>CM076574.1:1213169957-1213769957 GCA_034641835.2 Pinus albicaulis
TTTCATTTTATTCTTTAAACCATTTTGAGTGTTTATAATTTTTGTTACATTTATTACTTAATTGCGTTACATATTACATATTTTTTAATCAAATTAAGAAACAATTTATAAAAAATTTAAAAGTTATTCCAAAATATTGGAATTTTTTTCCTGTAGACGCTGGAAAATGATTTTCAAGGGCCTACAGGAAAAAAAATTTATATGCATTTCCAATATCCATATCTCCTCTGATCCTTTGTTCGAAACTATATTTCATCAACACATTTTAAGAGGCATTCATCAAGCTTTTTCCCATGGTGACATTGCATATACTCATCCCTTAATTTGTTGTTATAAATTAATTTTCATCAATGCATTTTTAGTGGCACTTGCCAGACTTTTGCCATATCATTCCATAAGTTCCACTTAGATAATCAAATTATAATGTGTACTAATTGAGATGATCGAATTTCTGATTTCTGCTTGAAATCTTCCCATGGCAGCAAAACCACCTTTCTGCTTAAAATTAGACACACAAACACCCAAATTAGACGAATTTCTGACTTTTGCTTGAAACTTTCCCATGGCAGCATAGGGAAAGCAAGTGGGAAACATTATTCCCTCCACACCGCATTTATTGTGAATCTGGATGAAAAAATTTATCAGGGCTGCCACTACTCCCACTCCACCTTTTGCAGGCCTTCTGTAGGCTGCTCTTCTCGACCTGAAATCCACATTTTTAAAACCAATTTTGCTGCAATTTGAACACAAAATGGAAGTTCAGATTGCATGTATTCTGTTTGGGAAACATTATTCCCTCCACACCGCATTGATTGTGAATCTGGATGAAGAAATTTATCAGGCCTGCCACTACTCCCACTCCACCTTTTGCAGGCCTTCTGTAGGCTGCTCTTCCCGACCTGAAATCCACATTTTTAAAACCAATTTTGCTGCCATTTGAACACAAAATGGAAGTTCAGATTGCATGTACTCTGTTTCAAAATAGCTGCTCTTCCCGACCCGAAATCCACATTTTTAAAACCAATTTTGCTGCCATTTGAACACAAACTGGAAGTTCAAATTGCATGTACTCTGTTTCAAAATAGTTGATCACCTTTGTGGTAGTATGCTTGACCTCTCTTTGACATACTAAAAAAAAAAAAAGTATGCTCGGAAATAACCAGAACAGATTCACAATTACTTCACGCTGAAAGGGTAACTAAAATTGATAGATTCTGGATTTTGAACTTTACTGATAAAGTCATCTGGTTTCCTTACTTGCATGGATAGATAGGTTAAAATCCATTTTGATGTAATAATGTTTTAACATGTTAATTTTGAAGGGATGGTAACTGCATCCCTTTCAGTATTACAAGTACCAGGTTTTTTCAAAAACAAATAAATGATCTTTGCAGGATGTTTTTGTGTATGCAAGAAAAGCCAAAGCCAGGAGGCATGCATGAAAGGGGAATACTGGGAGGGCCACTTAATTTGGAACATTATGTTGCCTTTTTAAACATTGGTGAAGATTATTCTTTGGGTGTTAAATCCTGCTACATATTTTGCTTGATAAACACTTGAGTTTGAATGGGTGTGTGATGTGAATTATTGTCTTTATTTGGACCTTTACTGGAGGAAGCATCTAAAGTTGAATGCTAGGCTTGGATGTGCCTTTAAGTTGGGGTTTTGATTGAATTCTCAAGAATTTCAGGGATCATGGCTTTGAATTCTGACCTAATTTGTGAAATCTTAAAGCGGGTGGGATTGTATTGAAGTTTATAGTGATGATTTTTTCAAACAGTTTAGTTATACACTGTTGTAGGTATAATTTCACAATATCAACTCACATGAATATGCATAGAAATCAATATGCATCCCAAATGAAGTATTCAAGGAGTCCAAACTAAATTATATCATGCTTAGGAATTTGTATGTATAGCTAGTACATGACAAAATCATAGTGAAAACAACTAGAGTAACCCACATTCCATTCACCATGCAAATACACGGAGTATTGACGAAATATAGGAACCTGGGATTGTGTCTCATGGTAGCTTCCAGAATGTTCGTCAAGATGCAACACGACTAGCAATGTAGACTCAAGAATACAGCCTCACACTGATACAAATAATACCACATATCTCACCTCTGCAAATTTCCTAAATAACCAGACTCTCACAGCCTCATTACATAAGATGTGTTAAACCAAACAGTTTACTGAAGCCCGACATTTTTTAGAATCAAAATGTGTTGGGTATCCCACAAGACGAACATTTGATGAATTTCTTGATCGTTTTGGTATTCTTGCTCCAGGGGTGCTGGATGGGAGCTATGATGTGAAGACTGCAAACAAAAATATGCTAGACAAAATGGGTATTCAAGGTTATCAGATAGGGAAAACAAAGGTTTTCCTCAGAGCAGGACAAATCGTTGAATTAGATGCTAGAAGAACTGAGGTACTGGGAAATTCAACAAAATTTATCTAGCGCAAAGTTCATTCAGACATTGCTCAGAAAGAATTTCTTTCTTTGCGCAATGTTGCCATTCATCTTCAGGCCTTATGGAGAGGTAACCTTTCACGAAAGCTTTATAGCAACATGAGGAGGGAGGCCGCTGCATTGCGGATACAAAAGCATGTGCGCATATATCAAGCTCAGAAATATTACACGCAACTCCGATTGTCAGCTATTGTTATGGATGCTCGTAATGAATTTCGGTTTAGGCGGCAATAGGATGAAGGCGGGCGAATTTAAATTTTAAGCGTGGGGTTGGCGGAGCGGAGGGGGAGGTGGCGGAGGCAGGGGCGCGAAGTCCACCTCCTACTTGAAAAGCCGCAGGGGTTGCCGGAGGGGGCAGTCTCGTAGATGTCCCATCACACTCCGTTTTGTCGAACAAAAGACTATTTCTTAGAAACTTAAAATTTTTAAGATTATTCCCCCTATTATTATTTATCCTTTTCTTTATTATAGTAAATATAATTTAATCATTTTATTAAATTATTAAATTATTCTTTAATAATATTTTTTTAAATCTTAAAATCTTTTAATATTATAACTGGTTAATTAACTCAGTCAAATCACTGCTAGTTTTTAAAGACTAGCTTTAACAACCATATCCTTACTATTTATTCAATTAGATCAGTTTGTTTCTTTACCTTGTTTTTAGGATGAACCAATCACCTTGTCATGTCCTTAGGATGAACCATGATGTGATTAATCCAAAAGACATTTATCTACATATACATATTTATGAATTGCTAACCCGCAAAATATGGAAATTTCAGTAAAATTTTGATAAAATCTGATTTTTTTGTAAATTTAGTTTATAGTTATAAAACTTCAAGATTTTAGGTCTCCCAATTGATAGTGTTAAATCCATTTCCACTATAAAAAAAATTAATTCAAATATGCCACTACTACCACTTTTGACCATCCACACAATTCCTCCACCTAAATAAAATACCCCATTTTTTATTATCTATCGTTGATCTTCAATGCTTATGCGGACAATCCCATGTAATGATAGCTGGTAAACGTCAACATGGTAGTTGATTTAAGTAAACTGAAGATTCAATGGAATGACATGGTTGAATTTTAATGACAATGTTTGAACTTTAATGACATGGTTGATGGTCGTTGAACTATTAAAACCCACATGGTGATGTGGATAGATGGAATTTATTGTGATTTGTTTAGTGATGATGAGTTGCGATGGGACGTAGATAGATAGGATTTATATGGGATTTTATTAATTGTAGTCTAAAAAATCCACAGAATAACCCAGAAATTCCAATCAGATTTTGAAAAATTCAGGCAAAAATTTATCAAAATCTTGTTTACAGTTGTTAAACTTCAGTATTTTGGGTGCCCTAAAGGTTTTTGATAGTGTTGAATCCATTTCCACTATCAAAAATGCAATTCAAACACTCCAACTACCTGATTTTTTGAATTTTTTTTAACCAGATTCCAGCAAAAGGCTGAAGCTGTCATCCGGCTATTATGTTGCATCTATACACAACTCCATTTTATTATGAACTTCCAATGATAATGAAGTGGATAGATGAGATTTTTATTATGAATATTGATTATGGGTGAAAAATAAAAAAAATTAGGCTTTTATGACTCACAACTTGTGAGGGTTTTATATGTTTAAATTGAATATGTTCATATGGAAAAGCAAAGAAGTAAAATTTGTTATCAATTTTAAATTTAATGAATTTTAATTATATAAGTTATAGTTAAATATGGCAAATATATAGAAAGATTAAAAAGATTTATGGTGATTTTTTTTTATGGCATAGTCCAACTTAGAAATGAAATAGCCTTTTTCGCCTATAACCTTGTAATATTTTCAATAGAATGTAAAATATGTTGTGACAAACCATTTAATGGAATATGCATGATGTTTGTGGATCATATTGTTATCATATATCAAAAAATAGTTGGAAAGATATCTAACCATGATTGATAAGTACAATAACATTCTAAAAGATTACTCAAAAATAAATTTACAAGGTTCAAAGCATGTCTCTAACATCTATTGTAATTTTACAACGTTCAAAGCATGTCTCTAACATCTATTGTAACATCATGATATTAATGTCAACACTAGAGAGCAATTTCAAACATTTCAAGTAGTTAGGTATCTCTAATTCGAATGATGTCTCTTGTGGAAAACCTGAAGACTTAGAGAAGGAGAGGCCACATTCTAGCATCACATTTTACCAACTTCCATTGAAAGTAGAATCAAGCCCTATCAAGGTGAGATCAATGTTGTGAAGTTGAATCAATGTTTGCTATTCTATGGAAAACCTGAAGACTTAGAGAAGGAGAGGCCAGATTCTAGCATCACATTTTACCAACTTCCATTGAAAGTAGAATCAAGCCCTATCAAGGTGAGATCAATGTTGTGAAATTGAATCAATGTTTACTATTCTTAGAAGTTGTTTACATTTCGTTGAAATAGTCCATATGAGTAGCGCGCCCATAAGGTAGTATTACTCCCTCGTGGGTTTAAATGAAACTCAAAACAAATGGGACAGCTGTGGTGTATTACTCCTTCCACACAAGGATGACAATCCTTGACTATAATCGAATAGCGACAACTTTATTTCAACCAGTGGAAGAAATTATCCCCGCCCCAACTCCATATATACTGCATCGATCACGATGGCAGTGATGTTTTGAAATTTTATTAGCAAAAATTGCAAGTTTCAGAAAGGCGTGCGAGTTTTATAAACGTGCTTACCATGCAGACCCCACATTTAATACGCACCAAAAACATAACATAAGATAGACCACATGGATAGATTTTCGTTGTTGATCTTGATCCGCCGAGAAGGCTTCGCGAGATACGTCGGCTTTAATGTCGAGGTCATGGTATAGAGAAACATAACATAGATTTGGATTTTATTTGCACAGCGCTAAGGTCTCCAAGAAAATTGTTGGTTAGATGGAATGGAATGTGGTTATGGAAATTAGAATGACAACGTACAAAGTGTAATTTTGTCAGCAATGACGGCGGATCGAGGCAGTCCAGGGTTTTACGAGGCGATTGGCATTTTTCTGGAATTTTCCAAAGGTAACGCCTACATTAGGGGCATGCCGCTATATCCTCACGCTGCTTTCTAGAAGTTTCCGAAGGTAACGCATACCTCATGCTGCTTTCACTGAGTTACCAAAATTAACATGTACATCGGGGGCATGCAACTCGGTTTTGCAATGTATTTGGACTAATATAGCCATGCTCTTTCTAAAACAATTTATTACACTCGGTCAAAAAGTTGCGCCCAATCCCAGATTTGCTAGTGTCCAACCTTGCGACTTGGTAACCACAGGATCGCATAGTCGGAGATCCTACTAGGTCGTGATCCGAGGTGGATATCGGTGGCCACCCACCTATTCCATTTGGACCGGCACCATCAATTCTTGCATCTTTTCACATTCAGCACAACTTACTATTTTTAGCAGGTTTTCGGGTCCTCCACTCTCGGAGCCGTTTTGGGGGCTTAATGATCCAGGTGGATATTGGTGGCCACCCACCTATTCCATTTGAACCCCCATCTTCGGTTCTTTCAATTTTCAAGTTGCAACAAAACTTACTATTTTTAGCAGTTTTTCGGGTCCTGAACTTCCGGAGCCGTTTTGAGGCCCTAAACGACATTTTTTGGGAAAACGGAGAGCAACATGGGTCCATGGACCCATGTTGCTCGTTCAAAAATTGAAGTCCTCGGATAGATCTTTCTAACGAGCTATTGAACGCGTCAAACGGAGATCGGGTGCCAAAGTTATGCCCCCGGGAAGTTGAACCACCAATTTACCCAAACGGGCGCCCACAGTTTTGGCGCCTCATCTCCTACGGTTAGGTTTTTGGACGTTTCAGATTCTACATTGTTTCTTAACAATAAATAGGCCCTCGAGCCTCATTGTAACACAGTTCAGAGGTCTGCAGCCATCACATCTCTTCTCAGAGATTCGCTACCAGCACCCTAGCTATTTTATTTCCATTATGCCTGTAAGCATATTTCTGTTATTTGATATTAATGAAATGAAGCATTATTTCCATTGCATCTCTATGTTCATGGTTATTTCTATATTCTGTTGCGTTCCTGCATAAATCCGGATCAGTGGTATCAGAGCGGGTCTGCTCTTTCTTTGTTTTTCTTTGCATGTCCCCAACGCGGTCAGGGTATAAGGAGTTAGGGCTCGATCTGGTTGAACCCTTGCAAGATCAGCCTCGCAAACCCCGACAACCTCCCATGGCGGAAGAAAAGAAAGACGAGGGAGCAGGAGATCCTATCAAAATACTGCTCGAGGAGGCCCTCGAGAAACAAAGGAACGCGATGATGGATAGCTTTGCTCAAATCCTTCAACGACTGCCCACATATGGCGCATATGCATCCAACAGCCACTCTGGAGGCGCCACTCCCTTCAAGGTACAGGTAAACTTTGACATTCCTATATTTGAAGGAAAAATAGATGCAGACGCTGTAGATAGATGGTTAAATTTGTTGGAAGGGTATTTCTCGGTCCATGACTTCTCTGACCGAGAAAAGATTATTTTTGCACTCCTCAAAGCCGCCCCCCATGTCAAAGACTGGTGGGAAACCTACCGTGAGCAAGAGGGCGAAGGGAAACCCTCTCTGTTCTCGACCACACCCACTTGGAATTCATTCCAAGATGGCATCAAGGAACAATATTACCCCGTGGGGAGCTATGAGGACAAATACATCCAATGGACCACGCTGCGGCAACAAAAGGATCAAGATGTGCACGAACTGACGAATCTGTTCCATACCCTGCGCACAAAGTTGGGTATTAAAGATTCGGAGAGACATTTGGTGCTCAAGTACCGCGGCTGTCTGCACAAACACATTCAGGAGGAAATGGAGTTCCTCGACATTACATCGCTTGGCACGGCATATCGCTATTCCGCCAAGATCGAGCAGAAATTTAAGCAGAAGAAGCGAGACTTTGGATCTGCGAATCCGAAAGGTGCCCCAGAATCGAAGAACAAGGGGCAAGGCCAAAGCAATGTGACTCATAACAACACCACAAATCCAAAGAAGGACACAGGGAAGTGGTGTGAATTTCATAACAGCCCCACTCATAGCACAAGCGAGTGTCGGGCCAAAAACGGTCTTTAGTAGGTGAACTAAAGGCACCCGGAATCGAGATGCATTTTCGATCCTCACGAGTTAGAACCAGGCAAAGGCAATGAAAGAGAAGCGAGAGATCATTGATCACGGATCGGTGCCACTATTTGCCACACCAAGATCGAAGGAGGAGTCTAGAGGATCCGAGCGAGAGGAGGGAGCGCCTCTTCCGATCGCGAGATGTGGGTTTGAGAAGGTCATGGGTTCTCGTCGATAGTTAGCGGAAGCCAAAAAGAACCTCATTTCGGCTGAGACGTCGTGACATTTCCCGGCCCCATAACCATACTTACCTTGTCGTATACCATCGGGTGGCTCCACCTAGGGAGAGATCTCCGCATTCGCCAGCAGTGCCGCCTTCCGTACAGTATCAAGCCATTCACGGATGAGGTATTGTGTGATGTTGCTCCTCTTGATGTAGCTGATGTATTATTGGGCCAACCATACTTATGGAGGCGACATGATGTGTATGAGTCTAGGCCTCGTGCTGTTATTATTACTTTGGGAAATAACTTGTTCGGAATCTGGAGGTGAAATCTCCTCTGCCATCTCCTCTTTGACTACTGCAAAACAACGCAGTAAGATTGTTTCCCAGACCAGGAAATTCATTTTCCTTACGACTCACTCACAGGGAAAGAAGAATATTGTGGCCACAACCTCGAAACAGGGCTCCCTTTTACGGCTGCAGCAGATGGAAAAAGTCATGGAGGAATACGATGACAATTTCTCCTCACTTATAGAGGTTCCTCCACACTATCAGGACAAGCACTCCATTGATCTGACTCCCAACGCACCACTGCCTGATGTTGCCATACATCCTGCAACTACACATACATAATTCAAACATGTACTGTCTGAGGTTGATAAAGAAACCAAATTTACTAAATGCATCCAGCATGTCCACCCGCAGGTCCATGACATCTTCAACACATCTAATACTCAGTTCAACAGAATTTGCCTCATCTCATGGAGGATCTCAACGCAATGGGGACCATTGCTTCCCAAGGAGGGAGGAATGATCCAGGTGGATATCGGTGGCCACCCACCTATTCCATTTGGACCAGCACCATCAATTCTTGCAGATTTTCACATTCAGCACAACTTACTATTTTTAGCAGGTTTTCGGGTCCTCCACTCTCGGAGCCGTTTTGGGGGCTTAATGATCCGGGTGGATATTGGTGGCCACCCACCTATTCCATTTGAACCCCCATCTTCAGTTCTTTCAATTTTCAAGTTGCAACAAAACTTACTATTTTTAGCAGTTTTTCGGGTCCTGAACTTCCGGAGCCGTTTTGAGGCCCTAAACGACATTTTTTGGAAAAACGGAGAGCAACATGGGTCCATGGACCGATGTTGCTCGTTCAAAAATTGAAGTCCTCGGATAGATCTTTCTAACGAGCTATTGAGCGCGTCAAACGGAGATCGGGTGCCAAAGTTATGCCCCCGAGAAGTTGAACCACCAATTTACCCAAACGGGCGCCCACGGTTTTGGCGCCTCATCTCCTACGGTTAGGTTTTTGGACGTTTCAGATTCTACATTGTTTCTCAACAATAAATAGGCCCTCGAGCCTCATTGTAACACAGTTCAGAGGTCTGTAGCCACCACATCTCTTCTCAGAGATTCGCTACCGGCACCCTAGCTATTTTATTTCCATTATGTCTGTAAGCATCTTTCTGTTATTTGATATTAATGAAATGAAGTGTTATTTCCGCTGCATCTCTGTATTTATGGTTATGTGTTTATTCTGTTGCGTTCCTGCATAAAATCCGGATTAGTCGCATTTTGCGTTCATGCCCCAGACTTGCGACTCAGCGACTAATGAGCAACTGCGACCCACTACGAGGTCACGTAGTCAGGTGGTCGCATAGATTGCTTGTTTTGGAACGCTGCGACTCAGCGACTGGTTACAATGAGCCAGGGGTCACGCTCTTTATTGCTGCACGAAGTGCGACTTGGTGATTCATCTATGATTTCCCTGTGCGCACGTTGAACAAATGATAAGTGCGATGTTTATCCAAGGCCTCTGGGTGCCAGCGCTCAGTTAAATGGAGTCGCTGTGATGGAATTTCACAGAACATCGCACCAAAACGTTTCCTCTTCCAGTGACCTGTTACAAACAAAAACGATTCCTTTCACCTTTACCGCATGCAGCAACATACATGTTCTCTTGGTATGTCAGGTTTGTCATTTTCACTGTGTTTTGTTCGATGCTAAACGCGACGCACGATCGATTTTGAAAGTGGGATCATGCATATTGATTGTGATGAAACCCTTCTCCATGAAATGTGTTAAGGGAGGTGCGATATAGCCACCAACGCTGCTCTCTTCTCGTCAAACAGCTGTATGCGGTGTTTCGATCCTTTTGGAGTGCGCATTCCTTTTCAGGGCGGCAACCAACATGGATCACTGGTTTTTTTTTAGTTGTGCTGTGGTGATTCTCACCATACGTTAAATATCGCCATATATTTAAAAGCCAAACCTTGCGTTGCACTCCAAACTCCTGTAAAGTCAAAAAAATCATGCAACAACACCTTCATGCAATAGTGACATAGCCCATGTGTAATGGTTATGGCACCTTCGCGCATTTCAACACATGATCCTTTTTTTATCTACATCTTCACTCTTACCTTCCAAGTGCGCTGGCCGCCAATGGTCCTCACTGGGCGAATATAGAAACACGTGGACACGAGACACCATAGATCTACCACACGTGGAGGCTAAGCTTAACACGACGCCCTTTGGAGAATTCTGATTATTTTGGTGGCCCATGCGAAATAGATAAAGCCTGAACTATTAGCAATCAGACGAACGCCTCCACAAGATCAGTCTCGGCCAATATGGTTTTGAACCAGAACTTTTTCGCCGTTTGAAATAGTGGGTATGGATTAACATGACTTTATGACTGTTTCTTTGGTTGCTCTGTTATTTCCATCGTGGCCTTGTTATACCCTCCCGCTCGTATTTCAAACATCGTTTGACCACTAAATATATGCTCTAGATTTTTATTATTAAATGCGACCACCATGCATAGAAGCCTTCGCGCCCATATGTAGTTTGCTCCATATTTGAATGGTGAGGTTTGACCGATATGTATATATATACGTCTGCTCCAAACATTTACCATAGGTAGAAAACCTTCCATCGAACATTCGCGCACCATATTTATTATAACACGCTTCTTTAGGTTTGTCATACACTCAGCCCCATGTTTTAAACATAAGATTTGATCACTATATCCGCCATAGAAATATTAAGCTCACTTGTAATGTTTTCATATAGTCTTGATCCACCATTTTATATGGTTTGGAAATGCATAAGGTCCTTCAGGTCCTTTATCCTTTTGAGCCTTGGTTTAATCACACCAACCTTTATCATTTTTCCTTTCCTCTGGATTGTTAGCGCAAATGGATAAAAACTTTCATGCCAAGGTCGCCATCTTATAATATGAACGCTTCTTGCTTTGAAAAATCGAGATTTGACATTTGCTAGTCAGCAACTAATCTGGGATGTCTTGTGAACGTGATTGAAATGCGAGGTCTCCAATCATATCCCTCCTATTTTATAGTGAAAGCATATCCTTCCCGAGAAATTATTCTTTTAAAACAATGCAGCTTCATATGGTAGACTAGTCATTTGTTCAAGCCATATTGATGGCTCTTTTAATATTGACCCTTTCTATCTTGTGGTTCCAAAGACTTTATTTTCATATGCATCAATGTGCCTGGCTACCAAAAGGTGTATGCATTTAAACATAACCTTTTAGGTTCAATTTGAAGTTCTCCATCTCTTATGGTCTCGCATAGAAAAACTTTATGGATATGTAAGAGCAAAGGAGACTAGGGTTTTAAGGCCCTTTCATTCCTCCATGTTGTACTCCTTGTAGCATAAATAATTCCACACTATGTAGCGCAGGATTAAAAAATGTTGCTTCTCAAAGGTGCGTTCACGTATTTGAAACTCTGTCGTTGGCCTGCCACACCAACATGTGTGCTTTCGCACTGCTGCCTGGCACGAGAACGCCTTGAATGAGATTTTCATTCTCTAGGGAAATATTTTGAGTCCGCTTTGTTCACTGGGCTATACTTCAGGCTAGACTTGTCGAAGTGGTGAAATATGTTCCTTTGTGTGCACACATCGACATGGAGTTGGTATTGTGCAAGATCTTCAAAACTTATTCAGAAAATACTCCATCCGGTCCCTACATAAGCTTAGATCATAGAAAATGCTTCTGGTTTATGCAAGATGGCATCCGGTATGGACATTTCCAAATGGAGCATTTCTACGTATCAGGTGTGCACTAGTGAAGAAAGCCTTTTGCATTAGTGACATAAAAGGTTCTTTTTCTGCTCAACATGTATCACACCATCCTCCTTTTAACAGTACTGGTCACTTGCTCCTCCACCTCACTTGTGGGTGCATCCTTGTCATCTACCTTAACAATGGTCTTCAAAGGTGGCCTTATGTCTCATATCCACCTAAGCGGGGCATGTGGATGAAAGTGTCATGGTTCACAGTGGTGACCTTGTCGTTGAGCTTAAAATTATTTCCCTCGGTGCCATGACAATCATTGATGAGCTTATCAGTCGTGGGATTGACCTGTATAAACAACATAACATTAATTAGTTCACAGTTATTCTTTGCGAATGGTGCCCCTAGATAAATTATATGAGACCAACGAACAGAAGAGACGTATTTAAACAACGTGATTAATGACCTGTGGCGAGGGGGCTGTTAATGTACATGTTGAATGCACAGAAATTTCTTATTTGAACTTATGCTGGTGATCCTTTCCTCAAATGGCGTGATTGAAGCAACAGCATCAGATCATGATGGTGAGAAAGCTCATGAGGGTTTGTGGATAGGTCACTGGGATGTCACTGACTGCAGGTCGGGTGAAAGACTTTAACGCCTAAGCGAGCAGAGGGGGAACCCGAAATTTTAAATAGACCAAAAATTTGGGCGGTGTTGTAGCGGCTAAAACAAATGATGAACCACTGGTAGAACCCAGCATCTCTATCAATATCAAAACAATAGTCTGAGTCTGGATAGTGATGCAAGGGAATATTGAGCAAGTTCTGTGGGTACCCTTTGAATTACTTTGGCCTTTATAGGTCTGCATAGTCCTTGTGCCTCAGCTAGGTCTCGTTAGTCAGAACACATCAAGGCGGAAGCTCACGGACGCCAGTGAGTTGTTGATGATGTGAGGAGCAAGGTAGTGGGTTTATTATTTTCAGGATTTTTTAAAGTAATTTTCTGGTGTTTTTCCGCTGCCAGCAGGCTTGGACAGTACCCCGGCGGAGTCACTTCAAGAAATCACAAACGTTGCTCCGCTGCCAGCGAGCTTGGTCAGTACCCCAGCGGAGTCATTGCATTACCTCTCTGCGCAGGAAGCCTTTCTCGATCCTTTACCCTTATTTGTTTCATGTGCTTGTAGCACTTATTTTCATGTGCTCGTGGCACTTATTCTTCATGGGCGGATGAGGGATCCCGACTTATTTTACGAGCAAGAGAGATTGTTTCTTGTTTTACAGAAACTGAAAGGTATCCTGATTTGGGTTTGCCCTAGTGCGAAACCTTCACATCCCATCTACCACAATAGGCGAAGCGTGAAAAACAGATCATTAAGATGTCCAAGACTATGCTGGGCACAAGGCTTAGGCTACGGGTATGGGCCATTCAAACTCATTAGGTCTCCCATAAGCAACCGGCTCGTATCTCCTCGGCTAAATAAGTTTAGACTCATAGGCATATTGTTGAGAAAGCAACTTTGATGACCTGTCCTGAGAGAAAGCTGCCTCTTGAGATAGCCACCGCAACCTCACGCAAAATAATGGGGTTACTGTTTCAGCAATCGGGGCAAAACAAGACCGCAAGGTGGTAGGGTTGCAATGGGGGCTCATGAAGTGGCAGGCGATATGAAAAAAATGATGTGAGGAAGAGAGTGTACGATGCAATGTAATAGGCGAGGCTCAAGATGTAATGTAATGCCATGTGCGAGAACGATCAATCAGTTGTAGGCGCAATATAAGCAGTGATTATTTATGCAGCAACAAGAAACTGAAAAGGAAATGAACGGAAAATACTTGTAACATGATGATGCCTAAGATATTAATCATAAACAAAATAGAAAACACACTTTTAAATTATAAAGTAAAAAATTTGGCAAGTAAACCTAATAAAAAACTTTGAACTAACAAATTTTTATTAACAGGTCCTAGCTAGCCTACACCTAAAACCCTAGCTTAACCAATGATGCGGTCGGGTTATGTGAAATCAACTATCCAGTGTAGCCACCGCATTAGTTCCTGACCTGCAAGGATGACAATGTTCGCGATCAGAGCTAGCATACAAAATCGTGCACCAACAACAAGACTTACCCGAAGAGCATGTGCACCGGCAAGAAGATGATGGGTACTTACCAAAGAACATGCCAGAATAGATTGTGCAAGATGAATTCACTCTCATCCTGATACATAGCAATATGTTTTTGAAACTCAACATTTATAAATGACACACATCCATTCATATACAATCCTAGGTCTGATGAGCGCTGGGTAAGCCATTGCCTATTTGCAGGCACATCCACCGGATAGGATCCGTCGAACCAAACGGAAACCTCATCATGGTGTGGAGGATGATCAGTTTTATGGAATGTAAACAATAAGCATGTACCAGGCGAATTGTAGGTGATTGCGCATCCAAGTGCAGAAACCCTAGTTTTGAAAACCCTAGTTCGGGATCGCTCCTGGGTTTGGTCAAGGGTATGGGGATCAAACCCCAGGACCTTGACGAAGGTTGCACAGTAGTTCGGCGAGATAAGCAGTATTGGATGTGAACATGGATTGTGGTGGGTTGCAAAATATCAGTGTGCTTTGTATCAATTCGTTCAAATGTTTTCACACTGACATATTGATAAATCGATGTATCCGATTCTCTAGATTTTCCAGGGTGGGGTGAATTCGACGTGGTTATGCTGGGAGGGGCATGGTACTTGGGGATCGTCATTTTAGAAATGGTCGACAGAAGTTGAAGCACTTCCATTTTCTGATGGGTACTTGAATCTTCCCAAAGCGAATCATCGAATTCTGGTGTCTCCATGTGGTCGGTAAAGAGATGCGAGTGATAGTCCTCAGTGGTATGATTGAATATGTTTTCAGATAAGCAGGGATCACTATAACCATTGATTTGATCAAGTTGGGTACCTAGCATGTTGGGCTCCCCGGGAGTTACCGACTGGGATGGATCAATAGAGGGGACATCTTGAGGTTGCCCTGACAAGAAAACGCTCCTATCGTTGTCTAAAGATTTCGAGTGAGACAGATCAGATCTAAAAGATTCATCGATTTTGGACTGTGATTGCGAAACGCCATCTGCATGCTTATGATTGTCGCCAATACCAGTATAAGGAAATTTTGAATGTCTCAAAGAAATTAATGGTGTGGCGGGATTGTGAAATAAATCGGGGAATAATGAACAAATAGATTGAGTCGCAGAGGCGTTAACCATACAAGGCTTTTCAACAAGTGCATCTGTGTCATTCAGAGAAAATAATGATCTGGCAGGCCCTGTAAGGGAATCGACTTCATCCGAGGTAGGAATCGATTCATAAGCAGTATGCGAATCAGATTTAGGACTGTGTCCAGGGAGACATCGAGTGGGCTCGATGTAGGTTTCGTGGACCGGGAGAGATAATGTGCCACTATAGTTTTCAAGCTCTGATTTGATAGGGTGCATGAAAGATTCAAAGGTAGTACAATAGGCTTTATTCTCATGCACCCATCTATCATTTCTCAAAACTTTCAAGGTCACAAGTCCACTACCCGACAACTCAGGAGGAGGGGCGAGAATGTCACAAATAGCAATACTCTCCTCGAAGGCCTAAATGTGGTATGGGCTGGGGGAGATGGACAAGGAAGCATTAGGGATAAATTCTGAACAGCCGGTAACTTACGGGTCATCATAGGGAACACTAGGCTCAGGCTAGGTTGCTAACTGAAATTTTTCAAGGGAAACAAGGATCACATACATGAACTGTTCTCTTAACAACTTCCAATCGACATCCTTTTCAGGGAACTCAAAACAATAATTAACAAATCTGATGTAAAATTCATCTAGAGGCTCCTGGGGTTCCATTCTGATGTCATTTAGCTTTATCAATACACTTTGAAAATCATACCTATGAAAATCTTATTGCAATTCACTGGCGAGTTGTTCAAATGAATGGATGGAAGCTTCCGACAATGTGCAGCACCATTGCTTAGCGCAACCTTTGAGAGTGAGGAAGAAAAGCAAACAAATCAAACCTTCATTGTCAATTTCGTAGCACTCACCAAAGTCACAAAAATCTAAAAGGTGTTGGGTTATAGATACTCCGTTTTCACCATCGAATTTTAACTGGGACAAGTGATACATAATTTCATCGGGGTTGAGACATCGAGGCTCATAAAACTCCGACAAACATCTCGAGAGAATGATTTGGGAACAAGCCAGTACAGAAATGAGATTAACTGCAGGCTCTAAGGGCTCAGCTTGTCATCTGGCCCTCCTTTTAGTGCCAATTTTGTTGACGGGAAAAACAGTCCGGCCAACAGCAGGGGATCTCCCCCGTAAAAAGTCCCAATTAGACCTTGAACCGTTTGGAATATGGATCCCGTCCGGGGTGTGGGTCTGGCTACTGTTGATTTCTCCTTTCTTTGGGTCTTGCTTAAACTCTATAAGACAATGGATACACACCTAATCAAATGATACAAGACATATGATTGATGCATTAAATGTACATACAACACTATGAGTAGCAAGAGGCAATAATAAATCATGAAGACCGAAGGAAGTGTTGTTAACAACACTTCATTAGGGTCATTCTTGTAAACTGTTCTGACCACAAAGGAAACAACTCCTCATGGCAAGAACACCCTTCACTTCCTAAAAGTTTTAAATGGTAACACAAACGCTAATAAACAAAGCTGTCAGCGTTAGTTAAGAAAGTGAAATGAACTCAACCACCATTAACATACTCAGCAAACTGTTATGCAATTGTGATATGAATTAAAGATACAGTTCCCTTAATCTAAAGACGTTCAAAAACTGAAAACATAATACTCAATAGTGCTCATACATATGACAACACCAGATCCACAAAGGGATTTTTCAAAATGCTTGTATTCATCCTTAAATTTATAATCCTTTGGTAATACAATATACTCAGCTCGAGTCCTAAACAAAAGATCCATAAAAGTTCCCAAAGGAAGCATTTATAGAGCAAAGCTTGCCCATTGGTCTCCTTGACTTTTCGTTTTCCCGACTATTGGGTTGCCTTGCGACCCAGTCTGTTCTGCGACCTGCGACCTGAGCCACTGTTGCGACCTGCGACCTGACTGGGTTTTGCGACCTTGCGACCTAGTCGCTGGGTCGCTGGGTCACGCCGTTGGGAATTTAATAGGGGATGCGAATTAGTGACCTGGCGACCTCTGCGACTTGCGACCTTTGGGAATTTACGACCTGTGGCCTCAAGCAAATGTGTGGCTTGCGACCTAGGGCGATCCGCAACCTGCGACCTCGGACCATCTGCGAACTACGACCTCAGACCATTCGCGACCTGTGACCTCGGACCATCCGCAACCTACGACCTCGACAGATATGAGACATGCGACCTCGGACCATCCGTGACCTGCGACCTTGGACCATCCGCGACCTGCGACCTCGGACCATCCGCGACCTACAACCTCGACAGATATGCGATCTGCGACCTTGGGAAGATCAATGGCTTGTGGCCTTCTTTGGGTTTCATAGCAATATTTCTTATCCCACCTCCTTTGCTTTGAAAAAGGGTCCCCTTGCTTTCTAGGAAAAACTTTGGCTCAATGCGTAGACTGACAGCTTCCACCTGCAGTCACATAGCTAGGTTACATGTTTTTATTGGCGAATAATAATGTTAGGGGCATAGTTAATTAATTTCCAGAAATGAAAATAACAACTTAGACCCCTGTGTGGTCAGGTATTGTGTCGCGGCGTGGTCTTCACTAAGCTCTGAATGTTTGCAGCAGAAACTATTGATAAGATCAAAGATTTTTAAGTTTTGATCCCTGCGGAGTCAGACGAATGGCAATAACACCCAACACATTTTAGAGCCACTTTAACGGTGGTATTTTTCCTTACAATACTCATAAGATGTTGTTGTGCTATACAACAACCCCCCATTTCATAAAATTTTACTTTAGAAAACTATAATATGAAATGGGTCCCTTTTAGATTAAATTGGTATTAACTCATCATTCCTCTAAAAAATCCGAAAACAAACAAAACATTATAAAACCTTTTGAGTTAATAAATCATCGGCAATCGGGAAAATAAAACAATCACAACAAAAGGCCCCTCTCCTGGCTCCGATGCGATATCACTATCAGCAATCGGGGAATGCGATATGAATACAACGAAACTCTTTTCCTTAAAATCTCCCGATGCGAGTTAAGCGATATCGCTATCGGCGATCGGGGATTCTACAATAACTTAAATAAAACTGCCCAAGTCTTCCTCCGATCGCCGATCGCGATAAAGCCAAGCACGACTTTCAAAAAGGATTGATATGGCTTCGGCATATTATATTAATTATTATTAAAAGCCTTTCCGCTTCCCAATAGTGATTCACTTGCGCCCAACCGCCAAATAAAAATCAAATCCACGCTTAAATAGACTATTCGGCAAATGAAGGATTTAATGAGCATTTAACTGATTGACAGGTTTAAACGGCTAATTAATGGAGCAGTTATGCCTAAATCCCTTCAGAGATTATATCCGCAGGAGTCTTATGATTATCTTCCATTATTCATTGATTGACATAATTCTTCTGTACTTAGTTTTCGCCATCTATTCTCCGCATTACGTTCATTTTATCTCTTGTGCAGAGCTTCTCCGCAGTAGCAAGTTCAGACCAAATGGGGAAGAAATCTAAGAAACCTGGAACAGCTTCAGCTTCTGTGGTAACAGAACAACATGCTGCCGATCCGGGACCAAACAAAAAAGGATTAATCTCAGATACCACATGTCTTGGTCTCGGTAATACTACTTGGAAGAGCATTTACAACCTGGTTGAAGCCGAGGAACCTCAGCAAACAACGGTAGAAGCTTCAGCAGGCTCGAGCCAGAAATCTGACGCTACTCTGAAAGATTTGGCTGATTCCTACCTGCACAGGATAGCGGCTCGGGAGCAAATTCTTCCATATACAGATGTAGTGAGATGGGCCATTGAAGAAATTCCAATTACGAACAGAATATTCTGCACTATTGATGGGAGGGTTTTCGGTTCGTTTCAGCCTAATGATTTGAGACAAATGTACCATTTGCCCGAACCAGAGAAGAAGTATAATAAATCATTCCTGGAGAAGTTTAGAGATGAAAATGAAACTGAGTCAGAGCCTATACGGGAATGGAGACAAAACCCGGCGAAACACAAACATGAGTCTTCGGGTAAGTACTCCGTCAATTCCTTATGTTCTCCTTATTGTTATGCTGGAGCTATGATGTGTCGAATGTGGGGATTACATGATTCTTCAAAATTTTCCATAGAGATGGTACCTTTGATGGAAGCAGCATGTAATAGTGAAATCATGGATTGGGGGAATATATTATCGGATAAGCTAACAACTGCTATTCTTGACTTCAAAAACAAATCCCGTGTTACTGATAGATTCATCCCTCCATTTTACTTTAGTGCCTACATTTTAGATACCCTCTGTTTTAATTCCGAGTTTCTTGTGTTAGGGTGGAGATGGACTCCACAGGACCCCATGCCCATTCATATATATCACCAGAAATTATGGAAAGCCCATTATAAACACCACCTATATCAAGTCTGCAATGGATTCATGCTACCTATTTACTATGCAATTTTTGCTAGACCTACTCCTAAGATCTCCTCTCAAGCAGAGATTGACTTGACAGCCTTAGGAACCTGGTTCGGAGAGCAAAAATTCACTTATGTAAGAGTTTTCGGCAGCCAGGCCAAACCTCATGTCCTCCCCTTGTATATACCAGACAAACTCTTAGCTCGAGAGATAGCATATCAGCTTACATCCGCATCGGCTACAAAGACTCTCAGGAATTCAAAGAAGCAAGTCTGGCCTCCTTTCCCTCTAAGGTGTGGCGTCTATACTCTGCGTGATTATAAACACGCAGAGAAAGAGGCGGAAAATATTAATATGTTAAAACTCGCCACTCTGCCTAACAGACGCTTTGATCCGAAAAAGGTCGTCTATAATGTTCTAGATCAGGCCAAACTCACTAAATTTGAACATAAGGAAGACGAGTTTGATGACCTGTTTTCCTCGGCCGAGTCGATATTTCAGGTTCAAGAGATAGCTAAAATAAGATACCATGACGACGGGTTAGTTGAATTTAACAAACTTAGAGAGCAGAGGTTGCAAACTCTGCCTCTAGATTTGTTAGCCACTACCCCAATGATACAATCAAGCGAGCCTGAGCAGCAACTTACCAGCAAACCTCCTGCTACATTCGAAATCTTTGAAGAAGTCCAAAGAAGAAAGCAGGAGGAACTCCGGAGGTTAGAACAGGAAGAGGCAAAGAGGAAAGAACAAGAGGAAGCATAGAGAAGAGAACAGGAGAGAATACGTGATCAGGAACAGGAAAGGCAGCAGGAGCAGAGCAGTAAGAAGGTGAATGTCGACACTCAGATTGACCCAAAATTGCTCCAGGAATGGCAGCAATTTGATTCAATTATAAGCAATCTTGAGAGCTCAAGGGATGCCGATACATCCAAAGCGGCCAATACACAGGATACAGCATCAAAAAAGGTTCCAAGCAAAGGAACCAGCGGTCTACCCCCGACTACAGAATTAGAAATAATTCCCAAGGATCCTTCGGATCAAATTATTTTACAGGTGGAGGATATTCCTCCATTGGATGTTTTCTATAGCCCAAAACACAAGGCTGTAATAAAGCGACAACGGAAAAGGAGAAGGATTGATCAACCTTCCCTGTTCCCTGAACAAACAGTAACAGCCAATGTAGTGTGGAAGGAAGAATTCAACCCCTCCGATGACCTGAAAAAGTTGTCCCAATATGCTGGTGCCTATTCGGCGGCCACCATGGATAAGGCATCAGAGGTGAGAAATTTGTTGAAAGAAAAGGATCAAGTCATCGCTTCACTACAAACACAGCTATTAGAGGCACAACAGAAAGCAGTTTCAGAAGTGATTCAGAAACAGAAAGAATTATCGGAGGCATTAGAAAAATTGAAAGCAATGAATGAACAGATGGTAAAAACAAAAGATGAGCAAATTGCTCAATTAACGGCTCAAGTAGAGAAGTTCAAGAGTCTTCCCCAGCCTGCCAATTTCAGAGAAGAGGCAATACAGATTAATAAGGCACTAATAACACAAATAAGATTGTTGTGTCATGAAATTGCCCAAGTTGAACCTCTGTGTGACATAACAACATCTATAATAAACAAATCAGTTGATGCCAGGCAGGACTTAGAGTAAGCCGATGAGACTTTAACGGATTTTCTCACTTGGCAGAACACTAATGAGGGACAAGCAGCAAACTTTCCTAAAATCTTAGAATCCCATAAAGAAATTCTGTTCATGGAGTGGCAGTCCCAATTGATGAAAGCAGAGAGAGAGGTTTCTAGATGCAAATTATCTACGAACAATTTGATTGACTTGATTAACAATACTCTCTATTTATCTAACATGATCTCTCAATGTACACCGGGTAAATTATTATCAGCCAAAACATTGGAACAATCATGTTGTCAAGAGCTAGAAAAGAATGGGAGATTGATCACAGGAATTAAAAGTTTAACTTGGGACACCTATTGGTTGTTCCTAGTAAAACCATACAGCCAGAAAGCCGCCCTCAAATGCTTAACGGATGCAATTGGGTGTATCATTCCCGATATACACGATGCCACCTATGCTGCTCAAATCAATTCTCGTCTCAGCCGCCCTCAAGAAGTGGAACCAATGCTGGCAATATGCCAACTCAGGACAAAAGGAAAACAGCCAGAGTGATGAATCATGCTGCTGATTACCAGATTGCTGTGGGGGAGATATTCAAGATCGGGTTATACCAATTTAGTAGCATTTTAATTTTGTAGTTTGTTAGTTTAATTTAGTATTTATAGACCCTTTCATGTATTTAGAAAGGGTCGTAAGTTTTTGTATATGACTGAAACCTTAAGTTGCACTACTGTACTTCAGGCATATTTTTTATAAAAACTGGACCAATTTTTTCAAATTTTGATAACGAAGCTTTTATGTGGATGTGCACTACTGCCTTTATTTAAAAGTATTTCTGAGTCGGAAGAAGGAATTCAAATTGTGATTGACGTTGGGAAAGATTTGCAGCTCATATGGTACTATTATCTATGTCTGAATTCATTCTTTTTATGTAAATTGTTGTTTGATTATTCTTGCTATTATTGAATATATGAATGTGTTTTAACAGCAATCTTTATACTTTCCACTACTAGATGTTTAACAGTTTGCTATTCTTCTAATCATTCATGTATTAGTAATATAAAAAGATAAGTGTAACAATGTTTTATCAATTACTTCGTTCAACTACTTGAACGAAGTAATTATTATTTAAATAAATGTCTTTGTTTATTGAATAGTGTCATCTATATGCCTATCGACGAACACAGATCACCAAACGTTGTACTTAAGAATAGAAGCTTCCCGGGATAAGATAGTCATTTACGTTTTCGCTTATAGATTAAGTCCTCCATTCATTATCACCTATTAGAAAACCAATCATTCATCCACCCCTTTTATTCGTTACTGGGAAACTGGTCCCATTATATCCAGTCGGAGCCACCATCCCAAATGGAAAAGGAGCTGTATTAAGGTCTGGACCGGGTGGTTATCCCCCAATGTTGATGTAACGATTTTCGGGGCATCGCGGATGCTCATACAACCACTTTCGTACAGTCCAAATGATCAACGGATTTGCTGCTCCTAACGTGGATCTTTATTGCAAGATCATCTTCGTGGCCGCAACAACTTTTACGATTGCCCCTCAGAACCTTCAGGTAAATATCAAAAAGGCACCACGTACTTGTCGAAGTTACAATCGTTGCACAAAATCTGGATCTTATTGTTCTCATAAGACTGACTTAAAACACGCTGGACAAAGACCTGTAGGTGTCATTGCATTTCGTTGAAATAGTCCATATGAGTAGCACGCCCATAAGGTAGTATTACTCCCTCGTGGGTTTAAATGAAACTAAAAAACAAACGGGACAGCTGTGGTGTATTACTCCTTCCACAATAGGATGACAATCCTTTACTATAATCAAATAGCGATAGCTATATTTAGCCAGTGGAAGAAATTATACCTGCCCCAGCTCCATGTATATTTCATTGATCACAATGGCTGTGATGTTTTGAAATGTTATCAGCAAAACTTGCAAGTTTCATAAAGGCGTGCGAGTTTTATAAACGTACTCCCTCATGCAGACCTACACCAAAAACATAACATAAGACAGACCCCACAGATAGATTGTCGCCATTGATCTTGATCCGCCGTGAAGGCCTTGCGAGATACACCGGCTTTAATGTCGAGGTCATGGTATAGAGAAATATAATCATAGATTTGGATTTTATTTGCACAGTGCTAAGGTCTCCAAGAAGATTGTTGGTTAGATGGAATGGAGTGTGGTTATGGAAATTAGAATGATGGCGTACAAAGTGTAATTTGGTCAGCAATGACGGCAGATCGAGGCAGTCCGAGGTTTTACGAGGTGATTGGCATTTTTGTGTAATTTTCCAAAGGTAACACCTATATTAGGGGCATGCCGCTATATCCTCATGCTGCTTTCTAGAAGTTGCCGAAGGTAACACATACCTCACACTGCTTTCACAGAGTTACCAAAATTAACATGTACATCGGGGGCATGTAACTTGGTTTTGCAATGTATTTGGACTAATATAGCCATGCTTTTTCTAAAACAATTTATTACACTTGGTCGAAAAGTCGCGCCCGGTACTGGATTTTCTGGTGACCAACCTTGTGACTTGGCAACCACAGGATCGCATAGTCGCAGATCCAACGAGGTCGCATTTTGTGTTCATGCCCCAGACTTGCGACTCAGCGACTAGTGAGAAACTGCGACCCACTACAAGGTCGCGTAGTCGGGTGGTAGAATAGATTGCTTGTTTTGGAACGTTGCGACTCAGCAACTGGTTGCAATGAGCCAGGGGTCGTGCTCTTTATTGCTGCACGAAGTGTGACTTGGTGATTCATCTATGATTTCCCTATGCGCACGTTGAAAAAATGATAAGTGCAATGTTTATCTGAGGCCTCTGGGTGCCAACGCTCAGTTAAACAGAGTTTCTGTGATGGGATTTCACGCAACATCGCACCATAAAGTTTCCTCTTCCAGCGACCTGTTACAAACAACAACGATTCCTTTCACCTTTACCGCATGCAGCAACATACATGTTCTCTTGGTATGTCAGGTTTGTCATTTTCACTGTGTTTTGTCTGATGCTGAACGCGACGCACGATCGATTTTGAAAGCGGGATCATGCATATTGATTGCGCTGAAACCCTTCTCCATGAAATGTGTTAAGGGAGGTGCGATATAGCCACCAACGCTACTCTCTTCTCGTCAAACAGCTGTATACGGTGTTTCAATCCTTTTGGAGTGCACATTCTTTTTCAGGGTGGCAACCAACATGGATCACTGGGTTTTTTAGTTGTGCTGTGGTGATTCTCACCATACGTTAAATATCGCCGCATATTTGAAAGCCAAACCTTGCGTTGCACTCCAAACTCCTGTAAAGTAAAAAACAACATGCAACAACACCTTCATGCAACAACGACATAGCCCATGTGAAATGGTTATGGCACCTTCGCACATTTCAACACATGATCCTTTTGTTATCTACATCTTCACTCTTACCTTCCAAGTGCGCTGGCCGCCAATGGTCTTCACTGGGCAAATATAGAAACACGCAGACGCAAAACACCGTAGATCTGCCACACGTGGAGGCCAAGCTTAAAACGACGCCCTTTGGAGAATTCTGATTATTTTGGTAGCCCATACGAAATAGATAAAGCCTGAAATATTAACAATCAGATGAATGCCTCCACAAGATCAGTCTCGGCCGATATGGTTTTGAACCAGAACTTTTCGCCGTTTAAAACAGTGGTTATGGATTAACATGACTTTATGACTGTGTCTTTGGTTGGGTTTTATTGCCATCGTGGCCTTGTTATACCCTCCTGCTCGTATTTCAAACATCGTTTGACCACTAAATATATGCTCCAGATTTTTTATTATTAAATAAATTCATATAGAAGCGTTAGCGCATATGTAGTTCACTCCCTTATTTTAATGGTGAGGTTTGTGAATATATATATATATCTACATCTGCTCCAAACATTTTGCCATGGTAGAAAACCTGTATGAAGACTTCATCACATTGTAACACACCATATTTATTTTCTTATGCTCTGCAGTCTTGCCATACACACTTCGCCCCATGTTTTAAACATAAGCCTAGATCGCTATATCCACCATGGAAGAATTTAAGCTCACTTGTAACGTTTTCATATAGTCTTGATCCACCATCTCATATGGTTTTGAAACCATAAGGTCCTTTATCCCTTTTGCGCCTTGGTTTAATCACATAACCTTTATCATTTTCACTTTCCTCTGATTATTATTAAATGGATAAAATTTTCATGCAAATTGCATATCTCAATATGACTTCTTGCTTTGAAAATTAGGCTTTGACATCATTGCCTCGGCAACTAGGCCAGGATGTCTTGTGAGATGTTTGAAATCTTGGGAGTCGAGAGAGTCTCCAATCATATTCTCCTATTTTTATATGAGTGACATCTCCTTCCGAGAAATTATTCTTTGTAAACGGTGCGGCTATAAGGTAGACTAGTCATTTGTTCAAGCCACATTGATGGCCCTTTTAATATTGACCCTTTCTATCTTGTGGTTCTAGAGACTCTATTTGCATATGCATCAATGTGCCTGGCTACCTAAAAGTGTATGCATTTAAACATAACCTTTTAGGTTCAATTTGAAGTTCTCCATCTCTTATGGTCTCGCATAGACAAACTTTATGGATATGTAAGAGCAAAGGAGACTAGGGTTTTAAGGCCCTTTCATTCCTCCACATTGTACTCCTTGCAGCATAAATAATTCCACACTATGTAGCTCAGGATTTATAAATGTTGCTTTTCAAAGGTGTGTTCACATATTTGAAACTCTGTCGTTGGCTTGCCACACCAACATGTGTGCTTTCGCACTACTACCTGGCATGAGAACGCCTTGAATGAGATTGTCATTCTCTAGGGAAATCTTCTGAGTCTGCTTTGTTCACCGGGCTATACTTCAGGCTAGACTTGTCGAAGTGGTGAAATATGTTCCTTTGTGTGCACACATCGACATGGAGGTTGTATTGTGCAGGATCTTCAAAACCTCTTCAGAAAGTACTCCATCCGGTCCCTACGTAAGCTTAGATCATAGCAAATGCTTCTAGTTTATGCGAGATGGCATCCGGTACAGACATTTCCAAATGGAGCATTTCTACGTATCTAGTGTGCACTAGTGAAGAAAGCCTTTTGCATCAATGACATAAAAGGTTCTTTCTCTGCTCAACATGTATCACACCATCCTCCTTTTAACAGTACTGGTCACTTGCTCCGCCACCTCACTTCTGGGTGCATCCTTGTCATCTACCTTAACAATGGTCTTCAAAGGTGGCCTTATGTCTCATATCCACCTAAGCAGGGCATGTGGATGAAAGTGTCATGGTTCACAACTATTACCTTGTCGTTGAGCTTAATCTTATTTCCCTCGGTGCCATGACAATCATTGATGAGTTTATCAGTCGTGGGATTGACCTGTATAAACAACATAACATTAATTAGTTCACAGTTATTCTTTGCGAATGGTGCCCCTAGATAAATTATATGAGACCAACGAACATAAGAGAAGTATTCAAACAACGTGCTTAATGACCCATGGTGAGGGGGTTGTTAATGTACATCCTGAATGCACAGAAAGTTCTTATTCGAACGTATGCTGGGTGATCCCTCCCTCACATGGCGTGATTGCAGCAACAGCATCTGATCATGATGGTGAGAAAGCTCGTGAGGGGTTGGGGATAGGTCGTTGGGATGTCACTGACTATAGGTCGGGTGAAAGACTTTAACGACTAAGCGAGTAGAGGGGGACCCGAAATTTCGAATATACCCAAAATTTTGGGTGGTGTTGTAGCGGCTACAACACCATGTTGTTGGGATACCCAGATTTCTTGAATCTCCCTTTTAATGTCCTGCAGAGCAGAAGCAACCTTTGGGTCTCCTCCTATTTCCTGAATACTCATAAGCGCCTTAGCCATAACACATTTTATTGTCCAGTAAGTGTGAATGGACTGGTGAAAGAGGGACAATCTTCCTCTAGTATTTCCAGGGTCTTTAATGAAATCCAATGCCTCCTCTTGGATTTCGCTTTCCTCTTTAGAGTTGCAATCTCTTTCCCTACCGGCAATCAAATTCTTAACCTATGGAGGATTACCTAGAGAGTATGTATCAAAGAGTTTTTCCATGACTCCTTCTTTGATTTTCTTCCTCTTTTACCAGGTCTCATAGTGGACGTAGGTTTATTGTATTTCCCATTCCCCTTGTCCTATTTTTTAGCCATTTTAACCATCTTTATATGCAATAGGACCGAACAGTGTATTCGCTGACAGTGTTGTAGTTGTACCTTGGCGAGTACTTGAAAAACACCTATATAAACTTTATAGAGGCCTGTGTACCATAACAGAGAGTCAATACATGTTTTTTATAAACAACAATTAAAAGGACCCATAGTAGCGGACGTTGCCTCCTGGAAATAAATAAAGTGAAGCTCATCTATTGTATCCCTGATGAGGGTACAGTGTAAGTGCATGGCCAGACATCGACACTTAGACTCCGACAAGGAAAGAGAAAATTGAAAAACTTTGACACCCAACTTATAAACACCCAGAGACTATGCAAACAAGATTGCGACCCATAATGACTATGAAAAAATGACTGCGACCCAAACTGGAAAATTCCCTAATGAACTTCCCTACAAAGTCTATTATCCGAGTTTGAAATAGTAGAATTATACTGCCATCTTAGGTTAGGAAGAATTACCCCTAGCCCCAATAAGAAACCAACCTTATGACTGAGAAATTAAAGGTGAACAGAGACGAAAACAGGGTAACGTCGAGCACCAGTGGCAGGATAGTCATTGTAGGCCATACAAGCTAATTCATACTTCAATGTAGACATCATTCAAGCTATGACTGTTATATAGAAAGCCATGCAAGCCCACAGAGAATTGTAACCCTCCATCAGGAACATAGTAAGGTGCAACAGAATTCAAAGTACACGAGATTGGAGACAATACTTCATAGACAAACGTTGCATGACAGACCCTAGCATCCATTGTTAGGAGATATATCACATACCAGGTGTATAGGCTGTGTAGGCATATTTCAGGAAGCTTCTTCTTACGCACTACCCCACCACTCGCTGAACATTCAATAGAAACAATGCCGCTTTTCCTTACCTCTACATTCTGAAACCTGCTCATCCGTGTGTCGTTTCCCAAATTTTTTGACAATGTTGATTGGCCATCACCCCCAAATCGTTTGTAGTAATAAGCGGCGTGGTTTTATGCGCTTCTCCCGGCGCGTCTTGCCGACATTATTCTTGGTGCATGTCGGTGTGTGCCACCTCACGTGCGCAATCAGCATACCGTTACTCCTGATGGCAAATGAACATTGAAACATTGAAATAGATTTATTTTCATCAAATTTAAAAATATAATTATATTAATTACGCTAGAGGCGTTTTATTTGCGGGCTTGGGGTGAGAAAACACTGTTCACCCCAGCCAATGACAGACAGTTTTCCTATCGCGCATGGATTCAAATTCCACGCCTTCGCCGTACTCTTGGCTCGAAGCAGATTCATCCCCTGTGCATAGTTGCAGATCTTTGACGCATACAATGCCTTGTAGACATCATCGACCAATTGCCTCTTGTCAACGGTCCCTCCACCAACCAAAACATCAGGCAGGTCAGCCTCTTTGAAAATCTTTGCAGCGGCCTCACGCTCCTCCTTCAGGCCACTGAGATACCTGTAATCAAGCGAGGCAACAATTGTGGGTGCTGCAACAGAGAGCTCTGCAGCCTGCTGCATAGTCTATTTCCCAATCCCCTTTATTTATGTCTTATCCAATATCTTATCCACGAGATACCCACATCCATAATCATCCTTCACAGTAAAATATTGGTAGTTATATCCACCAAAAATCACTCAAACTGACCTTTGTTCCACTTCGCAAAGGTCTCTGCCAGCTCCTGATTTCTCAAACCCCCAACATGCCTGAGTACATCATAGGATTTGGAGATCAACAACATGTCTCCATATTCTATGCCACTTTGGACCATTTTCACAAAGTTCCCGGCCCCTCCGTTTCCAACGTACGTAACACAGGGCCCTTCATCGACCTGCGCAACGACCTTGTTGAGCAACTCTTCGATATACCTGTAGCGGGGTAAAATTTTAAAGGAGACATGGCCTACAAACAAAAAATTCAAAGAAGCCATCGCAGGGAGAATGGAAAAGAGCATACCCTTTTGCAATACGTGATCTATTTTGACAGCAATTAGAAATCTGGGCACTAAAATTTTCTCTCACCTGTAAGCCTCGATGGTGCCACCAGGCATTAGCGACGGGCCATGGCGAGCCCCCTCCTTGCTCGGTGCTCCGTGTTCTCGTACCACTCGTTTCCCCCATCGACGATGCAATAACCAGGCTCCATGTAGTCGAAGAGCATGGAGATTGTCTGGTCCACCAAATCCCCGGCCTTAACAAGGATGATCACCGACCTCGGCTTCTTGATCGAGAGCACGAAGTCCTTGGGATCATAATAGCCCTTTAGGGGCAGGTCGCCTTCGTCCCGGGCACGCTCCAGGGTTTCGTCCACGCGACTTGCTGTGCGATTGTAGACAGAGATCGGAAATCCTTTTTCTGCAACGTTGAGGGCTAGGTTCTGGCCCATCACTGCCAGACCCGCTAGCCTGATTCTCGACAGTGCCCCCGCCTCCATTGATACAAAAAGAAATCCACATAACTCGAATTCTAAACCTCTTGCACAGAAATGAAGAAACTTAAACACTCAGAGATGCCACGATCGAACCTCACAGGAGTTAGGATATCAATGTATAATCAGAACCCAAAAACCTCTTCGACAGAAAACAAGAAGCTCCCACACTTGAGTGCTTCTATGCGGTCGACAGCTCCTAAGCTCGAACCTCACAGGTGTTGAGATATCGATGTATCCGAGATTTCTGCTGCTATTCCTGCTCTTGCAAGGATTTAAGTGTCAATTCTGTTTGGTAGGTGGCAAACTGGCGCACTTCGCGGAAGCAAAAGGCGAACTGGTTCTAACATTAATATTTTCAAGATATTGGAGTTTATGGAATTTGTGAGAAGGGAGCTCTCCATTGTCCTCAAAGGCAATGTGACCTGCCTGCCGGTGGGAGAGACTCCAAAGGACCTTGTGAAAATGGGGCGTTGAATATTCTGTCTTCAGCGTTGTAAAAATTCCCACTTCAATGGAGTGTTGTAGGGGTTTTGCATATCATGTGGTCGTTATAATTAGGTGGTTCAATTTGACTCTATAATATTTGGTGGGCATTTATCAATATTTTTATATAATAACAATTATTTATTCAAATTAATGGGCAACTACCATGTGTAAAATAAATAATTCAGCATGATGATTTATGTGATGGTTAGATTGAGTGTAATGGGGAATTATTAAAATATCATAATGTTTAATATGTTAATACTCGATTTTAGTTTATATTTTAATTTTAATATTTTTATTTTAATATTAATATTTTTACGCCGGAGGCATTTTCTTTGCGGGCTTGGGGTGAGCAAACACTGTTCACCCCAGCCAATGAGAGACAGTTTTCCTATTGCGCATGGAACCAATAATATTTCGCCACGTGTTTGTCATCTGTCAGATTCGGCAGCATCTGCTTGGGGAATCCGACGGCTCACCTTCGTTCTGCACCAGATCGCGGGCGGAGCCATGCTTGATGGAAAATCATGCCTCTTCTAATAGCTGGAACGCCTCTTCAGAATAGGGATTGTTTCCTGCGAGCAAGTCGAGGATCTGGGCATGAAGGCTCTGAAATCACCTCTGATGGAGTATGCGCCTTACAGAGTGCCAATTCTCAAAGATGAGAAGCGGACCACGTTTTCTCATTTCTGTGTTGGAGAGAACGTCGCAGAGGCCTCGGATACATTGATTAGAATGTGGGTGTTGGGATTGACGGAAATTCTTTATTACAGCTTAGAAGATGTTGTGAATAACGCAGCCAGTTTTTTTACCACCGTCTAGAGCACGCCTCTGCTTCCCCACATGGATCGGCAAGTAACTCATCTTTACCTCCTTTCAATTCTCTGTCAAGTTATTTGTCCAAAATTTTCTGCTAACTTAGGCGGATTTGGTGTTACAGGTAAGTTTTTCCTGTGTGAAAATCACGGCCATCTATCCTCTTGCTCTTGGAAAGAATCATCCACTTGCTAAGAAACTCGAGAAAATTTTGGGCATTAACCTCAAAGGGAATTGACCACGTTTCAAAATTTCAGTGCAGACCACTTCTTTGAAGAGTCTAACCCTTGTGGGGATATAACACACTATACTTTCATGAACCTGGTTGTTTTGTTCTGCCTAACATCCATGAATTTGAAACAATTTAAAATCGAAACTGCTGATGCTTGCTTACAGTGCTGCACTCTATTTAACTTCTCACTGGGCTAAACCTGCAGCTCGGTTGGAATGGGTCTGGAAGTTTTCTCATCTACTAGGGTCTAAAATGGATGTTTCTCCTTTTGGTAAATAGATTTGAGTTTGTTTTACAAGTTGGGGTTTTAGTTTTGGGCTCCTCCCATTCAGGGGTTTGGGGCCTTGGATTTCAGGCATTTAGATTTTGGTTTTTCACCTTGTGAGGGTTTGAGGATATCCTACTTTCTGACCACGTTTTGTCCGCTCAAGCTATGCCCCTGTCCTTCTTCGTTCCACAGTTGGTAGCAGCAAGCAACTGATAGATTTCAAGGTATGTTGCATGTGATGCTCAATGTCAAGTCCCGAAGGGTCCCTGGGGTGATGACCGACGAGGAACTTTTTGCAGCAGAAAATGATATGTTTGTGGATGAGTCGGTGAATTTTTGTGGATCAGTCGGTGGGTAATGAGGGTTATGAGGAGATGTTGACAAAGAAGGAGAAAGAACAACTGGAGCAACCTCTGAGCATGGGGAATTCGGAGGCCATCGAAGAGGAGGGGGCGATATTATATGGCCATGTGGACCGAGATGAATGCCATCAATCATCCATCAATTATGCCATCAATAATATTGAATGTCGTCAAAGAATAAATCAAAGAGGTTACGAAAAGGAGCCACCAAATAATTGAATGTAGTTTACATTTTTCCATCAATAATGTTAATGTAATAAATTTAGCTTTAGATTAATTTAGAAATTTTAGCACATTCTTATTATTCACAAGGAGTAATCTTCCAACACTATTTAAGTTGAGCAAATGATTGTTGAAGTTGAGCAAACAACATATTTAATTTTCAGAGTTTGAAATCTAAAAATTCATGTAATCAATCAATTGTAGATTTTACCCCTCATAAATTCACATTCATCATGTTCCCTAACATGTACCACAAAATGATTCATGTCTCCTCCTTCCGGTGTTCCCTTGCACCCCGATTACAGTACTAGTTATTATATAATGATAATTTAAAAGAAATTAATTCTCAATATTCACATTTGCTTCATATGTTTCATCATAAAGTTTTGCAAATTATATTAAAAAGTCATTGATTCAATTCACTATCCAAATTAACTTCATAATTAACCTAATACAAATATGGAGTGCAAGATTTACCTAATACAAATATGTGGTGATGTGGCTGGGGTGCAAGATTTACCTGATACAAATATGTGGTGATGTAGCTAATACAAATATGAGGATATGGGGCGAGGGGTTCAATTCCTTCAAAGTTAACAGATTCAATTCTCTAATTAAACTCTCTGATTGAACCAACAAAAATTTACCAATACAAACATTGCGTTACCATCTCCCATAGTCACATATGTTTTAGAACTGAATTTCATCTCATAATCCAATGCAAAAATATACCAATGGTGAAACACCTATTCCAGTCTTAAAAACAGCACGAAAACAATGAAGTTTTTTATATAATTGGAAAGACTGTAATTGCAGTGGTTCTAGCAAAATCTTGACAAATATAGAACTATTAAAATCTATCAGATGTAGTAATACAAAATCATAAACCCCAAGCTGGTTATCTGCCAACTAAAAGCTACAAATCTACTGCTGTAAAAGAGGTAAATACAAGGATCTGAGCAACCCCATGGGAGATGTCCCTGCTATCTTTCAAACTAACAAATAAGAAGAAAAACTGCAGTTATCAGGGAAAGTCCCCTGCTCCATGTAAGCCAAAGGAGACAAGTCATGGAATACACACATGTCAGCCACCATTAATAGGATGTCATTTCAGAAACTTTATGCTCAGACGGGCCAACGGAACGAGGTTAGCGTGCTAGAGGAAACAGGCAGGAAGTGAAACCCTAAATGGCAATACCTGTGATGTATCCGCCCTAGCCTCCACCTCTTGCCCTGTCTTCTCTCTGTTCAAACTACTCGACAACGTTACAGGACTCGAACCCGAGACCGCAGAAAGGCCGCCGTGAGTTGAAATGTTTGCAAGAAGATTAGAATCTGCACATTCTTCATCGGATTTCGCCATCCTCAGCAAGTGGGTTACCAAGAGCGCTACAGTCGCCATTACAGTCACCTCTCACAATAATAAGTGTTTCTCTGTTTATCAGAAAGAGGCAATGCAGTGGGAGAAGGCGAAGTGATGAATAAATAAGAAGAAACGAAGAGTATGAAGTTCAGGCTGTGGGCAGGGAAGCATCAGGGTTTGAGATTTATTTTCAACTGTGCGCCTGCCCTGCGGTTTTATTGTTTGCACTTGTCCATGGGCCGGCAGAGGGTAGTTTCGGCGGAGTGATGGGCCTATTATTTTGAATTAAATGTGATAGGACTGTTTATCAAAGAAACAGGACTGAAGGGGATTGAATCTATTTTCATTATTAAAAAAAATATGATTTAAATATGGTTTTGAAGACTTTTGAATTTTTTTCCAGCCACCTGACTCTCCAAATAATTCTCAACCAAGTGATAGGTCTATTATTATAAAACCTTAGACTAATGATAGGGCTGAATCTATTTTCATCATAAAAAAACACAATTTAAATATGGTTGTTAGATCTTTTGAATTTTTTTAAGACCACTTGATTCTCCAAACAATTCCCAACCAAGTGATGGGGCCTATTATTATAAAACCTTAATGAGGCTGAATCTATTTTCATCATAAAAACCATGATTTAAATATAGTTGTTAAATCTTTTGAAATTTTTTTTACAGCCACTTGACTCTCCAAACAATTCCCAACCGAATGATGGGGCCTACTATTTTGAATTAAATTCGATAAAATTAACATAAATAGAAAAACAATTATAAATACATAATTTATAAAAAAGTAAACTAATCAGCCTACTTTCTTTGATGAGACTAAATCTATTTCCACTCTAAAAATAAGATTCAAACATGGCTGCTAGATTTTTTCTAAAAATAAGATTCAAACATGGCTGCTAGATTTTTTGAAATTTTTTACGCTGTTCACTTTTTACCATCCATCAAATTCCTCCACCTTAATAAACTTGTGCTTTTATGAATGGTTGAATCACTGATATTTTTAATTATCCATTTCAGATCTTTAATGCTTATGTGGACAATCCTATTAATGACACCTGGTAGATAGTTGACTATAAGCAATCTGAATTTTCAATGGTATGGCACGGCTTGTTGAACAAATGAGAAGCCACTGTTTGAACTTCAATGACATTGTTGTTGGTCGTTGAACCATTAAAACCCACCTGCATTTAGGTGAGGTGGATAGATGGAATTTATTATAAACTTTTGATGATGATGAGGTGTGATGGTGACGTGGAGCTACATTCTGGTGATGATGAGGTCGATGGATGGGGATTTTATTAGGAATTTCCAGTAGTGATTATGAGGTGGATAGATGAAATTTTAATAAAGAAAAAGGATTATGTAATTAGGCTATAGCACTGTGAAATTGGTGATACAGAAAAGTTTCAAAGAATAATAAGTAAGGGTACATATGTTTAATTTGAATATGTTTAAAGAGATAAATGGTATTGAGTAGAAGTACTTAATATTAGTAAATTGTAATTAAGTACATTGAATTTATGGTAAATATATTGAGATTAAGTAGCATTGTGGTTATATATATTTCTTTGTGTAGAAAGACATTGTTTAATATGAAAACATATTTACACATAAAAATAAAAAATAAAAAAATTATCATTTATTTTATTTTGGAGGTTTGATTGGAGAGATCACATGGTGAATTTTTTAGCTAGGATTTGTTCATTGTTTTCAAATTTATTTGGAAAAGGTGTGTTTTTGGCTAAAGTAAAATTATATGTTCTCTTTGTTGTTGTTTAATACTTGGAAAATTACAAAAGGTGGGCGAAAATAAACACCATACCCTTGCGAAATACCTTCTTGTTTGGTGAAGCAGATTTGATTGTCAAGAACTTACTCTATAAAGACTTCACGCCCACCTAGACAGAATAATCATGGCTTGGTGTGGCATCTAGAGAATACACATTAGACCTCAATGGTCTATTTTGAGGTGGCTTTTTCATTGGTCCTTTGCTCCTTGGATTTTTCTAGTTTGATGAAGGGGGATTCTGTAACAACCCCTGGTTGATTTCCTATGTAAATAAAAATAATAACCAAGGTCACGGGACACATATTCCAAGTTGAATGTTGGGAAAAACATAGTGATGGGGATCACTTGTGATTAATTAATGGCTATGGAAATTGACAAATGCACTGGCAAAGATAAAGTGACATTAATTGACAGTTATTTGTGAGAATGATGGAAAATAGGAGAAAAGGAAGATGAAAGGTCACAAAATTGCATGCGAGAAGCAAATTGAAGGGAAAATGAAGAAAATAGAGGCCTCAATGATAAAAAGGATTCCTAGGATCAATTCAGAACTTTTGTTAGTTAACCTTTTGTTAGCTTTAGCTTGGAGCTCTCTTATATTCTCTCTCTCACATACTCTTGCACACTTCGAGAAATCTTGGAGAATTATTGGAGCATGCTTGATGCACTCTAGTTTTCATTAGATTTGGAGAAAGAAGGCAAAGGAAAAGCAAGAATGTGCAAGGGGACAACGAGATCATCAACTACAATGAGATTTCTTTGCAGCTATCGAGTTGCATGTATGATTTCCTTGCTAGTTTTGACATGCATGGTATATGCATGTAGTTATGTGGTTATCATTTGTCATTGACATGGAGGATTGCATGGATTAACAATGGTTTTGCCTAGCCTTCCATTTCCTAGATAGCCATGGTGTTGTGGGTTTTCCACTTGTTGCTTTTGATTAGTGCTTAGGTTCCTTATGGTTCTAGGTGGAGTTACTAGTTCTTGGAGCCGTTAGTTGGAACAAGCGCTCTGGAGCCCTAGAACAGCTTGGGTTGAGTTACTAGTCCTAGAGCCTTGGTTGGACAAATGCTCTAGAGCCCTTAGTGGGTTGAGTTACTAGTCCTGGAGCTTTGGTTGGACAAATTCTTTCGAGCCCTTGAAGGCTATGGGTTGAGTTATTAGTTTCTGGAGCCACGGTTGGGACAAACACTATGGAGCCCTAGACAACTTGGGTAGAGACCGATCTGGTTGATGTTAATGATGTCGGACTGTGAGGTGGAATCAATGGTTTAGGGTTTAATTTGAACTTGTGAAAGAATGCAATAAAATACAGAAATACACATAAACGCAAAGATGTAGCAGAAATAAGACTCAATTTCATTCATATCACATAACTTAAATATGCTTACAGACAGAATGAAAATAAACTAGCTAGGGTGCTAGTAGCTTATCTCTGAGAAGAGATGTGGCAGCTACAGATCTCTGAACTCTATTATAATGAGGCTAAATGGCATTTTTATTATTAAACAATAAGAGAAAGCCCTAAACAACCAAAACCCTAACCCAAGGAGATGTAACACCAAGAGTTTATGGGCCCCGTTGGGGTTAGTTGGGCAGCCAACTTCCCGGGGTCGTAACTTGGTCATATTATCTTCGTTTGGTGCATTTGATACCTCGTTGGAAAGATCTCTTCGAGGAATAAAACTTTTAACACGATTTGTCTCAAATCACCAAAGCAAACATGCCAAAAAAAACGTCGTTTAGGACCTCCAAACGGCTCTGGAAGTTCATGACTAGAAAAAATGCTAAAAATAGTAAATAAGATAAACTAATAAAAATGAATAAGTGGAATAGGCAAGTGGCCACCAATATCCACCTAGATAATTCCTCCCCCCTTAGGATGCAATGGTCCCCATTGCGTGCAGATCTTCCATGAGGTGGGGAAATTTCTATTGAACCTAGTCCCTAGTGAATTACTTTCTCTGGTGAAGGAGTTGACCAACTTTGACAACCCGATATAATTGGATCTTCTGTTGGCAAGCGATTTTAAGGTGTGTGTCCATGATCTCATCAGTTGCATCATGTTCCATGTAGTCTAGATTTAACTCTGTCGGGTTTAGTTGTTCTGCAATGTCGGATGTGTCCAGCAATGGCGGAAAGTATGGCCGAAGGCGATCCAGGTTAAACACTGGGTGCAGGCCAAGGAATGAGGAAATGCTAAGCTCAAAAGCATTGTCTCCCATGGCTTTGGTGATGGTATATGGACCATATCAGAGTGGGTGTAGCTTGCGGTGGGGTCCAGAGAGGCACCGCTTCTGCAAATGTAACCAAACTTTGTTGCCCAACTGGAAGCTATATGGCACCTGATGTTGATCGTGTCGTTTCTTGTACTTAGCATTGGCTCTGTCCAATATGTCATGAACCTGTTGGCGGATGTGTTGAATGTGCTCAATGAAGTTGTTCACCTTGTCATCTTCAGATTGGACATGAGTCAAATAAGCTTGAGTAGCTTTAAATGGCATGGCTACGTCAATGGAACATAGTGGCTGGAATCCCAAGCCCGCCTGAAAGGGGTTGTGGTCGGTTGAGCTATGGAGGACCCAGTTATAACTGTGTTGTACATAGGGGAGGCTCTCGTCCCATGTGTGTGGATGCTTTGGGTTGTACATGCACATAATGTGCACGATCATCTTGTTGATGACCTCTGTTTGGCTATCAATTTGGGGATGTAAAGTTTTGGACTTGGTGAGCTTGGTGTCCAACATTGACTAGAAGCTAGACCAAAATGTACTGAGGAACCTGTTGTCCCAATCTGAGATGATAGATTGTGGGATCCCAAAGTGCACCCACACTTGTTCAAAGAAGAGTTTAGCAGTGGATTCTGCTATGATATTCTTCTTGCAACCGGTCATAATGGCCATCTTCGAGAATATTTCGACGACCACGAAAACACAGTCGTTGCCATGCTTAGTAGATGGAAGGACCGACATGTAATCCATGGAGATGGATTCCCAAGGTAGGCCAGGGGTGGGAAACAAAGTATAGAGGCCTTGCTTCTTGATGGTCAATTTGGTAATGGTGCAAGAAATGCATGATCTGATGTACTTCCCAATGTCTTGTCGAAGGTTCGACCAATAGAAATACTTATGTAGCACTACCACTGTTTTCTTGACCCTGAAATTCCCAGCGACCTGACTGTAGTGCACTTCCCAAATTATCTTGGCACACTCGCTTGAAGGAACAAAAATGTGTCTCGGGTGACATAGCAGTGCATCCTAGAGGTGAAAATTTGGAACTTGGTTACCCTCCAAGAGCGTCTTGTATGTGTGGCCGAATTTTGGATCTCTCTTGTAAAGAAGTAGCCAATCAAAAGTCTCGTGCCCAAAAGAGCTGAGAATGGTGGTTAGTGCCACAATCGGTGGTCGGATGAGGCTGTTTGCAACATTATTTCTATTACCCTTCTTGTTCTTGATGATTAAATGAAACTGTTGCAGATATGTAGAGCACTTATGATGACGATCGTTCTGCAACTTCCCTTGTGTCTGTATGAACTACAGGGATTAGTGGCCTGAGTGGATGACTAATCCTTCGCCAAAATTTAGTACTTCCATTGTCGGAAAGCTTTCATAATGGATACATCTCTTTGTCATAAGTGGGATACTTCCAGACTGTGCCAGACGATGTCTCACTGTGATATGCCACTGGATGCCCTTACTGAGGAAGAACTTCCCCAATAGCATAGTGAGAGGCATATGTCTCGATAGTAAATGGTTGTTGCAAGTCTAGTAATGTGATCACTGGGGTAGAGCAAAGGCAATGTTTCAACTCTATGAAAGCGTTCTGTTGAGATTCAGACCAAAAGAATTTTTCTTTCGCTCCTCCCTCGGTGACTTGACTCAAGGGCCAAGTGATATGAGAGAATCCCAACACGAACCTGCGATAGAAATTAGTAAGGCCCATAAAGTTGTGGAGCTTTATTAGAGTGGTTGGGGCTGGCCAATCCTGAATGACTTGGATCTTGGTTGGATCCACATGCACCCCCCGCTCATCAATAATGTATCCCAGATACTAAACCTGGGTCATGCCAAAAGTGCTCTTCTCCAAATTGGCACACAACTTGTGTTGTCGTAGTGTTTGGAGGACCTATTGGATGTGGTGGAGGTGCTCTTCCCAAGTCTGGCTGAAGATCAAGATGTCATCCAAGTACAATACTAGAAATTAGTTGGTGAATGGTCACAATATGTCGTCCATCAACCTCATGAAGGTTGCAGGAGCATTTATCAACCTGAAAGGCATGACCAGCCATTCGATCATGCTCTCCTTGGATTTGAAGGTAGTCTTCCACACATTGGAGGGTTCGAATGGTACCTAGTGATACCCAGACTTCAAGTCGATCTTGCTAAAATATTTTTCCCCATTGAGTTGGTCCAAAAGGTCATCAATCCATGGGATCGGGTACCTATTCCAGACAGTGATCTTGTTCAACGTTCGATAGTCAATACAAAGTCTCCAAGTCACATCCTTCTTCTGCACCAACACGATTGGGCTCCCACAGGGCGATGAACTCAGTCGAATGTGACCTTTCTGCAACATCTCCTGAATCTTCCTCTTGATTTCATCATTCTCCAGAACAGAGCATCGATATATTGGTCCATTGGGAAGCGGTGCATGTGGGGTCAAATCGATGGGGTAATTGACCTGACAGTGCAGAGGCACCCTTGCGGGTGAGGTGAAGATGTCCATGTACTCCTCCACGACCTTGTCCATTTGTTGTTGTCGTGCGGAGGAGCACTTTTTGGAGGTCGTGGCCAAAATATTCTTCTTTCCCTGAGGGCAGATCATCAGGAAACAAATTCCCAGTTTTGGAAATGAACTTAATGCATTGTTTTGCAGTAACTAAAGAGATGGAAACAGGCGGTGCTACCTTCGGTATCCTATACAAAATTGCCCAAAGTAACAGTAACAGTGCAAGGTTTGGACTCATACACAACATGTCGCTTCCACAAGTATGGTTGGCCTAATAATACATCACAAAACTGAAGAGGGGCAATGTCACATAATACCTCATCTATGAAGGGCTTGATGTTATAAGGAATACGACACTGCTAGCTGGCACGGAGATCCCTGTTGATGAGTGGTTTTCATTGATGTTAACTCAAGTAGCACCAGGGGCTACCATGATCTTTCATGGAAATATTTACCTACCAAATTACTATATTTCGTGTAAAGGATAATTTTTATGGTTTCTACTTGTCTAGATTTTTCCATTGATATATGGCACGCCACGTAATTCTTCACGGTTTGAGAGATATTCATGTTTGAAGTTAGTAACCCCAGTTAGTGGGCTAAAACCCCATGGGGTTGTGGCATGACACTAATAATTGGTTGTGGTATTTGAACAGTCAATAGTTAATATTTTTTAAGCTCCTAAAATCCCTCCCACATTCACTTGTTGAATTCCCTCTCAACCTAAGCATTTATATAAATTGTGATCGTCATATCCTCCTCATGTAGGGATTTTGATAATTGAAACAGGACATCATGGCGTTTTCGCTATAAAATTCTTTCTACGAAGGTTCAAAAGCTGAATTTTTTATGAGGAAAATCCAAAATCCTGAGGAAGCTCCTATAAAAATTTCAGATCATGGTCCACAATATTTTCAGAGATATGATCTGTGGAAGTTAGGGTTTTGCAGGCTCCTGAACTTCATCTCAAAGAGGTGACCTTGGGAAAATCATCATAAATATCTCTCTAAGTATCGAGTTACAATTCTGTAAAACGTGGCAGATAGTGCACAAACTTTAGTTTTCTCTATATCAATTTCAAAGTTGAATGAAGAAAGAGTGACACGTGGCCCATCGTACAAGTTCGCTCTACTGAACCAGTACATAATTAGGGCATTGTGAGAGATTGGGCATAAATTTTCCTTAAAGAATCCAAATTGGGTCAGACCTGTGGCATTGGAAAGAAGACTCAAAGGAATATTATAGGACCGAAAATTACATATTGGGGATTTGAAATAATAGAGATACACCAGATTCAATATCGAGCTCCTAGAAGGAAAGAAAAAGCTAGATCATGTGTTGTCAAGGGCTGCAAAGGACCAGACTTTCTAGGGCAGAAAAGCAAAGCAAGGTGTAGCAGAGGTAAGCTCTAGGTAATTATATTATGTATATTCATGTTCATCTCTTAATTGCATTAGTTTCTTTGCATTCTATTTTTTTTTTTTTTTAGCACTGACATATGCTTTGCAGGATGAGGTAAGTTTTTCTATTATCGTGTCATGGGTATATCCTTGAAGATTTTTTGCAGGTATTATATATTCATCAAGATAAGAATAAATGCATGATCTAATGTTCTGAAGAGTGAGAAAGGGTAGCATTACAAGAGCAGCAATCAAGGTGCAAAACAGTAGCAAGAAGTTCACCATATGACGTCTTCACGTGGGCAACACTGCACACAGTCATTGTAAAGGTATCATTGTACTTAGTAATTGTAAAAGCATCAAATTAAAATTTATACAATTGTCTATCTTCCAAGAATTGAAGAGGTAGTGTCGGGAGGTCTAGGTTCATCAAAAGATATTTGGGTCACAGTTGCGGTTATGTCTAGTGTGTCTTCTTCTTCTACATCATTCTATATCATTGTAAAGTGGACCATTTTCCCTGGTACGGGAGTCCATTCTTCTTTTATTCTTCTATAGGGTGGTAGGGTGGTGCTAGGCTGGCACATGAATTCACCAATAGGTTCAAGTCTGTGAAAATTTCAGGGTGGTAGGGTGGTGCTAGGGTGAGTTGTAGCTCATTGGGTGTTGGGGCATCTGTTCAGTTGACTACTAACCAGGCATTGGAGCGTCTATCCAGTGGGAGATGGAGAAGAATGATTTTCTAGATTCTAGGAAGTTGGAGCATTATTTTCAATTGGAGTTGAATATTAAAGAATTATTAGAAAATCATTCAGGTGGTTTTTGTTCCAGAGAGGGTTTCCACCTTAAAAAATGTGTGCATTTGTGTTCCTTTTGTTTACTGCTACTATCATTGTACAAACATTGATAATAATTGGAGATTAACTAATTCTTTGAAAGATCAATAATAATACTAATTGAAAGGAATAGTGATTCACCCCCCCTCTCATTATTTCCAGCAATTGGTATCAGAGCTTGGTTCCTTTAATAGCAGTTTAACAACTGAAAGGAGGTCATGGAGCATACCAAGAATGGTGTACCTCTATTCAATGAAAATAATTATGCACTCTGGAAAGGAAGAATGGAGGTCTATCTCTTGGCGCAAGGTTACGAATTATGTGACACTATTCAAAATAGCTTTACCCCAACTGCGGATGAACACGGTAAGAAGAATTTGGTAAATGATGCAAAAGAAAAGAATATTATTATCAGTGGACTTATTGAATTTGCTTATCATAAGGTGTTGGGTTGTAAAACTGCCAAAAATGTATGGGACAAGCTTGAGAATATATATGCAGGTGACTCAAATGTCATAGAAGAAAAGCTTCAAATCTACAGAGCAAAATTTGAACAACTCAGAATGAAAGAAGATGGCAACATTGTTGCATACTTCCAACACGTTGATGAAATGACCAACACTCTAGAAGGATTGGGAGAGCCTGTTGACGAGAAGACTATTATATGAAACATTCTAAGAACGTTACCAGGGAGATTCAACCTAAAGGTATCGGTCTTAGAATACAGTGCAAATTTGGAAAAACTCAGCAAAGAGTAATTACATGGAGTTCTCATAGCATATGAAATGAGACTTGAAGAAGAAGAGGGTACTTCGCATCTAGAAACTACGTTTGTTGCATCTAAGAAAACCAATAAGGACAAACAACCTTCAAAGGAAAATACCTGCACTTGCAAGTGTGAAGAAAAGGAAGATGATGAAGAAGGTCTTTTAGGTGGATAATATGCTTACTTTATGAGAAACTAAAAATTGGTAAGGGAAAATTCAAAGGTAAAATTCCATTGATATGTTTCGGTTGTGGTGAGGTTGGGCATTTCGTAGAAAAATGTATGAACAGAAGTGATGGCAACTCAAAAGGAAATAAAGGCTTTAAGAAATTCAACAAGCAAGGAAAAAAGAAATTCAAAAGGAAATTTCTCTCTAAAAAATATAGCTCATCATCTGATGAAGACAGTGACAGTGAAGAAGAATCCAATGAGAGAGTATTGTTTATGGCCAAGATCAATAAACAAGAGGTATCAAACAACGAAGAAAAAGGGTTGACCATAGAAGAATTTTCTAAGGAGGCAATGAGGATTATAAAAGAGCTCAAGGCTGAGAATATCTGTTCTAATACTCTTGAAGAACAAGTTCAAGGTCTCAAAATTGAAGTTGAAGAACACAAATGTGTTGAAGAGTCACTTCAAAAGAATTTGGAAGAAAGCAACCAAGAAAGGGAAGCATTATAAGCCGAAGTAGTCTCATTGCGTAAGGAAGTGAAGAAGGGAAAAATTGTCCAAAACTATGCCAATAGCTCAAGGGCATTGGAAGAACTCATCAATAATCAATGATCTTACAAAGATAGAACTGGCCTTGGTTACAAAGAAGAAGAAGCAGGACCTTCTACAACAAAATACAATGAACCTATGAGATCTGACATGCATGTAGACTTCATTGGACAAGATTCGCAAGAACAACCTTGGAAGACAATTCCTCGATGAACATTTCCATCTAGGTACCAACATATTTTTCATGGATATTATTAATCATGTGGAAAATTTAGTCATAAAGCTGTAGAATGTCGCACATACCCTAGGAACCAATACAATTCTAGGAGATCTGTCAAATATGAACCTCCCAGGGTGTTGACACCTAATCCTATGGGTTGGGTGTGGATATGTAATATTGTATAATAAATAATATTAGGAAATAAGGAAGGCCAAGAGTCATTGGGAGATGAATCCCAATAGCCTCACCTCCATGTATAAATACATGTACATTCTTCAGCTAATACACATTATGATTTGAGGAGTTACCTCCTGGTTTGACATGGTATCAGAGCCAGTCCCACTATTGGAATTTTTTCCTATGGTGTAACACCCTCATTCCTTTGCTCAGTCAATTTTTATGCTAGTTTCTGCTGCTCCATTAAATTGCTGTACTGTAATTCTGCATTTTTTTTTTTTAAAATTTATCTCTACAACTTCTGCACAACTCTGATTTTTGCAGATTTTGAAGATCTACAATCTGCAATTCATGCATTTCTGCAGTCCTGCAAATATCTGCAGTTCTGCAGCCCTTGAAATATCTGCAATTCAAAATTTGTAACGGCCTCTCGGCCTCCCTCTCTCCAACGCTCCCTTCCTCTCACAACCCTGCGTCCTTCTGCCCTCCCTTTCCCTCTACCTGCTCTCCCTCGTTCGAGCTCCTCCCTATCTCCTTGTTCCCCTGCATTACTTGCCTCCCCTCTCCTGGCCTTACGGCCCCCCTCTTCCCCAACACCCACGACATCTATCCATGCACAGCTCCACTCACCAACGAACCACACCCGAACTCTCCCTACTCCTCCTCCATACAGCTAACACCACTTCCGCTACAGTAAACGCCACTCCAAACTACACGTTATTTTAACACTTTTACAATTAACACGCCCACCGCCCATATATAAATTGCTGTGCCATTCCATATATCCTACCTCCCACGCTCAATACCGCCTCATGTTATACGCTGTCTGTCAATAATACCATACGCTGTCTGTCAATGTTATATGCTTTCTGTCAATAACACCATACGCTGTCTATATAATACACCATCCATATTAAAATGCCGCTCCATTTGCATCGATCTGAACTCCACAGCTCTGTCTATATAATACGCTCTCCATATTAAAACACCGCTCCATATTAAAATACGCTCTTCACTTATAACACCGCTCCTCTGCATATATAATACCATACGCCCTCCACGCTATAGTTTAATGGTGACAATTCCACGCTGTTTACATCACTCCACCATTCATTTAACAATACCGCCCCTCCTCATATAACATTCACGCCCCCTTTCATATATAATATTCCCGCCCTTCATAATATTCAATACCGCCCTTCATAACTTCTGTCCATTATTCAAAAGCGCCCCCCTCCCCCACCATACTTTCAATACAATTTTTCTTCAAACACAATATATATATATATATATATATATATATATATATATATCTCTATATATATATATATATATATTTGGTGCAGAATTCAGTGTTTTTAGCAAGATTTTTTTGTCCCCTTTAATTGAGAAAATTTCCAGAATTGAAGATTTTCTAGCAGAATTCTTCCTCTTCAAAAGAATTTTTTCCAGCAATTTAATGCATTCTCTCATATCTATTGTTGGGGTGGTTCTCTCCAGCAAAGAGAACTATCTTGAATGGTCTCGGAAGATTAAACACACACTCATTTTTAATGAGTTGTGGAAAGGAATCTATGAAGGACAAGAAGGAAATCCACCAGCAAAGCCCACTTCAGACAAAGAGCTCACCATTTGGGAAAACCAGAACTGCAAGGCCTATGCCTTGATTGTAGCTTCCATAAATGAAGAGGTGAGTTGCCACATTTCATCATTCTCAAATGCCTATGATGCCTTGAGCAAGCTAAAAGAACTCTATGACTCACATTCAGAATTAGAAAATGTTCAATTGATGATTAAGTTGTTCAGTCTTGAAATGAAGAATGATGATCCGCTTGCTTTAGCTTCAGAAGTTAGATCTATCATGCATGATATTGATAGCACTGGTGTAAAAATGGACATACCTCTCATAGCATATGTTAAGGCATTATATACGACTTACTCACATTATCTTGAGTCTTTGCAAGCAAGTGGGAACCTTGAGCATATCACCTTTGATACACTTGAGAAAAAGTTTGCAGAAAGAGAGAAAGATTTCGGGAAGATGACAGTCCCTTCATCTTCCGAAGAGGCTGCATACTTGACACATAGAGAAAAGAGTCATGCTCCAGATTCATCTAGAGGAAGAGGTGGCAGAAGAGGAAGAGGAAGAAGAAACTTCACAGAAAGGGGGGGCAGACAATCTGACAAATCCAATCTTCATTGCACACGTTGCAATAAAGATGGACATGATGCATCCAAATGCAAAACACCTTGGGAGAAAATTGAGCAGCAAAGAAATCAAGACAAAGGTAAAACTAATGACAAAGACAAAGGTAAAGCACCTGAATCCACTCATTATGTTCTAGCACATTGTAACAATGGAGTAATTGAAGACTTGTTTGATTTTTCATTTACTTCATGGAGAGATAATTGGTTGCTAGATTCAAGAGCAACATGTCACATGAAATTTGGAAAAGATTTTTTTGAATAATTCACTGACAAAGTTGATGGAGCAATATATTTCACAGATAAATCCAAACTCAAGCCATCAGGGCTTGGCACAGTCAGGCTTAAGTTGCCTGGTCTTCCAGATCATATTCTACTTGAGGTTCTATACCTCCCTGAGTTGAGGAGAAACTTGCTGTCCCTGGTCCAAATCCGCCAGCAAGGACACTCCATTCACTTGTTTGATGGCAAGGCAGAGGTCAGAAAAGCATCAGATCACTCACTTGTCATGGAGGGAATAGAAGAAGGGGGACTCTTGAAGCTGAAAGGTTCATCTGCTCATGCTCAAAACTTTGCATTCATTTCACATCATGATGAAGGTACATTCCCATCAAGTCTTTTATGGCATGCTAGATTTGGACACTTAAACTATGAAAGCCTTCATTTTTTGAAGAAAAATGGTGTTAATGGACTGCCTACAATTCCTAGAAAACCTAAGGAATGTGATGTTTGTATTCTAGGAAAGCATAGCAAACAACCATTTCATGATTCACACTCCAAAGCACATAGAAAACTTGAGCTTGTTCATTCAGATTTATGTGGCCCTATGCCTATTGCTTCTGCAAATGGAAATAAATACATGATGACATTTATTGATGACTACACCAGAATGTGTTGGATTTACTTATTGAAGAACAAGTCTGATGCTTTTCAAACATTCAAGGATTTTCATGCATGGATTGAAAATGATGCACAAACTCATATTGGCTCTCTACGTACTGATAATGGAAAATAATACACTTCAAACGAATTCGAAAATTATCTTCGTCAACATGGAATCAAACATCAAACAACTGTGCCATATAATCCCCAACAGAATGGTGTAGCTAAAAGAATGAACAGAACTATTTTAAATATGGTTCGCTCCATGTTATTTTCCAAGAATGTAAAATTGAAGTTTTGGGCTGATGCAGTTCTATGTGCTGTTTACATAAAGAATAGGTGTCCTTCAAGTTTAATTAGAAACAAAACTCCTTTTGAAATGTGGCATGGCCACATTCCTTCGGTAAAGCATTTCAGGGTCTTTGGGTCCACCTGTTATGCCTTGATACCCAAGGTTCAAAGGAACAAACTTGGTGCTAGAAGTAGAAAATGTATCTTCTTGGGGTACTCCAATACCTCCAAAGGATATCGTCTCTATGATGAAGCAAATAAGAAGTTTTTAATAGCAAGAGATGTCATATTCCTTGAATCTTCCAAGAGTGACAAGGTTGTTGAGCGGCAACTTGATCGCCTGGATAGATTCACACATGCAAAGTATTTCTAAGAATTTGATAATGAGACTCCACATCTTGAAGGGGGGATTCCGATATTGAATCTAACTGTGGAATCATGTCCTGAAGCACTCTCTCCCCCACATGAAGAAACAACCACGGATGACACATTGAATGATGTGATTGACAGAATTGGGAGATTGAATCTTGAATCAATCCCAACTCAGTCAAGTGAGCAGCCTGGGCCATCTCAGAAAGGTCCTCCCAAATCGCTGACAAAGACACTTGAGAATGTTCATCCTGATGAGGTTGGAAAAACAGGAACAAGAAGTTCCACTCAAAAAATTGAAGGTGATGTAGATAATTTTGATTCTCTTGTTGATATGGATATTGCTTATAACTTTGAATTGAGTTTGTCTACATATCATGAACCAACTTCCTTCAAAGAATCTGCTTCTCATGATGAATGGAAAGAAGCGATGTAGAAGGAGTATGATGCCTTGATAAATAATGGCACTTGGAAGCTGGTTGATCCGCCTTTGGGAACGAAACCAATTGGCTGTAAGTGGGTCTACAAGAACAAGTATAAAGCAGATGGCTCACTTGACAAGCACAAGGCCAGGCTTGTGGCAAAAGGTTTTGCACAAAAAGAAGGAATCAATTATGAAGAAACTTTTTCTCCCACAGCAAAATGGACCACCATCCAGACTCTCTTTTCCCTAGCAGCTCAGAATGGATGGAAAGTCCATCAGATGGATGTAAAAACCGCCTTTTTGAATGGAGATCTAAAGGTGAAAGTTTATATGTCCCATCCAGAAGGATTTGTGGTAAAGGGTCAAGAACACAAAGTTTGCAAGCTTATAAAATCCTTGTATGGCCTCAAGCAAGCACCACGAGCTTGGTATGATAAATTAACCGAGCATCTTCTGAAACTTGACTTCAAACATTTTGATCTTGATGATGTAACTTTGTTTGTTAAGAAAGTTGAAAAAACAGTTGTATATCTTGTGGTATATGTAGATGATATTTTGATAACAAGGAATAATGAGAGCTATATTGCATCCATGAAGAAAGAATTGAAGAAAGGTTTTGAAATGACCGATTTGGGTCATGTTCATTACTATCTGGGTATTGAAGTAATTCAACATCCTAAATTTATATTTCTTTCTCAAAAGAAGTACATTGGAGATCTCTTGAACAAGTTTGGCATGGATGAATGTAATCCCTTAACCACTCCAATGGAACAAAACTTGAAGCTCACATCTATTGAAGGGAAGGAATTTGAGAATACAACTAAGTATATTTACAGGAAGTCTTATTCATCCGACCACCACCGTACTCTGACATTTCATTTGTCGTTGGGAACCTTCGTCTCTTTTATGCAAAACCTTTGTGAAGGAAAGACATATTGGCTCTAAAGAGGAAAAGAGTGTTAACGTACTTGAAGGGACCAAGCTTGGACCCAACATGAAGTATCACCAGATCAGAGTACTTCCGATTCAGATTCTGATGCTGACATTGAAACAGGTGTTCATACACAACACCATGAGTCTTGGATCAAGAGCTGTCTCATGGAGATCACGCAAACAATCGCTCCAAAGACTTACCGACCAGGTAGAATACGTGGCAAGAAATTAAGCAACAAAGGAAATCGTGTGGTCTTAAAATTGAAGATTTGCGCATGAAACAAATGTATTCCACACCACTCATGATCGACAACACTGCAATGTTGCCAAGGAATCAAAGTTCCATGATCAACAAAGCACATCAATACAAAGTACCATCTAATTCGACACATCATGTGCAAAGCCAAACCATCCATCTGCTATCATTGTTCCACAAATGAGCAACCGCTCGATATCTTCACTAAAGCACTTTGAAGAGAAAAGTTTGAAAAGTTCAGATCGATGCTTGGGCTCACCAACATCCCTTCGGATTAAAGGGGGGAATGTTGACACCCAATCCTATGGGTTGGGTGTGGATATGTAATATTGTATAATAAATAATATTAGGAAATAAGGAAGGCCAAGAGTCATTGGGAGATGAATCCCAATAGCCTCACCTCCATGTATAAATACATGTACATTCTTCAGCTAATACACATTCTGATTTGAGGAGTTACCTCCTGGTTTGACACAGGGCTCAACGAAACATCAATAGATTTGAACATTTAAGAAATAATATGGAATGTTACAAATGTTGAAACTTTGGACACATAGCCAGAGACTATAGACTTGAAAATTCTCCAGAAGAATCTTTGAAGCCATAGAACGAATGAACATGGAAGAAGAAGAAGACTAATAATTGTGCTCTCGCTCTCAAGGCTCAAAAAAAAAAAGATGTGTGGTATGTTGATATCAGTTTCTCAACACATATTACTGGAGATAGAAATAAATTTGTATCTCTGAAAGAGAATAAGGATGGACCCGTATCCTTTGGAAATGATGGATCTTCAAATGTTATAGGATCAGGTACCGTCACTCTCGGAAGCAAATATGTTTTAGCCAAGAATGTTCTATTGGTTGAAAACATGAATCACAATCTGCTTAGTGTTGGAAAAATGTGTGATCAAGGACACATAATGCTATTCAAATCCACAAAATGTGAAATCAGGAAAGGCAGGTATGGTAAAATTGTGGCTACAACAAGTCGAGCTCCAAACGACATATATGTTCTGGATGAAGCAACTAAAGCATGTCTAATATCTAAAGAAGATGAAAGATGGTTATGGCACAAACGAATGGGTCACATAAACTTTGACAATCTTGTCAGGATAAGCAAAAAGGAAGCAATACGAGAAATGTCGAAAATCTCAAAACCTTCCAACACACTATGTGAGGCCTGTTGGCATGACAACCAGACAAAAGTCGAATTTAAAACAAAAGAACACTTTGCATCACATCCATTGGAATTGATACATACTGATCTATGTGTTCTTTTGAGAACAAAAGGCTTAGATGGAGAATTATATTTCATGTTAATGATAGATGACTATACCATGATGACAGCCGCCAGTTTCCTAAAGAAAAAATCTGAAGCATTTGAGTGCTTTAAGATCTACAATGAATTGGTCAAAAATGAAAATGATTTGAAAATAAAGTGTCTAAGATCAAATAATGGCAGAGAATTCACTTCCAAATTATTTTAGCAATACTGTGACGAAAATGGAATAAAAAGACAAATTTCAATAGCACGAACAAAATGGGGTTGCTGAAAGAAAGAACAGAACCGTACAGGAAATGGGTAGAACAATGTTGAGGACTCAAAATTGGTTGAAAAAATTTGGGTTCAAGCAATTGATATGACAATCTTCATTATCAACCGAAGTCTTCTAAGAAATAATTGCAACAAGACCCCATATGAATTATGGAAAGGAAAACCGGCTAATGTAAAATATTTCAGAATCTTCGGAAGCAAATGTTATATCAAAAGAGAAGATCAAAATTTGGGTAGGTTTGAATCATGTGTTGATAAAGGTACCTTTGTTGGTTACTCGCGCAAAATAAAGGCCTATAAATCCTATAATCTAAGATGAAAATAGATAGTAGAGAGCATAAATGTTACATTTGACGAAGATGGTGTTATAATGAATAATGATGAGGATCTAGAATCTTTGAAACTTGAGACAGAAAATGAAAAAGACAGAGAAAATTCTAGAAAAAGAAGCAAATATCAACCAGGAAGAAGTAAATAATGATCATCAAGATATACTAGAACAACAACAAGAAGCTCGTCCAAAGAGAACAAAATAATGGATTCAAAAGAACCATCCATCAAATCAAATCATTGGTGATATAAATGAAGGTCGACAACTTCGTTCATCACAACAATCTCACAGTGCTTTTCTAGCAACCTTTGAGCCTAGTAGTTTTGAGGAAGCCAGCCAGAATGAACATTAGATAGCAGCTATGAATGAAGAATTGGTCAAATCGAGAAGAATAACACCTGGGAATTAGTTCCACGACCAAAAGATAAAATTTTTATTGGGACTAAATGGGTGTTCAAGAACAAATTGAATGAAGATGGACATGTTACAAGAAACAAACCAATATTGGTTTGCAAAGGCTATGCACAAGTGGAAGGAATTGATTTCGACAAAACATTTGCACTAGCTGCCAGAATGGAAGCCATATGAATGTTTCTTGCCTATGCATGTTCAAGAAAAATCAAAGTCTGCCAAATGGATGTCAAGTCGGCATTTCTGAATGGCGAACTAGAAGAAGAATTTTACATCGAACAACTTGAAGGTTTTCTAGTATTAGAAAAAAAAGAATATGTTTGCAGGTTAAAGAAGGCTCTATATGGTCTCAATCAAGCTCCCAGAGCATGGAATGCTCGTCTTGATGGATATCTACGTCAACAAGGGTTCAAGAAAGGTACTATGATAAAAATCTTTATGTACAAATAGATAAAGATAATTTAACAATCATTGAGGTATATGTGGATGATATAATATTTGGTAGAAATGATGATCGACTAAGTAAGAACTTTGCTACAAATATGCAAAGTGAGTTCGAGATGTCTTTAATTGGTGAGATGACATACTTCTTAGGGCTTCAAATATCTCAGCAAGAGAAAGGAATGTTTATATGTCAAGCCAATTACATCAAGGAAGTGCTCAAGAAATTCAAAATGGAAGATTGCAAACCCGTCCTTACTCTGATAGTAATAGGTTGTAAATTGAGCATAGATGACTCATCTAAGGATGTGGATCAGAGGTTGTATAGATCTATGATTGGTAGTCTTCTATATGTAACAACCTCCCGACCAGATGTTATGCAAGCAGTTTGAAAAGTAGCAAGATTCCAAGCAGTATCAAAAGAATCACATATTCTTGTCGTCAAAATAATTCTTTGATATGTAAAGAGCATAATAGAATATGGCTTGTGGTATCCCAAGGGTAACAATATCATTATTCAAGCCTTTACAGATGCAGATTGGGCAGGAAGCGTTGATGATCGTAAGAGTACTAGTGGAGAAAGATTATATCTAGGTGGTTGTCTTGTATCATGGTTGAGAAAAAATCAAACCTCAATCTCATTATCTAAAGCGGAAGCAGAATACATTGCAGTGACAACTTATTGTACTCAATTCCTTTGGATGAAACAAACCGCGCAAGATCTTTAAGTACAATTTAGTGAGCCTATTCCCATCTTCTGTTATAACACCAGTCCCATCAGCATCTCCAAGAATCTTGTCATGCATTAGAAAACAAAACACATTCTGATCAAATATCATTCTGTTAGAGAACAAGTCGCTAAAAAGAATATCAAACTTGAATATGTTGATACAAAAGAACAAATCATTTATATCTTCACTAAAAATTTACCTGGTGAAACATTTGAATATCTTCACCAGAAGCTTGGGATTCTCCCAAGTTCTCATTATATTTTCCTTATTTAGAATATAAAGGGGGAGTGGAAGTGTGTACAGGTTCGTAGGATGATTGTGTGTCAGGGGGAGTTACCCTTTTCCATTGATGTCAAAGGGGGAGATCATAATGCAGGAAGAGGTGTCATGATCGCAGGGGGAGTACTTGTGTTTCCATCAATGCCAAAGTGGGAGATTGTTGATCAGTGGTTGTCATTGAAGTCAACCCAAGCAGCACCAGGGGCTACGCCGATCCTGCATGAGAATTTTGACCTACCAAATTACTATATTCCATGTCAAGGATATTTTTTATTGTTTCTAATTGTCGATATGTTTCCATTGATATATTCCACGCCATGTAATTCTTCACAGTTTGAGAGATATTCATTTTTGAAGTTAGTAAGCCCAGTTAGTGGGCTAAAACCCCATGGGGTTGTGGCATGATACTAATAATTGGTTGTGGTCATTGAACAATCAATAATTAATAATTTTAAGCTCCTAAAATCCCTCCCACGTTCACTTGTTGAATTCCCTCTCAACCTAAGAATTTATATAAATTGTGATCCTCATATCCTCCTCATGTAGGGATTTCGCTACTTGAAACATGACATCATGGAATTTTCGCTATAACTGTTTTTCTACGAAGGTCCAGAAGATGAAATTTTTATGAGGTGAATCTGAAATCTTGAGGAAGCTCCTGTAAAAATTATAGATCATGGTACACAATATTTTCGGAGATATGATCTGTGGAAGTTAGGGTTTCTGCAGGCTCCTGAACTTCATTTCAAAGAGGTGATCTTGGGAGAATCATCATAACTCTCTCTCTGAGTATTGGATTGGAATTCTGTAAAACATTGCGGATAGTGAAAAAACTACAGTTTTCTCTGTATCAATTTCAGAGCTGAATGAAGAAATAGTGACACGTGGAACATCATACAAGTTTTATCTACTGAACCAGTCCATAATTATGGCATTGTGAGAGTTTGGGAATAACATTTTCTTGAAGAATCCAAATTGGGTTATACGTATGGCATTGGAAATAAGACTCAAAGGAATACTACAGGACCAAAAATCACATATTGGGGATCTGAAATAACAGAGATACACCAGATTCAATATCGAGCTCCTAGAAGGCAAGAAAAAGCTAGATTATGTGCTATCAAGGGCTATAAAGGACCATACTTTCTAGGGTAGAAAAGCAAAGAAAGGTGCAACAGAGGTAAGCTCTAGGTAAGTATATTATCTATATGCATGTTCATCTCTTAATTTCATTAGGTTCTTTGTATTCTAATTTTTTTATTTTATTTTTAGCACTAACATATGCTCTGCAGGATGAGGTAAGTTTTGCTATTATCATGTCATGGGTATTTCCTTGAATAATTTTTGCAGGTATTATATATTCGTCAAAATAAGACTCAATGCATGATCTAATGTTATGAAGAGTGAGAAAGGGTAGCATGACAAGAGCAACAATCAAGGTGCATAACATCAATAAGAAGTTCACCACATGAAGTCTTCACGTGGGTAGCACTGCATACAGTCATTGTAAAGGTATCATTGTACTGAGTCATTGTAAAAGAATCATTGTAAATTTTTTACAAGTGTCTATTTGCCAAGAATTGAAGAGGTAGTGTCGGGAGGTCTAGGTTCATCATTAGGTATTTGTGTCATAGTTGGGGTTATGGTCTAGTGTGTATTTTTCTTCTACATCATTCTATATCATTGTAAAGTGGACCATTTTCCCTGGTACAAGAGACCATTCTTATTTTATTCTTCTATAGGGTGGTAGGGTGGTGCTAGGGTGGTGCATGAAATCACCAACATGTTCAAGCCTGTGAAAAGTTCAGGGTTGTAGGGTGGTGCTAGGGTGAGTTGTAGCTCAGTGGGTGTTGGGGCATCCGTTCAGTTGACTACTGAAGAATCTTGGGCATTGGAGCATCCATCTAGTGGGAGCTGGAGAAGAATTATTTTCTAGATTCTAGGAAGTTGGAGATTTATTTTCAATTGGAGTTGAATATTAAAGAATTATTAGAAAATCATTCAGGTGGTTTTTGTCCCAGAGAGGGTTTCCGCCTTAAAAACTGTGTGCATTTGTGTTCCTTTTGTTTACTGCTATCATTGTACAAACGCTGATAATAATTTAATATTAACTAATGCTCTAAAATATTAATAATAATACTAATTGAAAGGAATATTTATTTACCCCCCCCCCCTCTCAGTATTTCCAATAATCCCATCCTTAGTGAAGCCACTTGATGGTGTACGGTTGTGGGTGTGATGTGGTCAGCAAGCCCGACCGCTTCATGACGTCTGCTGAAATGAGGTTCTTTTAGCTCCTGTTGCCAACAATGAACTATAGCGGGGAAACCTTTACCCACATCTGGGAATGGAAGAGGCGCTCCTCCTCCTTTGGATATTTAGGTTCCTCCTTATGGATCTTAGCGGTGGCAACGATGGCGTTGGGCTTCACATCGATAATTTGCTTCCCTTTGTAGAGTTCTGATTCAGAGTTAGAACATACATTCAATTCATAATCCTTCAGCTTGGCCACTAGTGATTTATTGGCCTGACACTCACTTGTGTTGTGAGTGGAGCTCTTATGGAACTCACACCACTTTCCCATGTCCTTCTTTGGATTCACGGTGTTGTTCTTTGCTTGCGGCTTTGGCAGGTTATCCTGGGCTGCCTCGCCTTGGGTTTTTCCTTTGTTCTGTAGTTTGGTGACACCCTTCCCTTGCTTCTGATTCATAGATCCAAAGCCTCACTTCTTCTATTTGAACTTCTGCTCAATATCGACAGCATACCGGTATGTTGCAGCAAGTGAGGAGATGTCGTGGAACTCCATTTCCTCCTGAATGTATATGTGCAAACAACTGAGGTACTTCAGCACCAAATGTTTCTCTGAATCTTTGAAACCCAATTTTTTATGTAGGGTATGGAACAAATTCATTAGCTCATGCTCATCTTGATCCCTTTGTTGCCGCAACGTAGTCCATTGTATGTACTTGTCCTCGTAGCTCCCCACGGGATAACATATTTACTTGATGGCATCTCGGAAATATTTGCAAGTGGGTGCGGCCAAAATAAGAGAGGGTTCCCTCTCATCCTTTTGGTCATAGTAGGTTTCCCACCAGTCCTTGACATGGGGGGGTGTCTTTGAGGAGTGAAAAAGTAATCTTTTCCTAGTTGGAAAAGTCATGAACCGATAAATACCCTTATAATAGATTCAATCATCTATCTACAACGTATGCATCTATTTGGCCCTCAAATATGGGAATATCAAAGTTTACTTGTACCTTAAAAGGAGTTGCACCTCCAAAGTGGTTGCTGGAAGCAGATGGGCCACCGGTGGCAAGTCGTTGAAGAATCTGGCAGAAATTATACATCACTACGTTCCTTAGTTTCTTGAGGGCCTCCTTGAGCAATATTTTGATAGGATCTTCTGCTCCCTCATCTTTCTTTTCGTTTGCGAAACTAATCTTGCAAAGTTTCAACCAGATCGAGCCCTAACTCCTTATACCCGATCTCATTGGGGACATGCAAAGAAGGGTCGAGAAAGAGCAGATTGATCTGATATCACTAATCCAGACTTATGCAGGAACACAATAAAATACATAAATAGACATAAACACAAAGATGCAACAGAATTAAGACTTGGTCATATTATCTCCATTTGGCGTGTATGATAACTCGTTGGAAATATCTCGTTGATGACTACAAATTATCTTGCGATTTGTTTCAAATAATTGAAGAAATCATGCCCAAAAAACGTCATTTAGGGCCTCAAAACAGCTCCAGAAGTTCAAGACCCAAAAAACTGCTAAAAATAGTAAATAATAAAAATGATGAAATTGACAAGGTGGAATAGGCAGGTGGCCACCAATATCCACCTGGATCAGGGTTGATGTGGTTTGGCCTCTGGGAGCCCTGGTTTGAAGAAGGAGCACTCGTCATAGGAGGATGTCTGTAGCACATTGATAACCATCCTATGGAAATAATGGCTCGTAGTAACCTCACTAAAAACAACATTTATAGAAGGCAGTCATCAAGATCAAGGGTCATCATTCAATAATCAATATGGAAACAAGTGCTGACATTTTTCTAATGAAGTCCTCTTTGGTTTAATTGGTTAGAAAGAAAGCAAAAGGTTTCATCGAGAATTCTAACTTGCAGAATTATGGGATTAGGATATGATGACATATTGTTGAAGAAGTTTAAGAGAATACAAATTTTCATTCTAAGAAAAAATGTTGTAGGATGAATAAAAATAAAATGTGGTACATGTATATTTATGCTGACACTGGACGCTATGAAGTCATATCATATGGTTACAGGTAGTATACTTCTATATTTAGAAGTATGATCAAAGAATGCAGAAAATCTTCTGATGCAAAGGTTTCCAATAGGCATAATGCTCACCAGATGAAATCAACATAATATGTCCTCATATGAAATACGACGTGGTTGTAAAATATCAAGGAACTGCATACTGAATTTCTTGGGAATAAAATAAAATTGTGTGGAAGAGATCATAAGAAGTGCAACCATGATAAAAGGAAGTCAACATCCAAGGAAGCCAAGAAGTCTTGACTAGAAACTCTCCTGGGAAGATATGCAGACTCTGATAGAAGTCTGGAAAAATGGAGACCCTTAACCATACATATCTTTAGGAGATGTGTCAATCTATAAACGAAGGATTTCGATGCCTACAAGAATATGTCATGGTGAAATATCATCATTAAGGTAACTTTTTATTTAAAAGTTCGTATTTATAATTAATAATATCTCATGAGCTTATGCAGGTCCACCAAAGGGAAGTATATGTATTCCATAGGAAAACAACCATATGGAAGGATAAAATATTCTTGGAAGAAGTATGGTATGAAGGAAAGAAGTATGGCATGAAGCTAGACCAGATGAGAAGGTTGATGGATCACTTTCTGATAGAATACATGACTGTTGGATGAAAGTGATAGATGATTTGTGCCCTATGAAGAGATCCCAAAGATGAATAATCCTCAACAACAAAGAAATTGATGACATCGAAGAAAGGAGTTCTTCATGAGAAGCTGGGTATTTTCATCATTGCTGCTACAGGTCCCTAATTATGAGGGAGCCTGGTATTAGGTTTCTTACTTGGAAGAAACTTGGTAATTCCTAATCCCAGAGGGAGCTTAGGTAAATTCCTTGTATAGGAATGAGTACATTCCTTTGTGGAATATGTCCTCCTTAGTTGAGAGGGAGAGATAGACATGTCATTATGGTCTTCACCTGGGAAGACAACATAGAGGATTGGGTAATCATCTAGGATTTGATACTCTTTAGGGGATGTATTAGGGCATCCATGATAAGAGTAGTCATGGAAGGACATATATTATTTAAGGACTATGAATCTAAGATAAGAATATTTCTGGTGTATATATCCTGAGTGAACCCCAGTGGGATATGATCCAAAAGAGACAATGATGTAGGTGTCTATTCATCATTAGTCTCACAAAAAATGGAGCTCAAATATCTTTTGGAGAGATGGAGTTGTTAGTCAAGGCCTTGCACTATGAAAATGTTGGTTGATATGATGCTATACAGATGGGATTACCAATCAAATTATTCTTATGAGATTCTTCAGATTGAGAGTGACCATGTACCAGTATGAACACCTCCCGAGTTAAGAGGGAGTGTTGAAAAGTTTAACTAGGTTTGGTCTTCATAATGATTTGTAATTATGAATTTATGTAATGAAGAAGACAAATATAATAAAATGTATTTTGTAATGTTTGCCTCATGGTTTTCATAGGAAAGGATATTTTATTATAGGTCAAACACTTCTTCTTAATGTCTTTAGAATTTTGTCATATTGTCATAAAGTTAATTAGAGTCATGTAAATGAAGTCATGTTACACTTATCGAAAGACATATTGTTGATTTCAAAGTGTATTCCAAGACCTTGTTACTAGGACTCTTGAAGTGGACTTAAGATGTGATGAATAACTCTCCTTGATGAAGTCAGATAGCACTCCTTGTATCATATCGGCTCAGAGATGGATGACAGTCACTATATATAGAGTGACATGACCTCATTGTACAACCAATCTCAGTTGGGTTTGCAAAAAAATGTGCAAAGTGAAGTGCGAAGAGGGGGACTGAAATAAGAGTGAGTAGGAAGACATCTAATAAAGTAAAGGGTGTTCTCTATTTTGGGTTCTATTACATAACTCAGAGTGTCGAGGTTAATCACAATGGAGATAAGGAAGATATAAATGTGTGGAGGAGAGGATACATCTGCGTGGAGAAAAGGATACAAGAGAGCGAAGTAAGAGAGATATATGAAGTCTCTAAGGTTCGGTCTTATGTCGACACTTATACCTCACATATTTCAGTGAGACCGAGGGTTACTGCAACAAAGAAAGGATTCTCTCTTGCGTTGAAATAGAGAAATATACTGTTTGAATAAAGTTGCAGAAGATGTCTCTAGAAGGCTAAATCAGGATCGAAATAAGATAGGAAGAAGCATATTGCTTAAGGTTGTTGAGATAGAGACCAAGTTTCTCTAAGGTGTAGTGCAGTTCAGTGCATAAAAAGGAGGATCAAAGAAGAAGGTTGAGAATAGAAAGAGAAGGATAGTGCCAAGGATCTTAGAGATATACTGGTGTCAATGGTTTTTTTCATGGTCATGGCACTAATCAGTTGAATATCTATATGAAGAACTACTTTCGCATTTTCCTCTCCAAGAAGGAGAGGTTTTGGCCCTATCTTGAAGAGCCTAAACTTTGTATCTCTTGTGTTTTTGAAAATTGACTTGATTAAATACATAATAAGTTAACACAGATAATATCTAAGTAAAAGAAGCATAAAAATTTCACAAGTATATATCAAGAAGAGAAATTTTAATAAAAGCCAAAATTTCTCAACATGATTTCAAAGCCAAGGTGCTAAGGACAAGAAATGGCAGTTTAACAAGAAGGCACAAGGTTCAAGCCTCAAGAGGACATCAAGGATCATTTTTCAAGAAGTCATCAAGGATCAATTTTCAATAAATACATCAAGGGTGAAAGAAGGATCTACTTGGTAAAGTTAATCTCTAGATCTAAAAATATATTCATTCATTCAAGAAGGAGTAGTTTGTAGGAAGTTAGGAAAAACCTTCAGCCATCTCAAGAAGACAAAAGACCTCATCCATCAAGGCCTTTCAAGAGGGAAATCAAGATCAAGGAGGTGATATTGATCTTCAGATAATATAAATCTATTTGGTGTTGAAGCCAAATCAATGGTATTGGAGAATCATCATTTTTCTGAAGACATTATCAATCCATCCTTGCTCATCATCATCAAGGATCCAAGGTGATCTACCTATTTACATCACTCTTTAATAGGTCTATCTAAGAGGGAGTTTATACTACTATCTACATCATTAACAAGGAAAGGAAGAAATAATCTATTCAAGTAAGTATATTTATGACTTCATCTGACTCTTTCAAAATGTATTTTCGCAAAGAAAGCAACAAATTGGTTGGGGTTTCAAAATTTCTCTCATGGAAGGAAAAAGATAGATCTAGATATTATTGAGAATTAAGTCATGGACTATATAAAATGATAAAAAACTATACCTTAAAAATAATATACTCAAGCACACACCAAATACATGAAGGGAGACATAAGAGCCCAAAGGATTCTTATGCAATCCATAAAGGACTCCCTCATCCCCTATTTATCAAAAATATAATCTTCAAAAGAAATATATGAAAAATTGGCGAAGATATTCTCGGTGAGTACTACAGGGAAAGTAATATCTCTGAGACAAGAACCATACAAGTTGAATTTTTCAAGAGAGGAAGGAATCACTTCATATTTTATGAATATTTCTGAAATACGAGATCAATTGTAGGAAATGGGAGAAGTAATATTTGATAGAGAAATGACTATGGTGGTACTAAAGTCTCTTCCGAAGGGATGGTGAAACTTCACTTAAAGTATATATGGGAAGAAATAAACAATACCATTCCAGGATATATGGTCTCTATGCAATATATAAGAGACTAGATTAAAAGCTAAAATTGATACATGATCAAATGAAGAAAATCAAGCCTATGCTGCCATGTCAAGAAGGGAAGATTTGGTACGTCTGGTCCTCAAAATAAAAGGAGAAACATGGATAAGATATGACACTATGGATGTAATGAACTTTGGCACTATAAAAAAGATTGCCCAAAATCTAATAAGGACAAGAGGAAAAAGGAAGAATCCCATGTTGCCGGAGAAATGGAACAACCTGATTCAAAGAGACCTAAGAAAGAAGAAGTGAGAGATCTCTACTATGATTGATATCATCTTCCTCTTTAAAATGTATCTGTCAATTTTAAAATAGTATGTTAGGAAAATTGTATATTATATAGATACATCACTTTAGAATTGGCATCACGATGGAAGCATTGAAGAAGGAGCACTCGTCATAGAAGGATGTCTATAGCGCATTGATGACCATGCTATGGAAATAGTGGCTTCTAGTAACCTCATTGAAAATAAAATTTATAGAAGGAAATCATCAAGATCAAGGGTCATCATTCAATAATCAATATGGAAACAGGTGCTAAAATTTTTCTAAGGAAGTCCTCTTTGGATTTAATGGTTAGAAAGAAAGCAAAAGGTTTCATCGTGAATTCTAACTTGCAGAATTCTGGGATTAGGATATGATGACATATTGATGAGACAATTTAAGGGAATGAAACTTTTCATTCCAATAAAAATTGTTGTAGGATGACTCAAAAGAAAATGAGGTACATGTATATTTATGCTGACACTGGATGCTATGAAGTCATGTCATATGGTTACAGGTAGTATACTTCTATCTTTAGAAGTATGATCAAAGAAAGCAGAAAATATTTCGATGCATAGTTTTCCAGTAGGAATAATCCTCACCAGATGAAATCAACATAATATGTCCTCATATGAAATATAAGGTGGTTGTACACTATCAAGGAACTGCATATTGAAGTTCCTGGGAATAAAATCAAATTGTGTGGAAGATATCATAAGCAGTGAAACCATGATAAAAGGAAGTCAACATCCAAGGAAGCCAAGAAGTCTTGAATAGAAAATCTCCTCGAAGAGAACTGATACCACCTCATAAACCACAACAGAATGGGGTCACAGAAAGAAATAACAGAATGATCGTGGGTGCAACAAGAGCGATTTTGCATGATCAAGGCCTACCGATGCATCTGTGGGTAGAAGCATGCAACACTGCAGTACTTGTGCAGACCCGTTATCCTCATAGGATACTTGGCATGAGTACACATGAAGAGGCTTTCACTGGTAAGAAACCTGATGTTTCACACTTTAGGATTTTTGGCTCATATTTTTATGTTTATGTGACCAAAGACGCCAGGAAGAAGCTAGAACCGACAGCTGAGATCAAGTTTTTTTCGGGGTACACTAAAACACCCCATAATTATCGAGTGTATATTACAAACAACAGAATGACTGTTGTGCAACGAGATATAAAATTTGATGAAGAGAAAGCCATGCGAGTTTCCCGTGAGAGTGATTTGGACTTGCATACAGAGGAGGAACCGTTGGTTCCCGAGGACAAGCCTCGAGATGTGGATCAACCACCTGCGGAGGAACATGGAGTGTAGGAAAAAACTCACGCAGAGCCATCCATCAGAAATGGTAGAAAGCACACCACGAAAGCTGATAGATTGAGACTTGATGCTGTAGAGACTGTAGGAGCCCCTACTTCACATCAAAAACATAGACAATCTCCTGATAGGTTTAATGGATACATGGCTCTTATGAGAAAATCTATTGTGACTGAACCATCTTCCTTTTAGGAAGCAGTGCAAAAACCAACTTGGGTTGAAGCAATGGTGGAGGAGTATGAATCCATTGTGAAGAACAGTGCATGGGAGATTGTCCCAAGACCGATCGAAAAATCAGTGGTTGGATCTAGATAGATATACAAGGTAAAGCTAGCAACCAATTGGAGTGTGGAGAAATACAAGGCCATATTTTTGGCTCGGGGATTCTCATAGATTGACGAGATCGATTATGATGAGAATTTTGCACCTGTTGCAAGGTAATCTTCCATTAGATCCATCCTTTCACTCTCAGCATAGATGGGCTGGCGCATTCATCATATGGATGTGAAAACTGTGTTTCTCAATGGGATCAATGAGGAAGAAGTGTACATAGAGCAGCCTGAAGGTTTCGAGATATTCAACAACGAGTATAATAACTAGACTCAGAATAACCTATCCTATCTTGAGATTGGGAATATATCGGTGGCTCCGATTTTAGTCCACCTGGACACGAGGGAAGGCCTTGTGGAGGCTTTCAATCTGCACTACAAAGATATAGTGTGATGCCAGATTCTGGACTACGAAGGGGTCCCGTTTAGATGCAGACGTTGCCATGGGGTGGGACACTTGTACAAGGAGTTCCCTCTCATCATTGCATCGACTGAACATACAAAGATCTTGGTGCATGCAGGGACACAAATATTCAATATGGGGGAGGAAGCCATAGCTCATGAGACGGCTCCAGTTGAACCCGCACCGTGTACCACCTCAGGCTGCTCCACAACTCATCCTCCACACGCTATGGCTCAGAATTGCATTGTCCATCCCCTGGGGGAGGACAATACTCCGATCCCAAGTACACATCTCGTTTCTCCCCTTACTCTCATTTCTAATTTACATTGTACTGTCTCCCCTATTTTATCTACTGTTGCTTCTAAAATTTATTTAGTCAATTGCAATCTGGATTCCCTTATCTTCCCTGTTGCAACTGCCCCATCCTCTGATTCTAGATCCATACCCCTTACCCTTGTTGGTGAGTCCTACTCCCTATCCATTCTGGACTCTTTGAGTCCATCTGTTGGCCACCACTATAATCTCATATCTGCCTCCAGGGCTGTTACCACACAAAACTTTGGTCTCAGTGCAGAAATTGGTGATTCTCCCCACAAAGTGGCTAGGGGAAGACCTTATTCCATTACTAAGGCTATTAGAAGGGCTAGTATGGAGGTTTCTACTATGACACAAACCTCCATAGATTAGGTTCTTAGAGCAAAGAACACCAGTGGCAACTATGATCCATGATTTTCCTATCTCTCAAGTGTAGATGTCTAGCCAACCTTGACAAAAAACTGGCCTTAAAGAGATTATTAGCCCTGGTTTGTGTGGATTATCTTATTCTACAGGAAACACAGGGGGGTGGATTATATATTAAAAACTTACTATCCACCTTACTCCTTGATTGGAATTTTCAGACCCTAGATGCTAGGGGACGATTTGGTGGTTGTGTCATCATTAAGGGAATTTTGAGGTCTAAAATGGGCCTCCTAAGGAAAATGTACAATCAAATTCACTTTATAAAACCAATCAAATTTTATGGGATGACATTATCCCTAATGGTTGAGGTGGCATTGCTTGAGTTAAATGTACTTACTTGTCACATTTTCAGTGGTGGATAAAAACTCATGGTTAACCATGGTAGTGTTCTAAGTCCTTTTAAAGTCAAAGTAAAGTACTCATAATAAATGTCATTTCACACTTTTTGAATAAAATAATATTATTGTCATTTCATATTTCTTGAAAACAACAATGCATATCCCTATACATTAATATATTATATTCTATAAATTTATTATATTATTTTATTTTTATATAGTATATTAATTACATGTTATTATACAATTTAAATAATTTAAATTTAAATTAATAGCATATAATATAATTAAGAATTTATAAATTTATATTTATATTTTATTTTAAGCAATTTTTTTTTTTTTTACAGTAACGGTTATGGGGTGTTTATATTCAACTTGGATGGAATGCCAGAAATCTGATTACATTGAGGGTGTCTATGTTCTGTTTCCCCTCATTGCTGGGATTTGGAATGCAGCTAGCCTTTGAGAAATTCCTGCTTGTAGAGATAACTATATATTCAATTTCAGATATTTTCCCGAACTTGAAAATGCAAACAAATTGATTTAGGAGAAAGCAGTAAAACATGATAACAATCAGCTTATGGAATAGGTTCCCATGTTTCTTCTTCGCCTTTTAATTTGACCCCAACAGGAAGGAGGGCTGCTTTTTTGGCCTCCCTGTCCACCTCTTTATTATTGTTTCTAAGCACATGATAGTAATTCAGCTGTAGAAAGAAGTTTTCCAAGCCCTTGATTCTGGCAATCAGTCTTGCGAATTTAAGGTCCGAAGCTGGAGAGTTTGAGATCATGGCATTTATGATGATTTGTGAATCTCAAATAATATTAGCTTCCCTTATATTTAAATCTTTGAGGAGCTTAAGACCTTGAAAGAGAGCCAAAGCTTCCGCTTGGATGCTGGATGAATGGCTAAGACCCCAAGCATAAGAATGAATTTTTTCCCCAACTGGATTTACAACAACGCCTCCCGCACCAGCTTTGCCTGGATTTCCCTTTGATACCAAATCAAAGAAGAGAGAGTGTCTTGATTGAGATGAAAGCCACTCTTGAAAATCAGTTTAAGCTTTTCTTAATTGCCAGGCTTTAGGAGGGGGAGCGTTACTCTCTGCTGTTTGGAATTGCAAATCAAGGGATGCCCCCTAGGAAATGTCATGTTGGCTGAGATTGGAGTCGTCTTTTAAATCAGTCAAACACTCTTTCAGTTGACATTTAATCTTGATTTCTAAAATCTTTTGATTCTATTCGGCATTTCTGAAAATTCTTCTGTTTCTTTCAAGCCAGATCTGCTAGCAGATAACCTTTGGGAGGACAGCCCAAGCAGATTTGATGATCTGGTTTTTTGGAGGAGGACCAGGATACTTATACGCCCAGCCAGAGAAAAGATCAGCAGTGGAACAAGGTAGCGAGATGCTGGGATCCAGGTTGTGAATGAGAGAGAACCAAATCTTCTTAGAGAAGCTGCAGTCAAGCATTAAGTGGACAACGCTCTCTACATTTTCTTTACACAGAGAACATCTGGAAGGGCCATGGAATCCTTTCCTTTGCAGAATGTCGAATGTAAGAATTTTACCATGGAAAAGAAGCCAAGCAAAGAAATCGATTTTGGGCCATGAGGGTGTACGCCAGACACCATGCCAAGGTGCTGGGTTGGGGGGAACGTGTGGTTTCTCGCTTAGTTTAGCATATCCCATGGAGACCACGTAGCCTTTAGCATTCAACCCCCAACCTCTCGAGTCTCTTTTCCTTATATGCAAGGGCGCCAAACCATGGAGGAGACTGAGCAACATGGTCCATTCGTTAAGCAAATGAGACGGCACAACAAGACATTTCCATCCTGCCCAAACTGAATCATTCCACAGCGAAATGTCCCACAACGTTCGGAGCCCCTCTCCCTCCATCCAGCAGCGCAGTGCTCTAATGGGGGCCCTGTGTTCAATAGGATCCATGTTCATGATTCTGTCTGTCCAGATGTTAATCTTTTTTCCGTTCCCTGGAATCCAAAAGGAGTGCGCATTGAAAAGAGGAGCAGCTTTTGCAACCAATTTAAGGAAGGATGAATTCGGCTGATGGATTACTTTGTCCAAACATCTGGATCGAGGACCTCTGAAATATTTTTTCCAGAGAGCCAGCTGAGCCCATCCTGGCTTGGGTGCAATGATCTTCCAGATGATCTTTGCTGCCATAGCTATATTCTGCTGACATAGATTTTTAAAATTCAGACCACCCTCCCACAATGGCTTTGAGATGATTTCCCAGTTGATAAGGGGGAGCTTGTTTTCATTTTGTTTGCCACCCTTCCAAAAAAAATTTCTGATGTACTCCTCCATTTTTCTTAAAATGCTAGCCAGAGCGAGAAGCACGGTAAATTGATAAAGAGAGAGACTAGAGAGCACAAATTTGATAAGTATCGATTTACCAGCAAGGTTGAGCTAGGAGTATCCCTAGGCTTGAATCCTGGTCTTGAATTTTTCAAGTTGCAGAAGCCAGTCTTTGCTAACAGGCCGTTTATGATAAACAGGAAGACCCAAGTATTTGAAAGAGGTCCAAGAGTAAGAGGCTGCAAAACCCAAACATCTAGAGATTGCAGAGAGCGACCTGGGCAAGGTGTTCCAACTATAGATGTGGCATTTGTTTTTGTTTAAGACACTGCCTGAGGCCTCACAGAATTCATCCAGAACTGCTTTGAACTTGGAGGTAGAGGAGAGAGTGGCAGCTCCCAATAACAATGTGTCATCTGCAAAAAGGGCGTGGTTTATGTTTTTAACCCCTCTAGCCACGCACAAACCGTTGATGTCTTGGTTTTGCAGCTTTTTATCTAAAAGGAAGCTAAGGACAGAGGCTTGAATTAAAAAGAGCAGAGGTGAGAGTGGGCACCCCTGCCTAAGCGCTCTCGAAGCTTTAAAAAAATCGGTGGCTCTGCCATTTACAAGAGGAGAAATCCATGGCTCCGATATGCAAGCCCGGGTCCATTTGATAAAATTTTCTCCAAAACCAAACTTGCTCATAACTTTTAACAGAAAGCTATGATTTACTCGATCAAAAGCATTAGCTAAGTCAAGTTTAAGAACCATACCTTGTTCTTTTCGATGGAGACTTGAGTGGATTGCCTCTTGAACAAGGGTGAAGTTGTCCACAATTTGCCTTCCTTGGATGAAGCCTCCTTGGTTCTCCGGAATTATTTTAGGAAGAATGAGCTTCAGCCTGTTTGCAATTAATTTAGTGATTATCTTGTACCCTGTGTTGCATAAGGAGATCGGGCGGAATCTGTTGAAGTTGTTGGCACCCTTCTCCTTGGGGATGAGGGCTAAAAACGCTGAGTTTGTGCTTCCTCCGATTTTCTGTACGTTTTGAGATTTTTGGACCATTTTGAGAAGATCCTTTTCAACTATCAGCCAACAGACTTGGAAGAACCTGGCAGAGAAGCCATCCGGGCCAGGAGCTTTGTCCGGATCCATGGAGAAGAGGGCATTTTTAATTTCTTCTTTAGTGACTTTAGCCTCAAGGATCTCATTCATGCGAGGGGAGATTGAAGATGGAACAATGTCTAACAGATCTGAGTAATTGTTGTGTAACCAGCTCCAAAATAGAAGAAAAGAGATATCCACGCCTTAGAAATAAGCCACTTCGAGGGGGCAACCTCCAATACATTACATAAATGAACAATTCTTGGATGATACAATTCACAAAACCTCCTTTCTATATATATAGGAGTCCATGGGGCCATAATGTAATCCTAGTGGGCCACAATGTAATCCTAGCTGACCTAACAATAATAATTTGAGGGCACAATAATAACAAAATGGGGGTTACAAGGGTACAATAATAACAATAAGGGGGTTACACTAACAATAATAAGGGACTATACTAGTGATATAGGGACCTAACATGCCCCTCTCCTTCAAAAAAGTGTTGTCCTCAACACTTGAGTAGCTTCGGGTGCTTCTGTATAAAATTCTCATCCTCCCATGTAGAATATTCAGTGGGTAAGTTCTTCCACTTGATGAGATACTCTGAAATTGATCGATTCCGTAGTTGTCGAGTTCTTGTTTCTCTGACTGTTTCAGGTTCCAATATGATTTTTCCTTCCTCATCAAGTTCTCGAAATATTGTTTGAACTGGAATATTTTCACCTATAACCTTCTTTAAGCATGAAACATGGAAAGCTGGATGTACTCGCGAAGAAGCAGGAAGCTCCAATTTGTATGCCATAGTACCAATCTTTTGCAACACCTTGTAAGGACCATAGTACTTTAGCGATAATTTATTATCCTTCTTTGCTTGCTTGAGGGACATTTGTTTGTATGGTTGTAGCCGTAAAAATACCCAATCTCCTACATCAAAACTTCTCTCGCTACGGTGTTGATCTGCCTGTTGTTTCATTCGATTTTGTGCCAAATTCAGGTTATCCTTTAAGAGTTGGAGAACTTCTTGCTGATGCTCGATGTGATCTTCCACTGCTTGAACCTTCGAATTTGCCCTTAAAGATGATGTGATGGATGGTGGATGATATCCATAAAGTGCCATAAATGGGGTCATTTTTGCTGCAGTATGGAAGGAAGTGTTATACCACCATTCGGCAAGAGGTAACCACTTGACCCATTGTGTTTGTTTATCAGATACAAAACAACGAAGATATCCTTCCAAACATTTATTTACGATCTCAGTTTGACCATCAGATTGAGGATGATAAGATGAGCTATGAGCTAATTGAGTACCCAAACAAAAAAATAACTCCGTCCAAAAATTTCCAGTAAAAATGGGATCTCTGTCGCTCACAATAACCCTTGGGCTTCCATGTAGCTTTTGAATTCTGTCCATAAATGTAGTAGCAATTGTACTTGCTTTAGATGGATGAGATAATGCACAAAAGTGTGCATACTTGGTAAGTCTATCAACTACCACCATGATGACACTCTTTCCTTCGGACTTAGGTAAACCTGTGATAAAATCCATTGAAATCTCCTCCCAACGTTGACTTGGAATGGATAAAGGTTGTAGAAGTCCTGAGGTCTTAATTGTTTCCACTTTATTCTGCTGGCAAACCAAACATTCCGCCACAAACTTTTGAATATCAGATTTAAGGCCATCCCAAAAAAATTCTTTCTTCACCCTGTGGTAAGTTTTTAAAAATCCTGAGTGTCCTCCTAAAGGAGAAGTGTGCAATTCCAGGAGAATCTTTTGTTTTAGTTGGGAATTCTTACAAAGATATAAGCGATCTTTGTACCATAAGGAATCATTTTTCCAACTAAATGTATCAGATGTACTAGGATCTTGCTGCAACTTTTGAATGAGTGTCCATACATCTTTGTTCTTCTTCCATTCATCTCTTGCTTCGGTTATCCAATCTGGTTGGATAATAGAAATGGCACAAAGAAATGCTTCCACCTCTTCATTCTTTCTTGAGAGTGCATCTGCAACAACATTAAGCTTTCCTTTTTGTAGATTATTTCAAAGTCATAACCCAACATCTTTGTGACCCATTTTTGTTGTTCTTCTGACGATAGTCTTTGTTCCAAAAAGTGTTTAAGACTATCATGATCAGTTTTACCTTGAAGTGTCTTCCCATTAGGTAAGTTCGCCATTTCTTTAGTGCATGTAGTATTGCTAACATTTCCTTCTCATAAATAGGTTTCTGTAAATACTTTCCTTTGATTGGCCGACTTTCAAAAGCAATGGGTCTTCCTTCCTGCATTAAAACTGCACCAATTCCATTTCCTGAGGCATCACATTCCACAATAAAGGTTTTTGTGAAGTCTGGTGTAGCTAAGACCGGTGCTAGGCACATTGCCTCTTTAAGGCGTTCAAAGGCCTTAGTTGCTTCAGGAGTCCATGAAAATGCATCTTTCTTCAATAATGTTGTTAGAGGTGCTGCTATTCTCCCATAATTCTTAACAAACTTGCGATAATACCCTGTTAACCCAAGAAATCCTCGCAACTGCTTTATGGTTGTGGGAACTTTCCATTCCTTAATGGCTTTAATTTTTTTAGGGTCCACTTTAACCCCCTCGTGAGATACAATATGACCCAGATATTCCACCTCTTGTACTCCAAAGAAACATTTGGAATTTTTTGCATATAATTGTTTCTCCTGCAATAGTTTGAGCACCCTGTCAACATGTTCAACATGATCCTTCCAAGACCTGCTATAGATTAGTATATCATCAAAAAATACCAGCAAAAATTTTCTAAGGAAGGGTTTGAAAATGGAATTCATCAACCCTTGAAATGTAGAGGGTGCATTGGTAAGGCCAAAAGGCATGACCAAAAATTCATAATGACCCTCATGAGTTCGAAATGTTGTTTTTGGAATATCTTCAGTCTTCATTCTAATTTGATGATATCCTGAACGAAGATCCAACTTGGTAAAATAAATTGCTCCATGTAATTCATCCAATAATTCATCAATCAGGAATGGGAAATTTGTCTTTAATGGTGAGCTTATTGAGCTCCCTATAATCCGGACACATTCGCCATGATCCATCCTTCTTGTGTACCAATACTACAGGAGCAGAGAAAGAACTTTGACTAGGTTGAATTATACCTGCCTCTAACATTTCTGCAATCATACGTTCAATTTCGCTCCTTTGGAAGTAAGGATATCTATAAGGCCTGATGTTTGGAGGAACACTTCCTGGAATCAAATGAATAGCATGATCATGATCACGAATAGGTGGGAATCCTTTGGGAGTTTCAAACACCTTGGAATGATTGTCCAAGACTTGTTGGAGATCTGCAGAAATAGATGATTTTGATGTTGGAACTTCTAGTGAGCATAATTGTGAAATTACACCTCGTTGTTCTTTCTTTAGAAGCTTTTTCATGACATTATAGCTTATTATATTTCCCGGCTTCCCTGCAATACCCCGTAATTCGACTTCCTTTCCTTCTAAAAAAAATTTCAAGAAAATTTCTTGAAAATTAAAGGCATTTGAGCAATTTATAGTTCCTCCGTTTGCAACCATCACTTGACATTCTGGTGCTGGATATAGGAAACAATTTAATTCCTTGGCTACCTTACAATGAATAAAATTATGGGTGCTACCTGAATCAATCAACACTATTACCTTTCTCTTCTTGATTTGTCCTTTTATCTTGAGAGTTTGAGGAGTGGTAATTCCTGCGAGTGCATTACACGATATGGTTGGATTCATTTCTTCCTCTTCTGGGGCTGGTTCCTGGTGTATATCCTCTTCTTGTTCATTTTCTTCTTCCTCTTCACAATCTATGCAAAATAATTTCTTCTCAGCACACTTATGACCTTTAGTGTATTTGCTATCACAACTGTAGCAAAGCCCTTTTGCTCTTTTTTCTTCCAATTGTTGTGGTGTCAACCTTGTGGGTTGTGGAAATCTAGGCGTAGCAACACTTCCTTCTTTATAGAATTGAGTGGTAGGCTTCCTTGTCGCCATAATTTTACATTCAACTTTTCTTGCCAACCTGAATGCCTTCTCCAATGAATCGGGTTCCAAAACGCGAACTTCATGTTGGATGTTATCCTTTAAAGTGCCTATGAAGAGATCAATCATGTGTTCCTCTGAAATATCAGTTACCCTTATATTCAATTTTTGGAAGTCCTCAATGTGCTCCCCCACTAAGCCCTTTTGTTTGAGATTTATCAATTGGCTAAAGAAGGTGTTGCTCTTTGTATCCTCATAATGTGCTATCATTTCCTCGTAAAAATTGACCAAGTGACAATTTTTTTACGGGAGCAAAGCCATCGATACCATACAAATGTATTTTGTTCTAAATGTAAAGTTGCAATGCGTACCTTTTGTGTGTTTGCACGTTATGGAGATCAAAATATTGCTCCATCTGTAGTATCCATGTTACAGGATCCTTTCCATCAAACTTCCTCATATCCATCTTTGGAATATGGTGGTTCTTCCCGCCAACATTAGAGTTTATGAAATCACAATTAACATTTATTTTGTTCTCATCTTGAGGTTCTTCTACTATCTTTTCACCATTAGGAAACCTTTCTTGTATAAACTTTGTCAAACCTTCCATGTCTGCTTTTAGAAAATTCTTCATGTTTTCCATTTTCTCATCGATCTTAGCTTCCATGTCATCAATCTTAGCTTCCCTGCCCACTTCCATGCCATCCATCTTAGCTTCCAAACCAACCATCTTAGCTTCCACGCCTTTCTTCAAACCATCCATCTTAGTTTCCACGCCTTTCTTCAAAACTTCCATTTCATTTTTTGTTGTTCTTTGCGAGCGCGAAATTTGCTCTTGTAATTTTGATATGTCATGTTGCCATTCTTCATCTTCATGAGTCATAGTAGAGCCTTCTGAAGGCTTAATGGGTGTTGAATTCTTTTTAGGGGCCATTTTAGAATACAATACTGATATATATTCTACACTATGCCCTTGGAATCAATTCAACTTGATTCTTCAAACAAGACTTATGCAATTCGGAAAAAAAATACACACCTTTTATTAGCTTTTAGGAGATCGATATTGAAATTGAATTATCTCTGTAATTGAAAATCTTCGATATCTGAAATTCAGCCCTGTAGTAGCCCTATGAAGCTTCTTTCAAATGCCACAGGTCTGACCTGATTTTGATTCTCCAAGACAAAGTTGTGTCCAATCTCCCACAATGACCTAATTCTGGACTGGTTCAGTAGAGCGAACTTGTACGACTTGCCACGTGTCACTGTTTTGTCCTTTGTTTCTGAAATTGATAGAAAAGAAACTACAAGCCGTGTAATTGTGAATAATTTTGACGGCACTCCAATCCAATATTCAGAGAGAGAGTTATTGAACTTTTCCCACGATCACCTCTTTGAGATGAAATTCAGGAGCCTGAAAAAGCACTACCTTCCACAGATCATATCTCCACAAATATTGCGAACCAAGCTCTGAAATTTTTTGATGAATTTCCTCAGGATTTCAGCTTTGCACCATATGAATTTCAGATTCTGAAACTTCGTAGAAAAAAATTTATAGCGCAAATTCCACGATGACCTGTTTAGGAGCCTGAAAAAATACCTGACTTCCATAGATCATATCTCCGAAATTATTGCGAACCAAACTCTGAAATTTTTATACAAGCTTCCTCAAGATTTTTTCTTCGCACCCTAAAAATTTCAGCTTCTGAAACTTCGTAGAAAAACAGTTATAGCGAAAATGCCACGATGACCTGTTTGGAGCAGCGAAACCCTAGAATCCAAAGCTCCGATACCAAATGTTGTGTAACCAGCTCCAAAAATAGAAGAAAGAGATATCAATGCCTTAGAAATGAGCCACTTCGAGGGGGAAACCTCCAATACATTACATAAATGAACAATTCTTGGATGATACAATTTACAAAACCTCCTTTCTATATATAGGAGTCCATGGGGCCATGATGTAATCCTAGTGGGCCACAATGTAATCCTAGCCGACCTAACAATAATAATTTAAGGGCACAATAATAAAAAAATGGGGGTTACAAGGGTACAATAATAACAATAAGGGGTTTACACTAACAATAATAAGGGGCTATACTAGTGATATAGGGACCTAACAGTAATGGTTCGGATCCGTGTCCTCATTATACAATTTTTGAAAATGGGAAAAGGCTGATTTCTTGATGTCCTCAAATTCCTTGTGGGTTACGTTGTCCTCCTTGATCTCAGAAATAGTGTTGAAAAATTTTCTGGCCTATGCTTGTTTATGGAAGAAAGAAGAGTTCCTGTCCCCTACTTTGAACCAGAGATTTCGAGACTTTACTCTCCAGTATTCTTCTTCTGCTAAACAGGCCTTGTGGAAGCTCTGCTGAAGCTGAGCCTCTTGGTCTAGAAGCTCTTCAGTGACGATAGCGTTCTCCATTTGAGATTGATGGTAAGCTAGAGAAGCTTTGATGGATTTTCTGTCTAAGGCAGGGTTGGGAAGGGTTTTGGCCCATCTTTTCAGAGCCCCTTTCACTCTTCTAAGATTTTCCTCCCAGACAAAGAAAAGGGATCCTTTGACTGGCTGTCTCCAACAATCCTTGACTAATTGCATGAAATTTGGTTGCTTGACCCAGAGGGGACTAAATATGAAAGGAATAGGCCCCAGATCAAGATGGGCCAGGAGATCGAGCTTGATGGGCTTGTGATCCGAGATGCTGTTAGTGAGAATACTCATTCTAGGTTCTAACCCTAGCAATAGAAAGGAGCTTTGGATGAAAAACCTATCTAATCTGGCAGCTATATGACCTGGGCCAGCTCTTTTGTTAGACCAAGAGTACTTACCGGAGGAGGGTTTGACATCCAGCAAATCCCAGTCCTGCATAAGATCCTCCGCCCATTCCCTTGCCAGATCTCGAACTGCGCTACCTCATCTTTTTTCAGACGGGTGAAGAGTAAGGTTGAGATCTCCAGCAATGATTATATTTTCTAGATTTTCCAAGTCTGCTTGATGTCTTATAGAATCCCAGCAGTCCTTTTTTTCCCCAACATTGACAGGAGATTATACATTAAAAAGACAAAAAGTTTCTTTGGATTCTAGATTCTGCATTTTTAGCATAAGCCAATGTGTGTTGCTAACTTCATGTATGGCTGCAAATTTGTTGGCATTCCAAAGTGTGCCAATCCCTCTCGAGGCTCCCCGGGCTGAGATTTCTTTTGCTTCGCTTCTAAACCAAAGTTTCTTACTTGCATGTAGGAAGGCTACGTCTTCCAGCTTGGTCTCCTGGACAAGAAGTATGTCTGGAGATTCTATTCTTATTAAGCTTCTAATGGCTTCTTCCTTAACTTTTCTCCCCATACCTCTGCAGTTCCAGGAGATGACCTTCATTATTTAGGTTTCTGGTGGGCTCCCTTGGAGCCTTGAGATTGATTTTTCGGCATTCTAGGCTTAGAGGCAAGCAGCTTTCCCAGAGTAGGCTGACTGCCCTGTAGCTTATCTTTGAAGGTCTCCTGCTCTCTTTTTTCCCTGTCAGTTTTGTGTCCTCTAGTGGATCTCCTTACTGGGGTTTGGGACTCTCCTATTTCTCCTTCCTCCTCTGACTCTTCCGTTTCCTGTACTTCTTGTTCATCTTCTAGAGCCATGCCTTTGGGGTCTTCAACCCTTGCTTCTTTGGGGGAACTTGAGGGAATGCCGTTACTTGGAGAGGCTTGTTTTTGGGTCTCGATCTCCTGAGTTGCTTCTGTATGCTGGCTTAGAAGCACGAACTTGTTTTCTGATACCTTATTGAGGGGGCGCTGGGCGTTGGCTTGAAGAGGGCCTTTCCCATGGAGTCCTCCTGATTTTTGTCCTTTGTGGTTGCTCTTTGAACGTTTAACATGATTCCAGCCCTCTTCATTTCCTTTCTCTTGCTTTGCATTAGTTGGACAGTTTCTGGAAAAGTGCCCATGAACATGACATTTCCTGCATTTGAATGGTAGCTGCTCATAGTCCAAGATCTGCACATGAGACCAGCTGCCAACCTTGATTTTGATTGCCTCTGGAAGACCCACCTCGAGATCTACTTCAACGCAGATCCTAGCACAGTCATACTAGTCCTTATTATTTGCCCGATCTATGAACTTCCCGAGGGTGTTGCCAATGTGCTTCAGGGAATCCCAGTTCCAGCAATGAACTGGGAGGTTCGGGAGCCGAACCCACACCGGAACAGCCTTGGGGACATCAACGGCTGGATCAAAATCCGGTGTCCATTTGTTCAAGTAAAGACCCTGAGAGCCCATGAAGTACGACTCGTTTTGGAAGATCAGATCTTTGTCTTCTTTGCAGGAGAATTCGAAAAGGAAGTACCCTCGCCCGAGAAAGTAAGAAGCAACACTTTGCTTGATCAGAGGGGCCCAATTCCTGTTGACCCATTGTTCAGTAGTTTTCGGGGAAGGCCAAAGCCCCGTGAACTGGCCAATTAAACCCCGCTCAGCTAGAGACAACGCAACTTGCATGGGGGTTTCTGGTGGTAGAGATATCTCAGGGATATCATCAATCTTCTTAACAAATTTAGAGGCTTCACTCTTTTTCTTCCGGGGCAATCCATCTAGGAGCTGGTTAAAAGCAGCGATAGAAGGCGGCAAAGGGAGCTCCTTGGGAGAGCCCTGCGACTCCATGGACCAGAAGCTGCTGCAGAGCAGCCACGCTGCAAAGAGGTCAGTGCGCGCAGCGGATCAGAGCTGCGCAGAGAAGGAGATCTGGCCTTGGCAGGCCGCCGCAGAGGAGCCACGCAGCACAGGTTTCAGACCTAGCGCGCAGAGAGATGTTTTTTATTTTAAGCAATTTAAGTACAAAGGAAAAATGCATTAGTTCTTCAATGATAATGTTTTTTTCTTGAAAAACTGATTCTTGTTTATAGTCACATCAATACAATTTTATTTATTTATTTATTTTATTTTGGTACAATTTTTGAATTGAATTTAACTATGGTTACATGGATTTTGGTGCAAAAAGTGAATTGACTCAAAGGAATACTACAGGACCAAAAATCACATATTAGGGATCTGAAATAATAGAGATACACCAGATTCAATATCGAGCTCCTAGAAGGCAAGAAAAAGCTAGATTATGTGCTGTCAAGGGCTATAAAGGACCATACTTTCTAGGGTAGAAAAGCAAAGAAAGGTGCAGCAGAGGTAAGCTCTAGGTAAGTAGATTATCTATATGCATGTTCATCTCTTAATTTCATTAGGTTCTTTGTATTCTAATTTTTTTTTTTTTTTTTTTTTAGCACTAACATATGCTCTGCAGGATGAGGTAAGTTTTGCTATTTTCATGTCATGGGTATTTCCTTGAAGAATTTTTGCAGGTATTATATATTCGTCAAAATAAGACTCAATGCATGATCTAATGTTATGAAGAGTGAGAAAGGGTAGCATGACAAGAGCAACAATCAAGGTGCATAACATCAATAAGAAGTTCACCACATGAAGTCTTCACGTGGGTAGCACTGCATACAGTCATTGTAAAGGTATCATTGTACTGAGTCATTGTAAAAGAATCATTGTAAAATTTGTACAAGTGTCTATTTGCCAAGAATTGAAGAGGTAGTGTCGGGAGGTCTAGGTTCATCATTAGGTATTTGTGTCATAGTTGGGGTTATGGTCTAGTGTGTATTTTTCTTCTACATCATTCTATATCATTGTAAAGTGGACCATTTTCCCTGGTACAGGAGACCATTCTTATTTTATTCTTCTATAGGGTGGTAGGGTGGTGCTAGGGTGGTGCATGAATTCACCAACATGTTCAATCCTGTGAAAAGTTCAGGGTTGTAGGGTGGTGCTAGGGTGAGTTGTAGCTCATTGGGTGTTGGGGCATCCGTTCAGTTGACTACTGAAGAATCTTGGGCATTGGAGCATCCATCTAGTGGGAGCTGGAGAAGAATTATTTTCTAGATTCTAGGAATTTGGAGATTTATTTTCAATTGGAGTTGAATATTAAAGAATTATTAGAAAATCATTCAGGTGGTTTTTGTCCCGGAGAGGGTTTCCACCTTAAAAACTGTGTGCATTTGTGTTCCTTTTGTTTATTGCTATCATTGTACAAACGATGATAATAATTAAATATTAACTAATGCTCTAAAATATTAATAATAATACTAATTGAAAGGAATATTTATTTACCCCCCCCCCTCTCAGTGTTTCCAATAATCCCATCCTTAGTGAAGCCACTTGATGGTGTACGGTTGTGGGTGTGATGTGGTCAGCAAGCCCGAACGCTTCATGACCTCTGCTGAAATGAGGTTTTTTTAGCTCCTGTTGCCAACAATGAGCTATAGTGGGGAACCCTTTACCCACATATGGGAATGGAAGAGGCGCTCCTCCTCCTCTGGATATTCAGGTTCCTCCTTATGGATTGTTGGAACACCTAATCCTACATGGGTAGGTGTGGAATGCAAAAAGTCACAATGGAGTCCAAGTGACCTTGGAATATGAAACCAAGAGTCACACCATTGTACTATAAATGTACATCTTTGTATAATGGAAAATAAGAAAGCCTCACACTTATCTTTCATTGTAGTGTTGTTTCTCTTGTGTGTGCATTCTTCTTCCTCATACACCATGTGTGTGCTTTAACATGGTGTTTAACATGGTATCAGAGCGGGCAATTGCTGGCCCTGCTCCAATTTGAGTGAGCTATTTGTGTTTATGGCCTGTGTATATCTGCAAAATTCTTGGCATTTTTGCAGCACTCAAGGTTTCTGCAGCAGTGTTTTTGCTGCCATTCAGAGGTGTTTTGAAGAAGAGCAGTGTTGGCTTTGGGAAAGAGCAGCATTCAGTGATTTTGCAGCATTTAGAAGTTGATTTTGGAGAAGGAGCAGCATTCAAAAAATTAGCAGCATTCAGAAATTGGTTTGGAGACGCAACACTGCACATCTGAAGGTTGATTTCTTCCTGCAATTTCTACCAATTAAATTCTGCATTTTTAAGCTGCTGGAAATAGTTTAAAGAGGGTTTTTGAAGATATTTCTGAGTTTTCACTGAAAAAGTTCTGAGATTTCTGAGTTCTCTAACTCTGCAAATTCTCCAGTTTTCTGCTGCTATATGGCCCTCTGCAATTTTTTGAAGAAAATTTTTGGATTTTTTAAGTAAAGACTTCTGAGCTTTCTCTGCAATTTCTAAAAATTTTGAGACTGTTTTAAGGTTAATTTCCTGCTCTCTGCTGTTTTAAATTAAAAAAATAAAAAATAAAAAATCCCTGCAACTCTCCCACTCCAACGGCAACTCCCATTCACCCTTTACCCATTCTGCATATACATCGACCCTCTATTCGATTTTTACAACACTCCACTCGCCCTTCTTCTCCACGACTCCTCTCCATTACTAAACAACCACGCCCTTACACCTGCGGCCTATCCCCCTCACTCTACGCAGACCATCCCTTCTCAAATAAACACTTACCTCACAGCTTAACGCCCCCTCTCTTACGCCTCTCCACGACCTTCCCTCTCCCTAATCTACGCTCTCTCTGCAATACCTCACGGCTGCCCTCGGCACCTTATCACTCCTTTTACCTCTCCCCACTTCCACAGACTCCCATTTTTCCCCTTCTCTGCTCACGGCTACTGGATATTGCTGCGTTCAAAATCTGCAACCTCCCTTATCAACAACGCCTACCTTCCATCCCCTCGACCGCTCAACCCTTACCTGGTCCGCCCTCCCTACTCCTCTATGCCCTTCCCACATATGCGGCCTTCCCAAACTGTCTCACGCTCTCTCCCATACGCCTTTCACACTACGCCTATTCGACTTCCTCATTTCAATACGTACTACCCCTTCCTCTCCATTTAAACTTACGCCCTCCCTTTAATAATACCACTCTCTCCTTTAAATTCGTTCTTTTTTAATTTTTAAAATGTTTTTATGTTAGTCCCCCTTCTCATATAATACCCTCCAATAAATTTCTCTCTCCTCTCTCTTATAATATTTTTCACAATTCTTTTTAGATTCGACTTTTTAAATCACCCCATTTATTAATTAATTAATTAAAAAAAAAAATCATTACTCTCCCTTTTAATTAATCTTCTTCCCTTTTTTAATTTATTCCCCTCCAATAAACCCCCCCCCCCCCCACCATATAGTTTCCCATCCCATCTTAATATTTCCCTTTCTCTTTTTAACTTATTCCCATTTTTTTAATTAATTAAAAAAAAAAAACAGCAGAGAGGAGAGAAAGAGAGAGATATGAACAGCAGAAAAGAGAAAATCGACATATGAAGAAGATGGACTGAATATTGCAGATTTGATATTTTATGATTTGTGGCATTGATTTGAAGGGATTTTACATGTGAAGACAAGTTTGCCATTATTGCAAAACAACTATTTGAAGAAGAAAATTCAGCTGCCATAAAAAGATTCTTGCACATGTTTTCAGCTACATATTTACAAATATTTTGCAGAGATATGTATTGAGCTAACATTGTATTTTGAGTGGAATTTGCCTCTTCATTCATAGTTGGAATCAGTGAATTTGAGTTGTTGATGTAAGTCATTGTTGATTTCCCTCCATCATTTGAGGAGCACATTTTGTACTTTGGAAATTCTTTGGAGTCATTTGTATTTCTTGTTGAATCACATTGTAAACGGGTGCATTTTCGGTTGAAGCCGACACCCTTTCATTTTTTGAGCCTAAGTTGTTGAAAATGGCCAAAATCAATGAGGCCTTAGTGTTGTTGAATAACCTCATTCATTCCAATGTTGATGACATGATAAAAATGAGCAAGGATGCTCTTTGTAACATTCAGATTTGTTTACAAGATGGACATGAGAAGATTGAGTTTTTGCAGTTGGAATCTCAGCTCCAACAAGACGAAATTCAGCAAAAGAGTCACCATTCTGAACTTGTTTCTGTTCAGAAGATTGAGAAGGACTCTCATCAGAAGAAAGAAGATAAAGTTCCAGTTGATTCACATTCAGTTCATTGTACTAGAGCAGATGTACATGCAGATGCAGCAGTTCAACCTGCACTTCTCAAGCCCATCATCAGACCTTGGGAAGAGCTTGTCCACAACAAGCACAGAACTGGTCTTGGATATGACAAGGATGTGTCCTTTCATATTCCAAACTACACCAAGCCCATCATATTTCAGAGTGTCGGATTCCTATATGACAGTTCACCTGCAGCTGTTCCAGATCCTGCTCCACTTCCACAATAGATCGAGAAATGCCAACACTATGATCGAGTTGGCCATATGAAAGATCATTGTTTTGATCTTCATCCATGCAAGCACTGTGGTCGGCACACTCATTCTTCAGACAGATGCTTCAGACACAAGCCTCCTGCAAGAACAAAGATTCATTTTGGATGGATCACTTCTTGGAAATGGGCATCAGTAGCCAAGAAGATGTTTAAGTCGCATGTCAGAACATGTTCACGGATATTGAGCAAACTTGTAGTTGAGTTTTTGCCATCATCTCACCTTGTCCTTGACAGGGGGGAAAATGGTGGTCATGTACAAGCTTCGACGACAGATCAAGCGAGCCTGAGCCACAATCTCTCATTCCATGTTCAGAGTTGTAGCCAGCAGTTCAAGCGAGCCTGAGTCACAATTCGTCATTCCGGATTCAGAGATGTAGCCAGAGATACGGATGCCCATGAGCATACCTTCGGTTGGTGGATAACCTAAAACCATCATTTTCGGTTGGTGGATAACCTAAAACCATCATCTTTGGTTGGTAGATAACCTAAAACCATCATTTTCGGTTGGTGGATAACCTAAAACCATCATCTTTGGTTGGTGGACAACCTAAAACCACCACAGGTCATAGACCTCCCTTCTTTTAGGTCGAAGGTCTCCCTTTTTATATGAGGGACAATTCCTCTAGCAGAAGCCTTCAGCTTCTTGCCAGTTTTGGAAGAGTTCCGGGAACTGCAACATGTATTGCGTTCCAGTGTTTGTGGTCATCCTAAAACCACCTCTTTTTTCCAACATTTCAGAGAGTTGATTCAGCCAAGTGCTGCCATGTATACTTTGCAGATTTGTATTACAACTCTTTTCTTGGACTCACACATACTCCTTCGGATTAAGGGGGGATGTTGGAACACCTAATCCTCCATGGGTAGGTGTGGAATGCGAAAAGTCACAATGGAGTCCAAGTGACCTTGGAATATGAAACCAAGAGTCACACCATTGTACTATAAATGTACATCTTTGTATAATGGAAAATAAGAAAGCCTCACACTTATCTTTCATTGAGTGTTGTTTCTCTTGTGTGTGCATTCTTCTTCCTCATACACCATGTGTGTGCTTTAACATGGATCTTAGCGGTGGCAACGATGGCGTTGGGCTCCACATCGATAATTTTCTTCCCTTTGTAGAGTTCTGATTTAGAGTTAGAACATACATTAAATTCATAATCCTTCAGCTTGGCCACCAGTGATTTCTTGGCCTGACACTAACTTGTGTTGTGAGTGGAGCTCTTATGGAACTCACACCACTTTCCCATGTCCTTCTTTGGATTCACGGTGTTGTTCTTCGCTTGCGGCTTTGGCGGGTTATCCTGGGCTGCCTCGCCTTGGGTTTTTCCTTTGTTTTGCAGTTTGGGGACACCCTTCCCTTGCTTCTGATTCATAGATCCAAAGCCTCACTTCTTCTATTTGAACTTCTCCTCAATATTGACAACATACCGGTATGTTGCAGCAAGTGAGGAGATGTCGTGGAACTCCATTTCCTCCTGAATGTATATGTGCAGACAACTGAGGTACTTCAGCACCAAATGTTTCTCTGAATATTTGATACCCAATTTTTTATGTAGGGTATGGAACAAATTCGTTAGCTCATGCTCATCTTGATCCCTTTTTTTCCGCAATGTAGTCCATTATATGTACTTGTCCTCGTAGCTCCCCACGGGATAACATATTTACTTGATGGCATCTCGAAAATATTTTCAAGTGGGTGCGGCCAAAATAAGAGAGGGTTCCCTCTCATCCTTTTGGTCATAGTAGGTTTCCCACCAGTCCTTGACATGGGGGGGTGTCTTTGAGGAGTGAAAAAATAATCTTTTCCTAGTTGGAAAAGTCATGAACCGAGAAATACCCTTATAATAGATTCAATCATCTATCTACGACGTATGCATCTATTTGGCCCTCAAATATGGGAATATCAAAGTTTACTTGTATCTTAAAAGGAGTTGCACCTCCAAAGTGGTTGCTGGAAGCAGATGGGCCACCGGTGGCAAGTCGTTGAAGAATCTGGCAGAAATTATACATCATTACATTCCTTAGTTTCTTGAGGGCCTCCTTGAGCAATATTTTGATAGGATCTTCTGCTCCCTCATCTTTGTTTTTGTTTGCGAGGCTAATGTTGCAAAGTTTCAACCAGATCGAGCCCTAACTCCTTATACCTGATCTCGTTGGGGACATGCAAAGAAGGGTCGAGAAAGAGCAGACTGCTCTGATATCACTAATCCAGACTTATGCAAGAACACAATAAAATACATAAATAGACATAAACACAAAGATGCAACAGAATTAATACTTGGTCATATTATCTCCATTTGGCGTGTATGATAACTCGTTGGAAATATCTCGTTGATGACTACAAATTCTGTTGCGATTTGTTTCAAATCACTGAAGAAATCATGCCCAAAAAACGTCATTTAGGGCCTCAAAACAGCTCCAGAAGTTCAAGACCCAAAAAACTGCTAAAAATAGTAAATAATAAAAATGATGAAATTGATAAGGTGGAATAGGCAGGTGGCCACCAATATCCACCTGGATCAGGGTTGATGTGGTTTGGCCTCTGGGAGCCCTGGTTTGAAGAAGGAGCACTCGTCATAGGAGGATGTCTGTAGCACATTGATAACCATCCTATGGAAATAATGGCTCGTAGTAACCTCACTAAAAACAACATTTATAGAAGGCAGTCATCAAGATCAAGGGTCATCATTCAATAATCAATATGGAAACAAGTGCTGACATTTTTCTAATGAAGTCCTCTTTGGTTTAATTGGTTATAAAGAAAGCAAAAGGTTTCATTGAGAATTCTAACTTGCAGAATTATGGGATTAGGATATGATGACATATTGTTGAAGAAGTTTAAGAGAATAAAAATTTTCATTCTAAGAAAAAATGCTATAGGATGAATCAAAATAAAATGTGGTACATGTATATTTATGCTGACACTGGATGCTATGAAGTCATATCATATGGTTACAGGTAGTATACTTCTATCTTTAGAAGTATGATCAAAGAATGTAGAAAATCTTTTGATGCAAAGGTTTCCAATAGGCATAATCCTCACCAGATGAAATCAACATAATATGTCCTCATATGAAATACGACGTGGTTGTAAAATATCAAGGAACTGCATACTGAATTTCTTGGGAATAAAATAAAATTGTGTGGAGGAGATCATAAGAAGTGCAACCATGATAAAAGGAAGTCAACATCCAAGGAAGCCAAGAAGTCTTGACTAGAAAATCTCTTGGGAAGATATGCAGACTCTGATAGAAGTCTGGAAAAATGGAGACCCTTAACCATACATATCTTTAGGAGATGTGTCAATCTATAAACGAAGGATTTCGATGCCTACAAGAAGATGTCATGGTGAAATATCATCATTAAGGTAACTTTTTATTTAAAAGTTTGTATTTATAATTAATAATATCTCATGAGCTTATGCAGGTCCGCCAAAGGGAAGTATATTTATTCCATAGGAAAACAACCATATGGAAGGATAAAATATTCTTGGAAGAAGTATGGTACGAAGGAAAGAAGTATGGCATGAAGCTAGACCAGATGAGAAGATTGATGGATCACTTTTTGATAGAATACATGACTGTTGGATGAAAGTGATAGATGATTTGTGCCCTATGAAGAGATCCCAAAGATGAATAATCCTCAACAACAAAGAAATTGATGACATCGAAGAAAGGAGTTCTTCATGAGAAGCTGGGTATTTTCATCATTGCTGCTACAGGTCCCTAATTATGAGGGAGCCTGGTATTAGGTTTCTTACTTGGAAGAAACTTGGTAATTCCTAATCCTAGAGGGAGCTTAGGTAAATTCCTTGTATAGGAATGAGTACATTCCTTTGTGAAATATGTCCTCCGTAGTTTAGAGGGAGAGATAGACATGTCATTATGGTCTTCACCTGGGAAGATAACATAGAGGATTGGGTAATCATCTGGCATTTGATACTCTTTAGGGGATGTATTAGGGCATCCATGATAAGAGTAGTCATGGAAGGACATATATTATTTAAGGACTATGAATCTAAGATAAGAATATTTCTTGTGTAGATATCCTGAGTGAACCCAGTGGGATATGATCCAAAAGAGACAATGATGTAGGTGTCTATTCATCATTAGTCTCACAAAAAATGGAGCTCAAATATCTTTTGGAGAGATGGAGTTGTTAGTCAAGGCCTTGCACTATGAAAATGTTGGTTGATATGATGCTATACAGATGGGATTACCAATCAAATTATTCTTATGAGATTCTTCAGATTGAGAGTGACCATGTACCAGTATGAACACCTCCCGAGTTAAGAGGGAGTGTTGAAAAGTTTAACTAGGTTTGGTCTTCATAATGATTTGTAATTATGAATTTATGTAATGAAGAAGACAAATATAATAAAATGTATTTTGTAATGTTTGCCTCATGGTTTTCATAGGAAAGGATATTTTATTATAGGTCAAACACTTCTTCTTAATGTCTTTAGGATTTTGTCATATTGTCATAAATTTAATTAGAGTCATGTAAATGAAGTCATGTTACACTTATCAAAAGACATATTGTTGATTTCAAAGTGTATTCCAAGACCTTGTTACTAGGACTCTTGAAGTGGACTTAAGATGTGATGAATAACTCTCCTTGATGAAGTCAGATAGCACTCCTTGTATCATATCGGCTCAGAGATGGATGACAATCACTATATATAGAGTGACATGACCTCATTGTACAACACCAATCTCAGTTGGGTTTGCAAAAAAATGTGCAAAGTGAAGTGCGAAGAGGGGGACTGAAATAAGAGTGAGTAGGAAGACATCTAATAAAGTAAAGGGTGTTCTCTATTTTGGGTTCTATTACATAACTCAGAGTGTCGAGGTTAATCACAATGGAGATAAGGAAGATATAAATGTGTGGAGGAGAGGATACATCTGTGTGGAGAAAAGGATACAAGAGAGCGAAGGAAGAGAGATATATGAAGTCTCTAAGGTTTGGTCTTATGTCGACACTTATACCTTGCATATTTCAGTGAGACCGAGGGTTACTGCAACAAAGAAAGGGTTCTCTCTTGCGTTGAAATAGAGAAATATACTGTTGGAATAAAGTTGCAGAAGATGTCTCTAGAAGGCTAAATCAGGATCGAAATAAGATAGGAAGAAGCATATTGTTTAAGGTTGTTGAGATAGAGACCAAGTTTCTCTAAGGTGTAGTGCAGTTCAGTGCATAAAAAGGAGGATCAAAGAAGAAGGCTGAGAATAGAAAGAGAAGGATAGTGCCAAGGATCTTAGAGATATACTGGTGTCAATGATTTTTTTCATGGTCATGGCACTAATCAGTTGAATATCTATATGAAGAACTACTTTCGGGTTTTCCTCTCCAAGAAGGAGAGGTTTTGGCCCTATCTTGAAGAGCCTAAACTTTGTATCTCTTGTGTTTTTGAAAATTGACTTGATTAAATACATAATAAGTTAACACAGATAATATCTAACTAAAAGAAGCATAAAAATTTCACAAGTATATATCAAGAAGAGTAATTTTAATAAAAGCCAAAATTTCTCAACATGATTTCAAAGCCAAGGTGCTAAGGACAAGAAATGGCAGTTTAACAAGAAGGCACAAGGTTCAAGCCTCAAGAGGACATTAAGGATCATTTTTCAAGAAGTCATCAAGGATCAATTTTCAAGAAATACATCAAGGGTGAAAGAAGGATCTACTTGGTAAAGTTAATCTCTAGATCTAAAAATATATTCATTCATTCAAGAAGGAGTAGTTTGTAGGAAGTTAGGAAAAACCTTCAGCCATCTCAAGAAGACCAAAGACCTCATCCATCAAGGCCTTTCAAGAGGGAAATCAAGATCAAGGAGGTGATATTGATCTTCAGATAATCTAAATCTATTTGGTGTTGAAGCCAAATCAATGGTATTGGAGAATCATCATTTTTCTGAAGACATTATCAATCCATCCTTGCTCATCATCATCAAGGACCCAAGGTGATCTACCTATTTACATCACTATTTAATAGGTCTATCTAAGAGGGAGTTTATACTACTATCTACATCATTAACAAGGAAAGGAAGAAATAATCTATTCAAGTAAGTATATTTATGACTTCATCTGACTCTTTCAAAATGTATTTTTGCAAAGAAAGCAACAAATTGGTTGGGGTTTCAAAATTTCTCTCATGGAAGGAAAAAGATAGATCTAAATATTATTGAGAATGAAGTCATGGACTATATAAAATGATAAAAAACTATACCTTCAAAATAATATACTCAAGCACACACCAAATACATGAAGGGAGACATAAGAGCCCAAAGGATTCTTATGCAATCCATAAAGGACTCCCTCATCCCCTATGTATCAAAACTAGAATCTTCAAAAGAAATATATGAAAAATTGGCGGAGATATTCTCGGTGAGTACTACAGGGAAAGTAATATCTCTGAGACAAGAACCATACAAGTTGAATTTGTCAAGAGAGGAAGGAATCACTTCATATTTTATGAATATTTCTGAAATACAAGATCAATTGTAGGAACTGGGAGAAGTAATATTTGATAGAGAAATGACTATGGTGGTACTAAAGTCTCTACCGAAGGGATGGTGAAACTTCACTTAAAGTATATATGGGAAGAAATAAACAATACCATTCTAGGATATATGGTCTCTATGCAATATAGAAGAGACTAGATTAAAAGCTAAAATTGATACATGATCAAATGAAGAAAATCAAGCCTATGCTGCCATGTCAAGAAGGGAAGATTTGGTAAGTCTGGTCCTCAAAATAAAAGGAGAAACATGGATAAGATATGACACTATGGATGTAATGAACTTTGGCACTATAAAAAATATTTCCCAAAATCTAATAAGGACAAGAGGAAAAAGGAATAATCCCATGTTTCCGGAGAAATGGAACAACCTGATTCAAAGAAACCTAAGAAAGAAGAAGTGAGAGATCTCTACTATGATTGATATCATCTTCCTCTTTAAAATGTATCTGTCAATTTTAAAATAGTATGTTAGGAAACATTGTATATTATATAGATACATCACTTTAGAATTGGCATCACGATGGAAGCATTGAAGAAGGAGCACTCGTCATAGAAGGATGTCTATAGCGCATTGATGACCATGCTATGGAAATAGTGGCTTCTAGTAACCTCATTGAAAATAAAATTTATAGAAGGAAATCATCAAGATCAAGGGTCATCATTCAATAATCAATATGGAAACAGGTGCTAAAATTTTTCTAAGGCAGTCCTCTTTGGATTTAATGGTTAGAAAGAAAGCAAAAGGTTTCATCGTGAATTCTGACTTGCAGAATTCTGGGATTAGGATATGATGACATATTGATGAAACAATTTAAGGGAATGAAACTTTTCATTCCAATAAAAATTGTTGTAGGATGACTCAAAAGAAAATGAGGTACATGTATATTTGTGCTGACACTGGATGCTATGAAGTCATGTCATATGGTTACAGGTAGTATACTTCTATCTTTAGAAGTATGATCAAAGAAAGCAGAAAATCTTTCAATGCATAGGTTTCCAGTAGGAATAATCCTCACCAGATGAAATCAACATAATATGTCCTCATATGAAATATAAGGTGGTTGTACACTATCAAGGAACTGCATATTGAAGTTCCTGGGAATAAAATCAAATTGTGTGGAAGATATCATAAGTAGTGAAACCATGATAAAAGGAAGTCAACATCCAAGGAAGCCAAGAAGTCTTGAATAGAAAATCTCCTCGAAGAGAACTGATACCGCCTCATAAACCACAACAGAATGGGGTCACATAAAGAAATAACAGAATGATCGTGGGTGCAACAAGAGCGATTTTTCATGATCAAGGCCTACCGATGCATCTGTGGGTAGAAGCATGCAACACTGCAGTACTTGTGCAGACCCGTTATCCTCATAGGATACTTGGCATGAGTACACCTGAAGAGGCTTTCACTGGTAAGAAACCTGACGTTTCACACTTTAGGATTTTTGGCTCATATTTTTATGTTTATGTGACCAAAGACGCCAGGAAGAAGCTAGAACCGACAGCTGAGATCAAGTTTTTTTCGGGGTACACTAAAACACCCCATAATTATCGAGTGTATATTCCAAACAACAGAATGACTGTTGTGCAACGAGATATAAAATTTGATGAGGAGAAAGCCATGCAAGTTTCCCGTGAGAGTGATTTGGACTTGCATACAGAGGAGGAACTGTTGGTTCCCGAGGACAAGTCTCAAGATGTGGATCAGCCACCTGCGGAGGAACATGGAGTGGAGGAAAAAACTCATGCAGAGCCATCCATCAGAAATGGTAGAAAGCACACCACGAAAGCTAATAGATTGAGACTTGATGCTGTAGAGAATGTAGGAGCCCCTACTTCACATCAAAAACATAAACAATCTCCTGATAGGTTTACTGGATACATGGCTCTTATGAGCAAATCTATTGTGACTGAACCATCTTCCTTTTAGGAAGCAGTGCAACAAACAACTTGGGTTGAAGCAATGGTGGAGGAGTATGAATCCATTGTGAAGAACAGTGCATGGGAGATTGTCCCAAGACCGATCGAAAAATCAGTGGTTGGATCTAGATAGATATACAAGGTAAAGCTAGCAACCAATTGGAGTGTGGAGAAATACAAGGCCATATTTGTGGCTCGAGGATTCTCATAGATTGACGGGATCGATTATGATGAGAATTTTTCACCTGTTGCAAGGTACTCTTCCATTAGATCCATCCTTTCACTCTCAGCGCAGATGGGCTAGCGCATTCATCATATGGATGTGAAAACTGTGTTTCTCAATGGGATCAATGAGGAAGAAGTGTACATACAGAAGCCTGAAGGTTTCGAGATATTCAACAACGAGTCTAATAACCAGACTCAGAATAACCTATCCTATCTTGAGATTGGGAATATATCGGTGGCTCCGATTTTAGTCCACCTGGACACGAGGGAAGGCCTTGTGGAGGCTTTCAATCTGCACTACAAAGATATAGTGTGATGCCAGATTCTGGACTACGAAGGGTTCCCGTTTAGATGCAGACGTTGCCATGGGGTGGGACACTTGTACAAGGAGTTCCCTCTCATCATTGCATCGACTGAACATACAAAGATCTTGGTGCATGCAGGGACACAAATATTCAATATGGGGGAGGAAGCCATAGCTCATGAGACGGCTCCAGTTGAACTCGCACCGCGTACCACCTCAGGCTGCTCCACAACTCATCCTCCACACAATATGGCTCAGAATTGCAATGTCCATCCCCTGGAGGAGGAAAATACTCCGATCCCGAGTACATATCTCGTTTCTCCCCTTACTCTCATTTCTAATTTACATTGTACTGTCTCCCCTATTTTATCTACTGTTGCTTCTAAAATTTATTTAGTCAATTGCAATCTGGATTCCCTTATCTTCCCTGTTGCAACTGCCCCATCCTCTGATTCTAGATCCATACCCCTTACCCTTGTTGGTGAGTCCTCCTCCCTATCCATTCTGGACTCTTTGAGTCCATCTGTTGGCCACCACTATAATCTCATATCTGCCTCCAGGGCTGTTACCACACAAAAATTTGGTCTCAGTGCAGAAATTGGTGATTCTCCCCACAAAGTGGCTAGGGGGAGACCTTATTCCATTACTAAGGGTATTAGAAGGGCTAGTATGGAGGTTGATGCTATGACACAAACCTCCATAGATTAGGTTCTTAGAGCAAAGAACACCCGTGGCAACTATGATCCATGATTTTCCTATCTCTCAAGTGTAGACGTCTAGCCAACCTTGACAAAAAACTGGCCTTAAAGAGATTATTAGCCCTGGTTCGTGTGGATTATCTTATTCTACATGAAACACAGGGGGGTGGATTATATATTAAAAACTTACTATCCACCTTACTCCTTGATTGGAATTTTCAGACCCTAGATGCTAGGGGACGATTTGGTGGTTTTGTCATCATTAGGGGAATTTTGAGGTCTAAAATGGGCCTCCTAAGGAAAATGTACAATCAAATTCACTTTATAAAACCAATCAAATTTTATGGGATGACATTATCCCTAATGGTTGAGGTGTCACTGCTTGAGTTAAATGTACTTACTTGTCACATTTTCAGTGGTGGATAGAAACTCATGGTTAACCATGGTAGTGTTCTAAGTCCTTTTAAAGTCAAAGTAAAGTACTCATAATAAATGTCATTTCACACTTTTTGAATAAAATAATATTATTGTCATTTCATATTTCTTGAAAACAACAATGCATATCCCTATACATTTATTATATTATTTTATTTTTATATAGTATATTAATTACATGTTATTATACAATTTAAATAATTTAAATTTAAATTAATAGCATATAATATAATTAAGAATTTATAAATTTATATTTATATTTTATTTTAAGCAATTTAAGTACAAAGGACAAATGCATTAGTTCTTCAATGATAATGATTTTTTCTTGAAAAACTGATTCTTGTTTATAGTCACATCAATACAATTTTTTTATTAATTTTATTTTGGTACAACTTTTGAATTGAATTTAACTATGGTTACATGGATTTTGGTGCAAAAAGTGAATTGAAAATTCATAAATATTATTTTATTGGTTTAACTATTATTTTATTATTTCCTTATGAGGCCCATTTTAGACCTCAAAATTCACCTAATGGGGACTCAATAATCGAACCATGCAGATTAACAATTGGTGGGGCGGGGAAGGGATCCTGTGAGCTGACATTACTATTCGTGATTTTGATCAACCCATTAGTTTGATCAATGTATATGGTCCCTTTAAAAATAGAGAGGTTTTCTAGGATGATTGGATGAATTGCTCTATTATGCGGAGAGACAATATTATTATGGGTAGGGATCTCAACTTTTCCATTGGCCTCTTCGAATCCTGGGGGCCTGTTGTGCTATACAACAACCCCCCATTTATTTTATAAATAGGGACCCTTTAGAAATAAATAGGAAATTCTTTTTATAATTTCCTAAAAAAATAAAAAACTTAGAAAATAATATTTTATGTTTTTTCCTTAAAGCGCATCACATATTACATATTTTATTTCAAAAAAGAACCATAAGACGTAAAATATGTGAGTTGCGATATGCGCTCAAAGCCTCTCTGAAGATATAATTTAAAAACCTTGCAAAAAACCTCAATCATCGTTATATTTGTTTTCTTTTTTCGCATCGTACTTTACTTAATCAATAAAGCTTTAAAATGATATAAGTCGCGATACTCATGGACCCGATAAGAAAATAAACCAAGAAATATAAAATCTTTCAGCTATCATGGTCACTTAAGTTTTTCGCAATTCGCATTGCGCACAAATTATAATATACAATCAAACGTTATCCCATAAAATTTGCAATTCTGCGATTTGCGCAGATCGCATTTTGCGACCTTTGAGGGCAAAGTATCACAAAATATTATAAGGAATAATTGCAATTTTCATATTAAATGTCATTTAATGAATCAAGCATGTAAAACAGCTTGTGTCATATCAAATGGAATTTAAGATCTTAACGACTCTAAAACGATTGATAGATCTTACGTGTGAAGACATGTGAAATATTAAATTAGAAATTATGAAAGATGATTGATAGATTGATATCTTCTCACGCGTGTTTGAAGTAAATGATTGATTTATTCTTTTGATACTCCTTATTTTTAAAATTCACTTTGCTTTCAGGAAACCAATTAACGGGTTGAAGAAGATCAAAATGAGAAAAAGGGGCAAAGAAATTTCTCAAAGGTCGTCCACAGAAGACACATATATGTCTCCATTACTTTCAGATATCGTCTACAACAAAGACTGTGGCAGTTCGACGTGGGAGGAAATGTATAAACTCGTCGAAGATGAAGGACCAAGGGTGATAAACAAAGTTTCTACAACAAGCACTGCTTCTACCTCTGCCGCAACTCTTTTTGACGTTGCATGCTCATACATTCACAAGATAGCTGCAAGATCAAAGATTCTTCCTTATATAAACATGGTTAACTGGGCAATTAACCACTTAAACATTGAAGATAGAATGTTCAATAATTCAAGAGGAGAAACTATAGGTTATTTCAGAGCATAGGATTTAGCAACAATGTATCATCTACCAACCCCGCAGCAGAAATACGACAATAAATATGTGCAAAATTTCAAAGGGAAACATCCAGATCTTATCAAAGTCATCCATGAATGGAAGGATAATGAAGGGAAATTGAAGCAAGATAAGTCTGGTACATACCCAATTTCCCAAATTCCTAATCCTTACTATTATGCCGCTGGTACGTTATGTAGAATATTTTCCAAGCCAGATAGCACTAGATTCTCAAGATATTGGGTTCCCCTAATTGACGCAATCGTCAATTCATCTATCTTAAATTGGGCAAACATTTTATCCAATTACCTAGCCAAGCATATCACTGAATATAGGAATAAAAGAAGTGTTTCATTCAAAGAAATACCTCCTTTTCATATGTCTACCTATGTCATGGATGCTATTTGTTTTACTTCTATTTTTCCTACCATGGGTTCGAAATGGACTACCAAGGACCCTACCTCGATTCACATCTACCACAAAGAACTCTGGGATTCAGAGTTCTACTTACACTTCTATAAAATCTGTTATGGAGTCATACTGCCTATACATCAAATGATTTTCAACAAAAGGGCTCCTAGGGTTTCTAAAGAATCCAATGTAGATATTATTCCAGTAGCTAGATGGTTTGCCGAAGAAAATTTTACATATATTAGAGTATTTGGGAGTTATGATTCTCCCCATATTTTACCTTACTATGTTCCTGATAAGTTACTTGCAAAATAAATAGCCTATCAGCTTGTCAATGGTGTCACGAAGCAGCTAAAGGATGGTAAAAATTTATTTGGCCTAATTTCCCTCTATAGTGCGGCACCTTTGCTCTGGCTAATATCAACGATACTTACAAAGAGGTTCCCAAGATTCAGTTATTGAAATTGGCATTTATGCCAGGAAGATTATATGATCCCAATGATGTGATTAAAAATTACATTGCAGAGCTTAAGATGAATCCTTTTGTAAATGAAGCAGATGGATTTGATGACCTCTTCTAGGAAATGGAATTTTTTTTTGATATTACCAAGTACGTTTCTAGTCAACTAAGTCAAAAGGATGCTGAAGCTTTTCAAGCATATAGAAACAAGAGACTAGAAAACGTTCCTTTAAATTTGTTGACTATTGAAGATGAAAAACATACTCCGAATGTTAGTCTGGATGATGAAATGAAATATATATCTGAAAATGAATCAGGTCAATCACAACAGAAATCTGATAATTTGGATCACTCTGAAAATGAATCCGAATCTAAGAAAGAAAACTCAGAAAAGACAATTGACCGAGTTTTTCAAGAGATAGAAATGCTGGAGAAAACAAGAAACAATGGGATGGAATCAAATTTCGAAACAGTTCAACACAGTCATAGCATGCTAGATCAATCCAATTTACCACAAGAAAAAGATCTTATTAATGAATGGGAAGAATTTTCTGAAGCAATAAAGACTCCCAAAGAAAATCCCAATACTGATCAAGCAACAAGTTTCTAAACACCAGCACCCTCACAGAAAATAGTTGAGACTATCAATCTGCTACAAAGAGTTCCAACAATGCATGGAAAATAAATCATACCGGCCTACCCTACTGATCAAATAGTTCTACAGATTGAAGATATTCCTTCATTAGATATTTTCTACAGTCCCAGTTATAAGGCTGTAGTTAAAATAAATAAAAGAAGAAGGATTGATGAAACAACTCCAAAACCTACAGATGAATCAATTCATATAATATGGAAAGATTCCTCAGATGATCCCACTAAAAATCTAACCAAATTATCACAATATGCAGGGGCATATGCTATCACTACTGTTGATAAAGCTACTAAGGTTAGAGTATTGTTGAAACAAAAGGAAGCTAGAGTACAAGAATTAGAACAATTGTTGAATGAAGAGAAAGCCAATTCCATTGAGCAAATCAAAATAATCACAACCCAATTTCATGAAGATATTGAAAGCCTCAAATTGAAGTATCAGACAGAGCTTAATGAAAAGCAAGCACATCTGGAAATAACAATGACTAAGTTACAGAGTCAACCACAATTAGAACAATTTATCAAAGAAGCACTTGATGTAAACACCAAGCTAAAGAAAGAACAAGAAGTGTTTTGTCACCTAGCTTCCATGATTGATTCTTATTGTGATTCCATTAAAATAATGAGCCAACATATAACAATGTAGAAACTAGAATGTGAAAGACTTGAAAATAAAATCGAAGAACACATTCAGTGGCAAGTTTCAGATACAGGAAAGCAAGCTAATCTACCACAAATAGATAAGCTTCACAAAGAACTGTTATTTGTAGAATGGGGAGCACAAATTAATCAAGCAGAGAAAGCAGCGACCAAGACATCCAAGAGATCAAATGAGATTATTTGGTCTATATGTGAGAAACTGTCTAAAATAGAACTTCTTAAGGAAAACACGTCTGATGTGTTTTAAAAAACAAGAGAAGTATAAAAAAAGTGGAGATGGAGAGCAGATACGTAAGAGGAAATGTTCAAAAAAATTAATAAGTTTGATCAGGAAAATTACTGGAATTTTCTGATCAAACCTTACCATCAACATCAAACTCTTCAGTCTCTTACAGATTCAACAAAAATATCTCAGTCAATAATCTCAAATGCTATTTTCAAGGGACAGATTCATTCACAGATATCATAGCCATCTCAGCTCAAAGCAATGTTAGATATTTGCCAACTTCATGATCACATTTAGAAAGAAGGGAAAGATTCACAAAATCAAGATTGTTAGTTTATTTTCCTAGATTGTTGTTTAAGTTAAGATTTTAGAGGAAGTTTGTTTGAAACCTCCTCTACATTTTCGTAATAATTTAATTTTAGTTTATAGTTATTTTAGTATTTAAACCCTTCTCATGCATTTAGAGAAGGGTCCAGAAAATTTTCAAAGACATTTGCAAAGAATGCACTATTGTAAGTTTGTGAGTGCTTTGATGAATTAATGGAACATATTCTGTTATCTTTTAGCAATTAAAGCTGTTTAATTGATGTTGCACTACTGTACTCTTTAAATCACTCAAAAGTGGGAAGGAACAGATTCATTGCTGTCATTTTACATGTGTAGAACTTCATACATATGGTACTTCTATTCACTTGTATTAAGTGTTATCTCTTAAATTGATAGCTATCTTTTTATTGCATTATATATTTGAAATGTTATCATATATAAATATTACATGCACTTCTGTTCTAATATTTAGCTATGGTTTCTTATTGAATATGTAATCACATTGGAAAATGCGATATTTCTTACACAATTCTTCTATGCAAACTATTTTGTTAGAAGAATCATTTTACATAATTTTCATCTCTTTCGACTGCTAAATGATCTATATTACTAATAGTTGAAGGATATCATTCTAGATTGCATAAAGGAATAACACCCCGGGTATATATTAGATTAATTACTTAGATAGATGTGTATAAATTAAAATCATTATCCATTTTCACGCTATATTCACAAACACCCTCATAAAACATCCTTATTGGGAAATTGGTCCCATTATCCCCAGTCGGAGCCACTATACTAAACGAAAAAGGAGCTTCTTTAAGGTCTAGACCGAGTGGTTTTCCCCCATGTTTTGGCCACATAATTATGAGGCCTCAACACATTAGCGCTAGAAGGAGGGCCAAGTGAATGGCACAAAGGTCTGATCACTCTAAAGGTCAATCAACAAAGTTCTCTCCCTTTAGATCCCTTTCAACTTATAGAAAATTATCCAGATCCTCATCTATAAACTCTGAAGTTGATCATCCCTCCCTTAAATCTCTTAGCGAAACTCAAACTATACTATTTCCCGAAATTCATCTACATTCTCCAAAAGTTCAGTCTTTGATAGAAAAGTTAGAAAAAGTATCTATTTCTGCTAAAAAGCCTGAAACTTCACTATTATCGGATCTTATTATTTCATCTTCTTTACAACCTTGAAAAATATTAACTCGATCAGAAACTTAAAAAACAAGGATTCTCCCTTTTGAATTTCCCATCAATAGTACTCGGAAGAAGTTAAAGAGGACTCAATCAGAATCAATCACTAGTAAGGTCTCATCCCATTCACCCCCATTTCCTCCACTCACTTCCACAAATTTCATTCCAATAGTTGGTATCACTTTCACTAGTTCCAATACTCAAAATACTGGTCCTAGTACCCAACCTATTTCATCATCAATTCACAATCAACCCATTCACAATCCGATGGTAGGACAAGTCCCTCTACCGAATGTAAACCCATGGAGTAATCTAGGGGCCGTAAATATGCCTCCTCCTCTTCACGCTTTACCTAAAAATCCCGAAATATGGTGACCAAAATTTAACCCTGATGATGGTCTTCCTGCATAAGAACATATTTATAATTTTATGTTAGTTGTCAACTTGAATGCAGTAATTGAGGAAGTTTGCGTTGTACGATTATTTCCATATACTTTAAGGGGATCTGCAGGATCCTGGTATTTTTCATTACCTGCTCACTCCATAACTAATTGGAATATGTTTGAAGAACAATTTCTAGCTAACTTTAGAGATGACAGAACTACAATAACTCTAATCAATGATCTTTTGAATCTTAAAGCTAAAACAAGTGAGAACATAAAATATTTCAACTCAAGGTTTAATAAATTACTCAATAAAATTCTTGTTACATCAGTTCCTGGTGCAGAAGTTCAAATTGAGTGGTATATTTCATCACTTCCATCTAATATAGATATTTTCGTTGATAGAGAAAAACTAGCAACTCTTGCAGAAAATATGAAAATATCTCTATTTGTTGAAAAACACATAACTGCTCTTGAGAAAAATAATTCTCAGGAAGATCGCAAATCAAAGAAAATATCTTTCAAAGATGATTTTAAAAAGAAAACACCAAAAGATCCATTCGATGTAGAAGGTATTCAAAATTTTTTGAAAACCATGACCAATGAAATGACAGACATCAAGAAACAAGTCGTTGAAAATTCGAGTTCAAAAAAGGTTTTTAGAAATTTCAAACAAAAGCAAACCTCTAGTTCTCAACCTTCGAATAGTATATCGAATGTTGAATCAGATCAAGATGATGAAGAAGAAGATGACGAAGAAGAAGAAGATGATGAAGAAGAAGAAGATGAACTTAATGGAATGTGGGATTTTATCCTATCAAATGAAGAAAAACTTGAAGCTTTTCCTGTTAGCACATGTAGCAAAAAGAACACTGTAACAACATTGTCTAGTCAACAACAAAATATTACTACTCCTGCTAAAGACAAATCAACAAAAAAGAAATCTATTTCAAAGGCTACATAAACAAGTCCTGTTACATCAGACTCTTCACCTGTATCCAAAACAATGGTTATCTCAGATACCATTGAATATAATATAGTTGAAGATATGAAGAAAACTAGAGAAAATATTTCGATTCATGAGCTTACCAAATTGAAGCAACAACAACAAATCCTACTCAAAGAATTAAAAGTTGTCCCTGCTTCAAATTTACCTGCTCCCATTATAGTGAAAGCTGCTAATGAAATAGGTAAACCACCTTCTCCTTCAGAAAAAATAGACGCTTCAGATTTAATCATGATAGCTAATCAATCCATCTCTCATACTCCCCCATTTCTCTTAACCTATGAAATCTATAACAAAAATGTTCATAATTGTTTGATAGATTCAGGGGCTTCTTCGAATATAATGCCAAAATCAGTTTGTGCTAAATTGAACATTACTCCTCAGAGTTCTCCAGTTCATATAGTACAACTTGACATAAATAGAGTATAAGTAGTAGGACAATTGAAATCTATTACAATTAGATTATCATCAAATCCAAAAGTTGTTCAGATAATTGATATTTTGGTTGTAGACATTCCCGAATTCTATGGTTTAATTTTGAGTCATGATTTGTCTGAGAAACTTCATGGATATTTTTCCATAGAATGGTCACATATGTGGTTACCACATAACGGAAAGCCAAATCAAATTCGAATTGATCGTGAAAAATTTATGAAACACACAGTGACTGATCTTGAAGAAATTAATGAACCAGTAGCTTTCAATAATAGAATTATTGGAAACTATTCTACACAATATTTTTTAGGAAACTTCAATGCTCCAACATCTCCTTTCTTTGATAATGCAGTTGTATCTCAAATTGAGAAATTTTCCCAACCAGATAACTCTAGATGTATCAATTTTTCAAATAAAGAAATAGTTGATTCTTTGTTTTGGACACTTTATTTTGATGGTTCTAAATCTGAAGATGGTGCAGGTGCGGGTTGCATTTTAATAAACCCAGAAGGCGAAAAGACTATGTTAGCCTGTCGATTAGAATTTGATTGTACAAATAATGTAGCTGGGTATGAAGCATTAGTTCAAGGATTATTAAAAGATGTTAATTTAAATATCAGATATTTGAAGGTTTTAGGAGATTCAGAAATCATAGTCAGGCAAGTGAGAGATACTATCCATTGTAATTCTAGACATTTAAAACATTATCAATCATTAGTCCAAGAATTAGCTACTCACTTTCGTGCCTTCAATATTTCTTCTATACCTCGAATTCAAAATGCCAGTGCAGATTTACTCGCTAATGTAGCATAAAAGTTGTTCCCATCCCAAGAATTTAGTCCCGATAGATTTTCTATTGAGTTAATTTTTAGACCATCTATTCATGATAACATTACCAATTAGAGAGTATTCAATAATGACTCAGATATCATAGATTTTTTAACATCTGAAGAATCTTATGATAATCAAATCATGGATGAAAATGAACATGACTCTCAGATTAGGAAAGAACAAGATTAAAATTATATTCCAAAGTTTGTTGTCAAGTTAGAAGACTTATATGACCTAAAGGATAGATTTAAAAGAGTAACTAACTCAAAAGTACAAATTTCTACCTTAAGATTTGAGTTAGTTAATCTAGGAAGTGAAGAAAAACCTCAAAATGTAAATCTAGGTCTGGGTTTGTATTCTGATGAGAGATTATCATTCATCAAGTTATTTAGGACATAAAAAAGTGTTTTTTCCTGGGATTATTCTGAACTTAAAACATATGATACTTCTGTAATCCAACATACAATTCCTATGATCTCAGAAGAAAAACCTGTACAACAGAAATTGAGAAAGATTCACCCAAATTTGGAAAATTAAATTAAAACTGAATTAAATAAATTTTTTAAAGAAAAAATTATCTTTCCAGTTAGACATTCAAAATGGGTATCAAATTTAGTACCTGTCAGGAAGAAGAATGGTGATGTTAGAATTTGCATTGATTTCAGAAATTTAAACAAAGCTTGTCAGAAGGACAATTTTCCATTACCAACCATGGAACAAGTATTGCAAAAAGTAGCTGGTTCTGAACTTATGTCTTTTCTAGATGGATTTTCAGGTTACAATCAGATCCTCATTCATCCAGATGACAGACTGAAAACTACGTTCATAACTAAGTGGAGAACTTATGCTTATCAGAAAATGCATTTTGGATTAATTAATGCAGGTGCCACTTTCCAAAGAGCCATGGACAACTTTTAGAGGACTCATAAACAAAACGGTTGTTATCTATTTAGATGACATTAATTTCTTTTCTAAATAGGAAAAACATCATGTTAATGACCTAAAGCAAATCTTTGAACGATGCAAAAGGTATGGCATTTCATTAAATCCAAAGACATCATTTTTTTCTTTAGATGAAGGAAAAATCTTAAGATTCATCGTGTCAAAATATGGTATTTATATTGATCCTGAAAGAGTTGATGAAATTAAAAGAATTTCTTTCCCTCATAACAAGAAAACCATGCAATCTTTCCTTGGGAAAATTAATTTTGTTAAGAGATTTATCCCTGATTTTTCTCAAATAGTTTTACCATTGCAGAATATGATTAAGAAAAATTCTGTTTTTAAATGGGGCCATAATAAAAGAGAAGAATTTGAAATGATTAAACAGTCAATTGTTAATGCTCCATTCCTAACCACCCCTAATTTTCTTAATCCATTTACATTATATACTTTTTCATCAAATACATCATATGCAGTTGTTTTAACACAATTGAATGACTAACAAACAGAAGCACCAATATCATTCTTTAGTTCAAATTTACAAGGTGCAAAATTGAATTACACATCTATTGAAAAACAAGCATTTGTTGTTTTTAAAGCCATAAAACATTTTAGACCTTTTCTCCTAAAGTCTCATACGAAAATCATAGTTCCATTTTCTGCAGTAAGACAACTTTTGATGCAGAAAGAATTAGGAGAAAAAAGAGCTAACTAGGTAACCACATTGCAAGAATATGATGTAAAAATAAAACCCTCTAAAATCATTAGAGGACAAGGTTTTTGCAGAATGCTTGCAGGAGCATCACATCTATCATTGGAAGAAGATTCAGGTAATGTGAAAATATCAGAGTTAAGTCTCAATGATTCAGATTCATAATATTTTGATCTTATATTTTATTTAAAAAATGGATATGCTCCAAATCATCTCAGTTATAAGACAAAAATAGCTCTCGGACTAAAATCTAAACAATATGAGTTAGTCAAAGATGTATTATTTAGAAGAAATTTTGATTTTGTACTTCTAAGATGCCTAGAAAAATTTGAAGCAGATAAAGTCTTGCAGAACTCCATGATGGGCTAGTTGGAGGACATTTTGGAGGAAATACAACAACACATAAAATCCTGCATGCAGGTTACTATTGGCCTACACTTTTCAGAGATGCTCATGAATATTCAAGGAGATGTAAAGTATGCCAAAGCACATATGGAAAACAAAGAAAACCAACATTCCCATTAGATCCAGTCAATATTGAATAACCATTTGAGCAATGGGGATTAGATATAACTGGTGAGATTGTTCCTAACTCTTCCAAACAACATAGATATATTCTTACAACTACATATTACTTTACCAAATGGGTGGAAGCAATTCCATTAAAAGTAGCTAATTCAGAAAATATCATTGATTTCATCGATCAAAATATCATAACCAGGTTTTGCCTACCTACTGCTTTGATGTTTGATAATGCATCTTATTTTTCTGGAACTACTATGATAGATTTTGCAATTAAAAGAGGTTTTAAATTAAAATATTTTGCAAATTATTACCCACAAGGAAATGGTTTAGCAGAATCAACAAACAAAAATTTGATTAGAATAATCAAAAGAACTGTTGATCAGAATCAAAGAAATTGGCATAAGTCATTAATTTTCACTCTTTGGGCAGATCAAATAACTCAAAAAGCTTCTATTGGTACTTCACCATTCAATATTGTATATGGAAAAGAAGCTATTCTTCCCACCAATGTAGTTATTCCATCTCTTTCCTTAGTACAATTTATTAATGAAATTCCTACTTCTTCTTTACAATTCAGACAAGCTCAAATTCTTAAGTTAGAAGAAGAAATAGAAAAAGGCAAATGAACTCATATTCATCATCAACAAATAATAAAAGCCTCATTTGATTCAACTTCTTTCATTCCAAAAAAAATTCAAATTGGTGATTTGAAATGGGACAAAGCGCATGAGGAAAAAGGTAAACACACGAAGTTTCAAAAACTCTGGCTAGGTCCATTTCAAATAATTGAAGAAATAGGCCCATCAACATTTCTATTACAAGATTTATCAGGCAAAAAGGATTCTTTACCTGTTAATGGGCAGATTTTGAAAAAATATCTCTCATAGGAGGTAATCCCTTCTATCTTTGTATATTAAAGTCTTTTGTTTTTTCTTGTAAAAATAAAAAGTTGCTTGGTACTAATATTTGGCCTTTCAAAAAAAATCTCAGATGACTTTATTTGGATTTTTCTTTTCACTTATAAAAAATGAAAATGTTAAGGAACGAAAATCAAAAGATTTAGAGAGACAGATTGATTTTATCTTTCTGAAAAATGAAATTTCAATAAAAAAGTTATTCTTTGATGAACTCTCATTTTTATATAGCATGAATATTCTTTTTTATCAGTCAAGAAAAGAAACTTGAAAATAGTAAAAACCTTTTTGCAGAAAAGCAATCCAAAACTCGATATTATCATCCAGAATCTCAAAAATACCTATGATTCATCCCATCTGGAAAATATTATAAAATTTTCAAAAGGAATTTGAAAACAAATAAAAAATAAAGAAAAAAAACTTAAAAGACAATAAGTCTCATCACGAGCTTGTTTACCATGTTCATAAAAAAATAGTTAAACTGACATTACTAATACTGTCTACCAAAACAGTGTAATGACTTGAGATTATATAAAAAAGACAAGGGTCTCATCAAGAGCCATCTTGATCAGTTTAATTACTATTTGTGAATGACATTTTCATTAGTTGGTTACCAAGCCAAGACAATGGCTTTTAAGTAAAATAAAAATATATAAAAGAAAATTATTAGAAATTATAATTTACTTCTAAAAATTATGAGAAATACTAGATGGGAGAATGGATCATATCTAGGTAAAAGGTAACCCTGCCAAAAGCTTAAAATTGCCTATTGGAACAAAGGTTCTATCTGTGATAAAAGAGTAAATTTGTATAAAGCTGACCTGTAAAGGTTATTTACTTTATCCTTTTAAACTGAGTAAGGACTGGTATAGATTTTCATACTTGTATCTTTAAAAAAGAATTCTTATGAATAATGAATAAAATAAATTTTCATTGTTTAGCAAAGATATTATTTATTTGAAATTTCATTCCTTTAACTATTTTGTTTTAAAAAAAAGGTTTATAAATTTCAAAAGTTTTTATCAGATCTGGTTCACCCAAGTGAATCACCAATTGTTGTGCTTTACGAAAACCCCCCATTTATTTTATAAATAGGGACCCTTTAGAAATAAATAGGAAATTCTTTTTATAATTTTCTAAAAATAATAAAAAACTTAGAAAATAATATTTTCTGTTTTTTCCTTAAAGCGCATCTCATATTACATATTTTATTTCAAAAAAGAACCATAAGATGTAAAATATGTGAGTTACGATATGCGTTCAAAGCCTCTCCGAAGATATAATTTGAAAACCTTGCAAAAAACCTCAATCATCGTTATATATGTTTTCTTTTTTTTTGTATTGCACTTTACTTAATCAATAAAGCTTTAAAATGATATAAGTCGTGATACCCGCGGACCCGATAAGAAAATAAACCAATAAATATAAAATCTTTCGGCTATCACGGTCACTTCAAGTTTTTCGCAATTCACATTGCGCGCAACTTATAATATACAATCATACATTATCCCATAAAAGTTGCGATCTGCGATTTGCGCAGATCACATTTCGCGACCTTTAAGGGTAAAGTATCACGAAATATTATAAGGAATAATTGCGATTTGCATTTTAAATGTCATTTAATGAATCAAGCATGTAAAACAGCTTGTGTCATATCAAATGGAATTTAAGATCTTAATGGCTTTAAAAATATTGATAGGTCTTACGTGTGAAGACATGTGAAATATTAAATTATAAATTATGAAATATGATTGATAGATTGATATCTTCTAGCATGTGTTTGAAGTAAATGATTGATTTATTCTTTTGATACTCCTTATTTGTAAAATTCACTTTGCTTTAAAGAAACCAATTAACGGGTTGAATAAGATCAAAATGAGCAAAAGGGGAAAAGAAATTTCTCAAACGTCGTCCACAAAAGACACAGATATGTCTCCATTATTTTCAGATACCGTCTGCAACAAATACTGTGGAATTTCAACATGGGAGGTAATGTATAAAATCTTTGAAGATGAAGGACCAAGGGTGATAAACAAAGTTTCTGCAACAGGCACTGCTTCTACCTCTGACACAATTGTTTTTGACGTTGCATGCTCATACATTCACAATATAGTTGCAAGACCAAAGATTCTTCCTTATAAAGACATGGTTAAGTGGGCAATTGAAAACTTAAACATTGAAGATAGAATGTTCAAGAATTCAAGAGGAGAAACTATAGGTTCTTTCAGAGTAGAGGATTTAGCAGCAACGTGTCATCTACCAACCCTGCAGTAGAAATATGACAATAAATATGTACAGAATTTCAAAGGGAAACATCCAAATCTTATCAAAGTCATCCATGAATGGAAGGATAATGAACGGAAATTGAAGCAAGATAAGTCTGGTACGTACCCAATTTCCCAAATTCCTAATCCTTACTGTTATGTCGTTGGTATGTTATGTAGAATATTTGCCAATTCAGATAGCACTAGATTCTCAAGATATTGGGTTCCCCTAGTTGACGCAATCGTCAATTCATCTATCTTAAATTGGGCAGACATTTTATCCAATTACCTAGCCAAGCATATAACTGAATATAGGAATAAAATAAGTGTTTCATTCAAAGAAATACCTCCTTTTTATATGTTTTCCTATCTCATGGATGCTATCTGTTTTACTTATAATTTTACTACCATGGGTTGGAAATGGACTACCAAGGACCCTACCTCGATTCACATCTACCACAGAGAACTTTGGGATTCAGAGTTCCACTTACACTTCTATAAAATCTGTTATGGATTCATATTGCCTATACATCAGATGATTTTCAACAAAAGGGCTCCTCGGGTTTCTGAAGAATCCAATGTAGATATTCTTCCAGTAGCTAGATGGTTTGCCGAAGAAAAGTTTACATATATTAGAGTATTTGGGAGTTATTCTTCTCCCCATGTTTTACCTTACTATGTTCTCGATAAGTTAATTTCAAAAGAAATAGCCTATCAGCTTGTAAATGGTGTCACGAAGTAGCTAAAGGATGGTAAAAAGGCTATTTGGCCTAATTTCCCTCTATAGTGCAAAACCTTTGCTCTGGCTGATATAGGCCATACTTACAAAGAGGTTCCCAAGATTCAGTTATTGAAATTGGCATTTATGCCAAGAAGATTATATGATCCCAATGATGTGATTAAAAATTACATTGCAGAGCTTAAGATGAAGCCTTTTGTAAAGAAAGAAGATGGATTCGATGACCTCTTCCAGGACATGGAAAATTTCTCTGATATTACCAAGTACGTTTCTAGTCAACTGCGTCAAGAGGATGCTGAAGCTTTTCAAGCATACAGAAACAAGAGACTAGAAAACGTTCCTTTAAATTTGTTGACTATTGAAGATGAAAAACATACTCCAAGTGTTAGTCTGGATGATGAAATGAAAGATATATCTAAAAATGAACCAGGTCAATCGTAGCAACAATATGATAATTCATATCACTCTAAAAATGAATTTGAATCTAAGAAAGAAAACTCAGAAAAGACAATTGACCAAGTTATTCAGGAGATATAAATGCTGGAGGAAACAAGAAATAATGGGACAGAAACAGATTCTGAAACAGTTCAACATAGTCATAACATGCTAGATCAGTCCAAGTTACCACAAGAAAAAGATCTTATTAATGAAAGGGAAGAATTTTTCGAAGCAATAAAGACTCCCAAAGAAAATCTCAATACTGATCAAGCAACAAGTTTCCAAACACCAAAACCCTCACAAAAAATAGTTGATATTGTCAATCCGCTACAAAGAGTTCCAGCAATGCATGATAAAGAAATCATACCGGCCTACCCTACTGATCAGATAGTTCTACAGATTGAAGATATTCCTTCATTAGATATTTTCTATAGTCCCAGTTACAAGGTTGTAGTTAAAACAAATAAAAGAAGAAGGATTGATGAAACAACTCCAAAACCTACAGATGAATCAATTTATGTACTATGGAAGGATTCCTCAGATGATCCCACTGAACATCTAACCAAATTATCACAATATGCAGGGGCATATACTACCGCTATTGTTGATAAAGCTACTGAGGTTATAGTATTGTTGAAACAAAAGGAAGCCACAGTACAAGAATTAGAACAATTGTTGAATGAAGAGAAAGCCAATTCCATTGAGAAAATCAAAATAAGCACAACCCAATTTCATGAAGATATTTAAAGCCTCAAATTGAAGTATCAGACAAAGCTTAATTAAAAGCAAGCACATCTGTAACTAGCAATGACTAATTTACAGAGTCAACCAAAATTAGAATAATTTATCAAAGAAGCACTTGATGTAAACACTAAGCTAAAGAAAGAACAAGAAGTTTTTTGTCACCAAGCTTCCATGATTGATTCTTATTGTTATTCCATTAAAATAATGATCCAGCAAATAGAAATTCAGAAACTGGAATGTGAAAGACTTGAAAAGAAAATTGAAGAACACATTCAGTGGCAAGTTTCAATATAGGAAATCAAGCTAATCTACAACAAATAGATAAGCTTCACAAAGAACTGTTATTGGCATAATGGGGAGCACAAATTAATCAAGCAGAGAAAGCAGCGACCAAGACATCCAAGAAATCAAATGAGATTATTCAGTCTATATGTGAGCAACTGTCTAAAACAGAACTTCTTAAGGAAAACACGTCTGATGTGTTTTCAAAAACAAGAGAAGTAGAAATAAAGTGGAGACAGAGAGCAGATACACAAGAGGAAATGATCAAAAAATTTTATAAGTTTGATCAGGAAAATTACTGGAATTTTCTGATCAAACCTTACCATCAACATCAAAATGTTCAGTCTCTTACAGATTCAGCAAAAAGATCTCAGTCAGTAATCTCAAATTCTATTTTCAAGGGATAGATTCGATCACGGATATCACAGCCAACTCAGCTCAAAGCAATGTTAGATATTTTCCAACTTCATGTTCACATTCAGAAAGAAGGGAAAGATTCGCAAAATTAGGATTGTTAGTTTATTTTCCTAGATTGTTGTTTAAGTTAAGCTTTTAGAGGAAGGTTGTTTGAAACCTCCTCTACATTTTTGTAATAATTTAATTTTAGTTTATAGTTAGTTTAGTATTTAAACCCTTCTCATGCATTTAGAGAAGGGTCCAGAAATTTGTCAAAAACATTTGCAAAGAATGCACTATTGTAAGTTTGTGAGTGCTTTGATGAATTAATGGAACATATTCTGTTATTTTTTAGTAATTTTAAAGTTATTTAACTGATGTTGCACTACTGTACTCTTTAAATCGCTCGAAAGTGGGAAGGAACAGATTCATTGCTGTCAATTTACATGAGTAGAACTTCATACATATGGTACTTCTATTCACTTGTATTAAGTCTTATCTCTTAAATTGATAGCTATATTTTTATTGCATTATATATTTGAAATGTTATCATATATAAATATTACATGCACTTATGTTCTAATATTTAGCTATGGTTTCTTATTGAATATGTAATCACATTGGAAAATGCGATATTTCTTCTCAATTCTTCTATGCAAACTATTTTGTTAGAAAAATCATTTTACACAATTTTCATCTCTTTCGACTGTTAAATGATCTATATTACTAATAGTTGAAGGATATCATTCTAGATCGCATAAAGGAATAACACCCCAGGTATATATTAGATTAATTACTTAGATAGATGCATATAGATTAAAATCATTATCCATTTTCATGTTATATTCACAAACACCCTCATAAAACATCCTTATAGGGAAACTGGTCCCATTATCCCCAGTCGGAGCCACTATACCAAACGGAAAAGGATTTTCTTTAAGGTCTGGACCGAGTGGTTTTCCCCCATGTTTTGGCCACATAATTCTAAGGCCTCAACAGGGCCTTGTGCCACCCGTGACCCAAAATATGCATATTTTGAACGAATGATTCATGAAGTTGATCTTTAGATATTACTATGCCCAAGAAGCTCCCCACTTGGAGGAATAAGAGAACTAGAGAGGCAACTTTGGCTAGAAGACTTGACCGATTCCTGGTCAATGTTACTATGGCTTATAGATTTGAAAAAGCCAAGCAATGGGTCGGGGTGGGGAGCTCCTCGGACCACTCCCCCATATATCTTGAAATTCAGATGGGTGACAAAAAGCATCATGCCCCCTTCAAATTCAACTCTAATTGGCTAGAGAAGCCTTATTTCCATTGTTTGGTCTAGAGTGAATGGATAAACTACGACCAAAGGCTTGATTTGGAGCTTGCTTGGGTTCTCTACAACAACTTGTCTAATCTAAAATTCGTCACCATTAGATGGGAAAAAAGGAAGAGGAAATTGGAGGAGGAGACTTTAATGAAAATTGAGGCAGAACTAGGGAATATGATGGGTCTAGATGGACTCAGTTTCTTATCCTCAGAGACCAAGGAAAAACTCATACTTCTGGAGATGGAGAAACCAAAGCTTCTCAGAAAACAGGAGGAAGAGTGGAGACTCAAAAGTAGGGCTATCTGGCTTCAAGCTAGGGATGATAACACCAAAATGTTTCAAAAATGTGCCAAAGGCAGAAGGATCATTAACAAAATTTGTGTTATAGGTCAATTTGGGCATCATCCCCCAAGACCTGGTCAAACTGGACATCATCCCCAGGATCAATGAAATTGGGTCTGCCATCCCCTTATATTTCAGTTGCTATATGCCATAAGAGAATAACATTTCATTCATGGATTCTATTGTGATATTTCCAAGGTTTGAAGTCTACTGACTCACCAATGCTCGCCTGCAAGGGAATAAATCTGTTGCAGTGCCAAATCCTCCATTCAAGGGTGCACTGTATTGCACTTACCGTCACTCAAAGGTGTGTTGGTCACCTGTGAGCAGAATTATCATTGTTCGGGGAATCTCGACATGGCCAGTGCCTTCTAGAAGAGTCCATATGTGTCAAAATTTGAATCCAAGTGTCCATCTAACACCTTTGAACTTGGAAACATGTATTTCTTATTATTAGAAAGTCATTCATTGAGAAACTACCATCAATTTCCCTATAAATTGAGCACTCATCCTGGTGCTAGGGAAGGAATAATTTTAGTAAAGTTATTCTGTTGGATTCTCATTTGATAAGAGAGTGAAAGTAATGATATGCTGCTAGGATAATGCTGGATGTGATGAGGCTGGAATGAAGCTGGAGCAGGTTGACAACAAATCGATCCATTGGTTGTAATCTTCCCCTTCTACTCTTTAATAAAGGTTGTTGTTAATTTTCCATACATATGTCTCTATTTATTGTGTAATGTATTGTTGAATGATGTATGCATTTCATATCTAATCGATTTGATTTAAGTAAGATAAGTAGATATCCTATATATTGCATGTTGTTTGTTGTTCTCTATTTGTGTTTGCAGGAATCGATCTAGCGACTTGAGTTGGACTAAGAGTGACAGTAACATCGACAGAAGAAGGAGAAGTGAAATAATCACAAGTAGGCTCCTTTTCCATTATGTATATCTGCTTGTTTTAGAGAAAGTGATAGTTATTATTTCCTCTGTTGTTCTAAGTGACAAACACCACACTTAGGGAATTTGGTTTATCTGTAGATCACAATTCTGCGTAACAAATTGGAAACTCTGCTGGGGAGTATCCTATCATTCCTGGAGTTTTTGCCTCTGTTTATACTCATCAGTAGCATCTAATTTCTGTTATTAGACATTTTAATGAACAAATTGAATTAGAAGTGTGTCTAGCTGCTTGATTTTCAATCTAAGTTTCTCCCAACGCACTGTTTGTCAAGACACAGCGCACTGCATTGAGCTGTCTTCCACTCAGGGGTGTTTTGCAACGCACTATATCCCCTTAGAGGCTGCGTTTCCCCCTCAGCCAACCAAATTCCATCAAAATTTTTCATTTCTCTCAATCACAACCACTTGTTTGTTGTATTCTCAGATGTCTGATACCACTTAGAGACCAATAAAATTTCATGTTCTTCCTCCTTTGAAAAGTAAATTTGTTCAATGTCTCTTTAGTATTTTTATTTATCATTGGAAAATCAAATTAAAACTATTTTATTTTTGCATTATATCAATTTTTTTTTTGAGAAGGAAATTCTTGTTTCATTCCTCATTTCCTGTAGGAAAAAATGTAGTTTCATTCTTCATTTTTCTTAAGAGAAATTTTTGTTTCATTCCTCGTTTCTCATAAGAAAACACTTGTTTGATTGATTTATGCATCTAGTTTCCTTTATTTCATTCATATTAAGGGAAATGAAAAGAAAAACATGTATGTGCATATAGTGAATTGTGTGTGTTGCATAAGAACAATGTAATATTCCCAAATCGGGGCATCTCAGAAAGCCTGCTGAAATAACGCAATTCTGAGAATGATGTGCATGGAAATGAGTTTGCAGCTCCTAGATCCCTTAGATCAGCTCATCTAAGATCTAAATCCAAGAGGAGAGCAAAAAAAAAACATACTAGGTGGGTTAAACAAATCTCCCACAAAATGAGTCTAGCTGAAAACCACCCAAGGAGGGAGGCTGCAGCTTTATGCAAAGGATTGCTTCAGAAATAACGCAGATCCATTGAAGCACAATAGGAGGCGGATATAGAGGTTCAGAAATCAGATATATGACAACAAATCAAAATTATATTACAGATCATACATTGTACAAAATGAAGAATGAGACAATATAGGAGAAATCCTTAGAAATGAGGTGCTAGAACCATGATAAAAGACTGCATAACCATGACATCGTTATTTTTAGGGCTGAAGTAGCAATTTATTAATTCTTCAGATCTAGATCAGATCTGTACATAAAAGTTTATATCCAATACAGATCTGTGTACAAGAAAGGCTAATCTATACATTCCTCCTGGGGTTTTCCTCAAAACATGAAGCATCGAAAGTAGATATGAGATCTAAGAATGCAGATCTGTAGAATGATTCAGAAATTATTGAATATTAAAATGGTAGAGAAGATCATATCTGAAACAAACATGGATTGGATGGAAAACACATGGATCACCACAGTGAAAGGAAGAATCCCAACACCGGATATCTCTCCTTCAAAATGCAGGCAAAACACCCTGCAGCTGTAGATCTGCAGATAATGTTGTCTAGGGAGAGAAACGGTGTTGTAGCTTCTAAGAATGGTTTTTCCTGATGCCAAGGTGTAGATATGAAGCACAATCAGCTAATGAACTCTTCCAGGAGGTTAAAAGACACACTCACTAAGAAGAGCCACTGCTATCATCTAGATTTGAGCAGATCTAGTCCTCCACTTGCTGTAGCTCACAAGACAGGTCAACCCTGAACAGGAGCAGCGCTGTAAATGTAATGTGAAGCTTGGCCCAAGCCTGATAGTGGAAAAGTTAGAAAAATTCTCCTCCAAGAGCAGCTCAAGGAAGGATGGGGGGGGGGGATTCCTGAACAGGAATGCCCAACAAGGGATGTATAAGCAGACAATTCCTTGAGAAATGATAATCTTCAACAACCCTTTTTTTTTTTCTGCCCTCCTCTTCCTTTTATAAGATAGGAGACTTTCCAAACCCTAAACCACATTGAATCACTTAACCCCTTTCACATGAGGTCCTCCTTCTAGAACTGCGCTGTCTCTCAAAGAGGTTCAATGCATCTAGACTACACTGTTTGATTTGGTCAAAGATGACCCATTCTTGTGATTTAACCCATTCACACCTGCAGGAGTTTATTTTTATAGCCCATATATGTCTCTGTTCACATAGGTATTTATTTATTCTTGGTTTTCAGAAGTTTTACATGTCCTCTACAATTTATTTATCAAACATGAAATGCAAAAATAATCAAGGAAAAATTAATATTCCCATTAGCTGCAGCTAATTTAGGAATATTACAGTCTTTCCCTCCCAAATGTTTCTTTTCCTCAAGAAAATACAAGGGTGTTGCAAAATATCCCCTCCTTCTCTTGTGGCCTCCCCATCTAATAGTCTCCTCGATTTATCTGAATATTCTACAATAGTTCTGTCCTCCAATGGTCCTCCCTCCATGTGCAAGTTGGCCCTTGGTGAATAACCCCAATGGCTCTCATCATGAAAGAATGGAAGGTTGTTATGGAAACTTTATTGCTGATCCATGGCCTCCTTAAGAGAGAAGTGATGACAAACATGGGGATTCTCATGATTCATGAAAGTCTCCCATCTCCATGCTATCATCCAAATGAAGTGGATCACCTCCCATCTTGGAAATCCATAGAAAATCTCCTCTCCAATACATATGAGAGGCATGTCCCCAACAAACATATGGCTCACTCTACAAAGGGACAAGTGGTCTATCATAGTGGCCATACAAAATCTCATGCTCCCATTGAAGCATGCAATGCAAAAAGAATGGAGAACTCCTTTCCCCAAGGGTACATCCAACAAGTGTGTCTCCCTTACAACTATGCCCCCAACAAAGATAAGGACATTTCCAGCTTGTGGGATCATGATTAGAATCATGCTAGCTACCATGTATGATAAATGAGAAGGAAGATGTTCCCTCATGTGCAACCAGTGCAGTTTTATCCTTCACTGCCATAGAATAGGATATGACAAGTGCCTTCCCCAACATTTGTTTGTTGCCTCATCCCTTCTGAATGCGTGGAGAAAATGCATCATAGTTGGTGTAAAAGAATCACACCATGAAGAGTATAATAGCTTTCCAACATCCCCCAAGGAATGACCTTCATCAACATAGTTCATGGCCTTGAGTAGCCCATGAAACCTCTCATACATAATGCCCCCTTTTGGAGCAATGTTCTGCAAATGAGTGTTAGAAAAATATAAGCATATAAGAGATACATTATAATGCTCAGAAAGACAAGCCTCTTTATATAATTGTTTTACATTAGTGGGTTAACTCATGGATGAGTTCCCTCTCACACTAAATGGGTAAGGAGATGTGAATGATGACTCTTCCCAAGAGCTATGTCCCTTCTCCTCTACCAATTAGTCCATGCACATCTGCATATGAGAGGGCACCTCTTCTTTGAAACCTTCCCATATGAATCCACCCAAGAGAGTATGATATGCTCTAATGAAACTAGTGGGTTTGGAAAGCAGGATCTCATAGGTGGCATCTAGTAATATCTCCTTGAGCTTGGAGTCACTAACCAACAGAATGAGATTATAGAAATAGATGACTCCATCAACCACCTTGAACCTTTCATCCTTTACTTCCCCATCAAGAACCCCCCATGTGAAAAGGTCCTTGGGGTATTCCATCATGAGTTGGGAATCCCAATAAGGATCCAATCTCTCAAGGAATGACAACGCTGTAGAGGTCTGAAATGCTGCCCTTGTCATATAATGGCTCCCCTCCTTGACACCCTTGATATAAAAGTCACATGTTGGAGCATCATAATCTTCCTTTTGTTGCCCCAATTGCAGCTGATCTCATTCAAGACAAGATTGAAGCATATGGAAATCAAATTCCCCTCGAAAAGTCCTTGTCTTCCAAAACTTCCTCATTTTGGCCCATATATACAAGAGGGTTAGGATCCCCTTGCCATGTTTAGAAATATTCTTTGTGAATGAAAAGATCATGGGCTGCCCCAAATATATGGAGTTTCCATGTGTCCTCATGCTTATGCCATCATAGATCTCTGATTTCTCCTCTCTCAACGCAGATATCTGAGTGGGAGTTAACAATGCGTCTTTCAGGAAATTGCTCATCTCTCTTCTAAATTCATGAGAGACTCTCTGCGCTGTGCTAGCTTCTCCCAAGGCTCCCTCCTTAGCCAAGTATGCATATGCTGCCCATAGTTGAGAGAATAATTTAGATTTCCTCCTATCAAGAGGTGCTCCAGGTAAAGTACCTCCTTACAAATAGGTGTCAAGGCATAGAGTAGAATGTGGATGTAGGTAGACATATTTGCCCCTACCTTTAATGCATAGGTCCTCTTGCCTTCTTTGTGCTTCCAAACTTTGAAACAGAGAAGGATCCATGCTCTTCTCCTTATGATGCCCTTCCTCCTCTTTTCCTTCTTCTATCTCTAAGATCTCATCATTTGACAATGATGGTACATGCTGCTCATGTGTTATGCCAAGAGCTCTATTTTTGAGACCTTGTGGAACTCCTTGCAAGAGTGCAAGAGTTTCTTTTCTTGGAGCAAGTGCTCCAACTTCATCTTCATGAGGTGCTTGAGGTGCCTTTGTTGTGATTGCATTATCATCTTCTGTCTTCTCTCTGTGGAGCGATAAAAAGGTGTCTTTTTAACTCCTAATTACCTTCACATTAATTGTCAACCCAGGGACGACTTTTTATTTCAAGAGTGTACTCAGTCTGAGGCGGCTATTTACTCAAGAGTAATGTTTTGCAGTATAGTGCTTAAAATCCAAAAGTAAATGAAAGCTGGAAATAAAATCTAATTGGAACAGCAAGAAATTGAAATGTTCTAAGCTAAATCATTCACTCAAACAACCATCAATCGAGGATACAGTAGCAATAACTCATTCCTCTGGATATTGATGCAATTGAAATCAAACCGGAACAAGACAATCAATCTGGGAACGAGGAAGCAATAACCAATGTTCTCTACAGTCGACAGTCCTGCTTTAAAGCAATTAAAAGGAAATAGAAATTAAACTAAAGCTTCCATTGAAAGTAAACTAGGAAAACTCCTTAAAAGCAAACTCTTGCAATTAATCAACCAAACTAAACAGCGAAGTAAATGGACAGCAAACTTATAATTAAAGGAATTAAACAACGAATCATATTTAATAAATTTGAACAGCAAACTCTAATTAGTGGAATCGAATAACCAACAATCTGAAATGAACAACGAAGCTTTACATTTGAAATGAACAGCATAACAATATAAGTTGAAAATGATAATAATCTCTGTTATGATGGAAAAGAACAGCCACACGATTCAATCTCAACTTGTGCAATAAAATAATTCCATAAAATATTCTAACAGCACACTATAAAAACATGAAACTGTAAAATAATGCAATTCAAAAGAATAAGAAATAAATCAAACCATCACACAACAGCAATTGTAAATATATGATACACAGCAGCAGCAGCGTACTCCACCAGAGGCTGGGCCCTTAGCCGCCAGCGGACGCTACTGGGTTACTTCAGAATGAAAAGAATGAACAGCAACTCCCAAATCATGTATTAATCAGCAAATTGTGGAATCATTACAACAGCAAAGGCTTGAGAATTACAGCATGCAACAATCCCTATCCTATCATGAATAATCCACCATCATTCTTCATCATTTTTCCATCATTTTTCATCCCCAAATCATCCCCAAATCATCCCCATCTCTGATCTCTGTTTTCATTTAAATAGAGAGAGATCAGAGAGAAGTTACAATAAAGATAAGTATAACATGATTTCTATTACAAAATTGGTTTTCTTCTAACCATTTGATCAAAAAGAACAAGGCGAATTTGGCTTTGCAGCTGAGATTTGGAGGACGGTCGCAACAACAAATCTGAGAAAATCATGCTCAAAGAACCCCGCTTTTCTCTCAGTACAAGCCGAATTTTGGCAAACCGTTCTTTGATAAAGTTAATTGGGTCCGTTCTGGACAAAACCCATGTTCCGGATTTTCCAGATTCTGCTTCATTTGCTCGAAATCTCAACCGCAAAACCGTCACTTCTTATTCCAGCGAATTTCTGAGTTGGCACTTTTAATGATCAAATCTTCAATCTGGAAATTATCTTGGAGGCTAAAAATGGTGAATAATGTTACAACCGATTTATTAAAACTATCATTGATAAAATCATGCATAATCATCAATTTATTAGAAATAAAGGAGAATAAATAATATTCATTCATAGAAGCATAAATCATCATAAAATGGATTTATATAATAAATTATAATAAATGACATGATGAAGAATAGTAGAAATGGGTGGAATAAGTGTTCAAAAGTGATAATAATAATGACATATTAACGACCCAACATACCCTCACACTCAATATGTTGCATGTCCTCATGCAACGAAAACTGAATATATTGCATGTCCTCATGCAACCCAAAGACAAAAACCCATGTGTTAACCAAGCAATAAAAAATATGTTCATCTCAGCTCATGAAATGGATAGAACAAATGAATTCTTCCTTAATTAATGAATATTCACTTTAGTAATCTTGATGAAGGCATAACAATTTTTATATTGACATTCAACTATATGTATATATGAAGTTGCAACAAAATATGATATAAGTAACAGCAAACTTCATTAACCATTTTCTCAAAAACTACAAACCAGCTTTTGTTGAAATTTGGCAAGTAAATTTATAATATATGAATGCCTTTATGATCCAAAAATCAGACTGTTTTGATGCATGGATCATGAGATATAAACAAAATGGTTGTAGGTGAGAGTGCATGATTTCCGAAATTTTATGAACCAATATTTCTTGAAATTGTCTGGGTTTGTATTAATGATACGTCTGCATTTTCCAAAAATCACAAGAATTGAGTTCATAGTTTTAAAAAAAATTATGGAAATCAATTTCTGCACTGAAATTGTATGCCTTAAATGAGAAAGAAAATTGAAAACATCCATCATGCGTAGCAATTCCTCCCCCTCTCTGAAAAATTAGCATGCCCTCATGCGATGCTAGAAAACAAATAGAGGTGGTTGCTACCAGCTGTTGAATTCTATGCTTGGTGTAAAACAACATGGAATAAGGGAGGTGTTGAGAAGGAATAAGAATAGCAATGGATGATAAAGAATATGAATGACATGGTTATAAGAAAGAAATGAATGAAAGCGACACTCCCCCAAACTGAAAGATGATATGCCGCTGAAAAAAAAATGGGAAGTGGTACAGATGTCGACTGAAGGATGATAAATAATGCTCAAAATGGACGTTTTTGAAATTCTCCTAAATTCGTAATAAATCAGAAAATTATGCGATTTTACCTCAAATTTTACCTCCAAAAATGTGGAATGACATATATGTACTGGCAGGTGTTGAAGCTGATGTAGGCAGAGTTGGTGCTGAAAGTGATGCAAAAGGTAGAATCCAGGCAAGCACATCATGTTGGAAGAATTGTGCACGTTCGCGAGTTGCTCGAGCCTCTTCTGTTAGTTGCAATAGTGTGGTCATGCTGTGAATAGAATTCTGCCCATACTTGTTGTTCTCCTGTAAACAAAGCACTATTTTGCATACAATGTTCTTGAATCCATAGTGTTAGTTTTGAATAAAAATAGATAAGATGCATGCAAAACTTTCAGTCAGAAAAACTTTTGTCAAATCAACAAGTTATGGTAGAGTGTAGTAATCATATCGCATGCTATCCCATAATGCATACATTCCCCCTCCAATTGGAAAAGGAATTCCATGACCATAAAGCGTATGAGAGGTGTTGTGCTGAGAGCAAGGCAAGGGAATGAACAATATTGCAGTAAATAAAGCAAAGTACACATATCAATGATAGGACAGCGAGAGTTATGGTTATAATGAGAGCAGAGTGTGTAAAGATAGTTATGAATAAGAGATAGGACGCTTTGAATTGATGATAGGTGATGAAAAAGAGAAAATGAACAACAATATGCCAAAAAGATGCTTTACTGATAGTATGCTAGCTGAAAATGATGCGATTGATCATAAAACAATTTCTCATGCATAAAGGTTCAAAATAGGGAAAAGTAAGGAAATAACTTCTCTGATAAAAAGAAAAAATAAGAAAAGGGTATTATAATAATAATTGACGATAAGATATAACTTCAATACCATAAGCAGAGCCGCTGCTGCCAGCAGGCGTCCATAGCCTCGGCAAGGTTGCTTTTTAACCCATATGAGCCAGGATCCTCAATTTATAAATGGAGAGTTACAGTGCTGTTCTACAGAAGAGATCAATGTGCTGGCGTGGTAACCAGATAACCACACTGCCATTCACTGGGATGTAGCAAAAGTGATCAGGCCGACTCGTGATGAGACCTCTTGTTCCAAGGATAATTTGACTATCCAATGGATCATAACCCTGGTGTGGTGGCCATAATGGGAATGTCACTTTCTTACAACCTTATGAACATGGTAGGCTGGCTCGTAATGAGACCCCCTATCCTCCATCTGTGAACAAAATTTTGTTGTTATTACACAATTTTATGATAAAAAAAGGGAGGCTCAGTACTCCTTAAGAGCGGGGATGGTGGAAGAAGTTGAACATGTCAATAGAAAAATATACCCATAATCTCATTTATTACAGACAGAGAAGATTATAATCCAGAAGGGTGGAACCAGCATGGTATTAAGATGATCAATCAATATCATGTTCAACAGAAAATAATGCAGTAAAGTAGTATATAAATAATTGTGTCCCTTTTGAAAATAATCTATCATCGAGGAGCTGTCCTGTAAAAGATCATAACGTGAATGATATTAACTCGCTTCAATAGAATCCATAATTCTTGTCCTTATAAAAATAGTGTACTTCATGCCATGAAGGGGAATCAGTAAAATGTGGTTGAGATGAACTAGGAATAGTCCCACAAGAGGAAGAAAAAGGTTGCTCTCAAAAATACTCCCAAAGGGTTGCTCTTTTGAAGGAACAGCAAAAACACTCAAAAAGTGGTGTTCTGTGTAGGGAACAACAAAGGAAATGCACACCAAAAAGCAAAAATACACATAAAAAAATGTGAAAATGCAAATGTCGTTCCTTTGGAAAAAGGAACAGCAAAAACTAAAAGTGTCGTTCCTTTGGAAAAGGAACAGCAGAAACGCAAGTGCCGTTCCTTTGGAAAAGGAACAACAAAAATGAAAAGTGCAGAAGTGCTGTTCCATTCGGAAAGGAATAACAAAATGGACAATCATAAAATGCAAACATGCAAAAAAAAAAAAAAAAACAAATTCGCTGTTCACAGCATTGATGCTGAGGATGAGTTACACTTTGAATGAAGCAACACCTGAAACACAAAATATAAGAGAAATTAGAAAAGAAACAACATTTTATTTAAAAACAATATGTAAATTAAGTTACAACAGCTATGATATTATGTAGAAAAAATGATCTTTTTGAAGAATGTTTTGGCAGCAGTGACAAGACATGAATCTTCGAATCGAAATCAATTCTTCATTTCTTCTATTATGAATCCGTTGGGTAATGACTTAGATGAAATTCCTTTGTTTCGTTAAAATTTTTTTCAAGAATCACTCGTCCATAAATTGACCTTCTTTATTTTCCCAGGACCTGCAAAAAAGCGAGTGTCTACCTGCGATAAAATATTAAATCATGGAGAAAGAGAGGTGATCGGGCTCCCCTAATCCAAGAATGATGCAAAAAACAACAAGTAGTTACTCTATATAACAAATCCATTGAGAAAATAACAAAGTAAAATTTATTTGTCACCTGCGGGAGAGCAGTGGTCGACCATACTATCCAGCAGTGTTTTAATCACAACTTCTTTGTTTTTCATCGAAATTGAGTGATTCCAAATCCAAATGAGAGCTAATTCAAAGGTTTATCTCCAGTAGCAACAGGTTTTAGAAATTCAATGATATGATATGTCAATTTTAGTTAGAACAACCTGCATAACATAGTCATTTTCAATTACCCAGCTCAGATCAACAGTTAATGTTTTAAACGTAACTTTTTCGTTTGATGTCGGATTCGAATGATTCAAATTGGAAATGAAATTAGATTCATTTATATATTTCCAATAGAAACAGGTTTTGAAGACAAGAAGAATTGATAGGTCAAATACTGTAAGGAACAGCCGGAAAGACATAGTTTTAAGGGTGCTGATTTACGATAGACAGTCAGTATTTTGATCATAAATTCCCCATACGATATCGAAAATGAGTGATTCCAATTGAATTGTAAACTAGATTCATAGGGGAATCTACCATAGTAACAGGTTTTAAAAATTCAAACATTTAGGCCTCCAAAAACTGACTGTCCCAACTATGTTCCTGAGCTGCCCACTAGACATCCGGTCAATGTTTTGGTTCTAACTTTTTCGTTTCAAATCCAAATTGACTGATTCAAATTGGGTTAGAAAGTAGACATCAAGGGCTACCTAGGGTAGAAATAGGTTCTAAAAATATTCACTTTTGGTCCCTCAAAACATGACTGTCCCGAATGTTTTTCCAGAAAGTTCATCAAGCCCGCAAGCCAAAAAAATGATATTCAAGCATTTTTTCAAATTGGTGACAAAAATGAAAAATGAGTGTTTGTAGAACTTATTATTTCTATTATGATTCATCTACATACACAAATAAATTGAAATATTTATCACCGATGTTGATTTCGATAGCGTGTTGCAACAAAAAAAACAACTATTTTTACAAAAAAAAAAACAAAATGCATTTATTTATGTTCTTATTTTATTTTATTTTATTTTTTCACTAACCTACCTTGATTGAAATATGAATATGACTATGTATAGGAGTACTTCCAATGGAACCATTTTCGAAATAAGGCTTCAAATATGTACATACCCAAATTTGAAAAATGCATGTTGATAAAAATTAGGGTATGAGAAGCCAACTTCCCTTGAAAAGATGTTGTCAAAATTGTTGAAGTATAGAGTGATGCTGCAAACAAGTGATGGAATGAAACCAATCTTCAATATATCCTTTACTTTCTTGATTTCCCATAGCCATCATATCATGAAGTTCTTGAGCTTTTAAAATGACTTGTTGATGCATACTAACAGAAACCTCATTTTCTTCCATAGCTTCTACAATTTTTGAATTTGAAACATTCTGAATCTCATTGTAAGTTTTCTCCATTGGTGCATGTGAGATAGAATGGGTGGGAAGGATGGGTAAATTTTTCAATTCAACATTGTAAGCATGTTGTACTGGTTTATTGTGGTGAGGGTGTGGAATTAGTTGAGCAGGAAATTGTGTATGGAATGGAGCATTGTGATGATGTGGTTGGTTGGGTTGAGTGGATAAATTTGATATGCAAGCAGGATGTTCTGAAAGAGCTGGTGGAGAATATGGAGAATGTGCTTGTGCTACAAGATGAGGGAGAGTAGTCATGCAATCATAAGGTGAACCATGCCAAACTTGTAGATAAGATTGGTGGGTATATTGAAATTGACATGGCTGCCCTAGAACATGAGTATTCCATAATGGATTATGCAAGTAAGAGAATGGAGAAGAAGTGTTTTGAACCATACCTGTAGGCCATGATTTCCATGGTTTTGACCTTGTTGCAACTTCCTCACCTCTTTGATATGATACTTCCATCCTAGATAAGGAAGAGTAACCATCTATGGGCTGCTCCTTTTGGTCATGAGGGAAAAACACTTCATCAAATTCTTCATTTTTATGAACCTGCAAAACGTCCAATTTTGAGCTTAGAGAGCTAATAAAATCAACTTTAAAATTTTCAAATAAATGATTGATTTCAGCTCTTATGTCTCCTATTCTTGTAGCAGATTTGGAAAAGAAAGAACAAACATCTCTAGAATTCTTACCAGCCTTGGAGATTCCTCTTGAATACCTTATGCACAACTCACAAACATAATCATATGATAACTGAAAAACATCACCTTTTCCTATCAGATTTAAGAGTTCTAAAAATTCATCTTTGATTCCTTTAAGAAGGAGTGTTTTTAAGATCTCTTTTTCCAAATGCTTATGCTTTGATTTTTGAAGGTTATAATGAAATCGATTTACATAGTCCTTCAAACTTTCATCTTCCCCTTGTATCATACCGAAAATATCTTCATTGGATTTGCAATAGTCTTGGTAGTTCTTCAAGAATATGTTCTTCATGTCCTCCCATGATTGGATGCAATTCCCACCTAGGCTCATGAACCATCGGAGAGCTGCTCCTTTTAGAGTAAGAGGAAACACTTTCAATATTTGATCATTAGTACAATAATCATATCGTCTACAAAGTATTTCGAACTCAAATAAGAATGTATCTGGATCTTCATTTGCTAAACCATGAAAATTTGGTAAAGATGGGGGAATTATGTGCATTTGTGTCACTCCTCCTAGATCTTTGATAGGGAATTCAAAAGTAGAAACGTGAGCCATTTCTTACCATAATATAAGATGTTTTTCATGTGTTTCTTCGAGGCTCCTTCTTCAAATGTTCCTGTCAATTAGTTAGTGAAATGGGTGGTGCTTACATCACCACTTGAGTGAAATCATGTGATTCGTTTTTTAAAATTTTTTATATTTTTTCTAGTCATTCACACAAAAATTCAAACATCTATTTCTACACAAAAAATTAACAAATCTGCCGGAAAGCGGGCGGGGGAGCAGGGCTGTTACATGCTCCGTACGCAGGTTCTTACCTTCCGTTTTTAATACCCAATTCTCTCCTAGCAGGCACTCATCAGATTCACACTACTCTTTAGAAATGGATACACTCTCCCCGGCAACGACGCCAAAATGTGGAGCAATAAAAAGGGTCTTTTTAACTCCTAATTACCTTCACATTAATTATCAACCCAGGGACGACTTTTTATTTCAAGAGTGTACTCAGTCTGAGGCAGCTATTTACTCAAGAGTAATGTTTTGCAGTATAGTGCTTAAAATGCAAAAGTAAATGAAAGCTGGAAACAAAATCTGATTGGAACAACAAGAAATTGAAATGTTCTAAACTAAATCATTCACTCAAACAACCATCAATCGAGGATACAGTAGCAATAACTCATTCCTCTGGATATTGATGCAATTGAAATCAAACCGGAACAAGACAATCAATCTAGGAACGAGGAAGCAATAACCAATGTTCTCTACAGTTGTGAGTCCTGCTTTAAAGCAATTAAAAGGAAATAGAAATTAAACTAAAGCTGCCATTGAAAGTAAACTAGGAAAACTCCTTAAAAACAAACTCTTGCAATTAATCAACCAAACTAAACAGCGAAGTAAATGGACAACAAACTTATAATTAAAGGAATTAAACAACGAATCATATTTAATAAATCTGAACAACAAACTCTAATTAGTGGAATCGAATAACCAACAATCTGAAATGAACAGCGAAGCTTTACATTTGAAATGAACAACATAACAATATAAGTTGAAAAGGATAATAATCTCTGTTATGATGGAAAAGAACAACCACACGATTCAATCTCAACTTGTGCAATAAAATAATTTCATAAAATATTCTAACAGCACACTATAAAAACATGAAACTGTAAAATAATGCAATTCAAAAGAATAGGAAATAAATCAAACCATCACACAGCAGCAATTGTAAATATATGATACACAGTAGCAGCAGCGTACTCCACCAGAGGCTGGGCCCTTAGCCGCCAGCGGACGCTGCTGGGTTACTTCAGAATGAAAAGAATGAACAGCAACTCCCAAATCATGTATTAATCGGCAAATTGTGGAATCATTACAACAGCAAAGGCTTGAGAATTACAACATGCAACAATCCCTATCCTATCATTCCATCATTCAAATCCCCAAAAATCATCCTCAAATCATCCCCATCTCTGATCTCTGTTTTCATTTAAATAGAGAGAGATAAGAGAGCAGTTACAATAGAGATAACTACAACATGATTTCTATTACAAAATTGGATTTTTTCCAACCAATTGATAAACAAGAAGATATATTTCCATCCAGCTTTCAACAAGAGCAAGACGAATTTGGCTTTGCAGCTGAGATTTGGAGGACGGCCGCAACAACAAATCTCAGAAAATCGTGCTCAAAGAACCCTGCGTTTCTCTCAGTAAAAGCCGAATTTGGGCAAACCGTTCTTTAATAAAGTTAATTGGGTCCGTTCTGGACAAAACCCATGTTCCGGATTTTCTAGATTCTGCTTCATTTGCTCGAAATCTCAACTGCAAAACTGTCACTTCTTATTCCAGCGAATTTCTGAGTTGGCACTTTTAATGATCAAATCTTCAATCTGGAAATTATCTTGGAGGCTAAAAATGGTGAATAATGTTACAACTGATTTATTAAAACTATCATTGATAAAATAATGCATAATCATCAATTTATTAGAAATAAAGGAGAATAAATAATATTCATTCATAGAAGCATAAATCATCATAAAATGGATTTATATAATAAATTATAATAAATGACATGATGAAGAATAGTAGAAATGGGTGGAATAAGTGTTCAAAAGTGATAATAATAATGACATATTAACGGCACAACACTCTCCCTCTTCAATAGCTGAGATTGTCTCATCATTAATAAGAGACCTTATATCTTGGTCATCTATTGAAGGAGAATCCTTCATGCTTTCCTCTTGAGAAGAGGACCCTTCACTCAATGGATATCTTGCCCTTGGTAAGTCATCAAACAAACTTACACCTTCTTCCATGGTCTTCAGAAATGGATTTGGATTCATAGACCCCTCCCAACTCATGCAAAAGATTCATCTGATGTGGTTTGATAGTGTCAATAGAAGATGTTACACATGGAGCTTCATCAAACCTTTCTATCAACTTTGCAATAAACCTTGCATAAGTAGGTGTATTGGCATTCTTCAAGGAAAAAGAATCAAACAACCACCAAGCATATGCTTTACCTTCAAAATGCAGCACTGCTGCTTTGATGGCTTCAATCTCTGAAACTTGATGTTGTTGCACAAAGTTATCTAGCTCCTCCGCCCAAACCCTAACTGGAAATTTAGGTGATCCATCAAAGATAGATAGATAGAATCTACCCTTACCATGTTATTCCTCCTTTGTGACTTTTTTCTCCTTGATTTTACAGAACCCTTGGAAGTTCAAGTTATCTTTGAACTCCTTGGATTGAGCTTCATAATCCTCTAAATACTCTCTGAGAGTATCCTTTTTGGGCACACCTCCTTTCTGCCTCTTCATAAAGAAATAAAAGATAGAACACTAAAGCTTTGGAGATATGGCTGAGTGCACATATCCATGAGATGAGGATTTAGAATTTTCCTCATGTATAGATCTTGTATATATGATCGGAAGATATTCTTGTTCTTGAAACTTCCCGGGAGTTTCACTGCTTCTTCTCTCTTCTTCTTGTACAACTTCCTTGGATAGGTTCTTACTGGATATGAAAAGTGATGAGAGTAAACTCATATTATTCATCATTATTACCTTTCTCCTTGCTATACAACACTTTGGCTTGAAGCCACAAGTTGAGCCAAAGATCTTGCTCTGATACCACTGTAATATTCCCAAATCGAGACAGCTCAACAATCCTGCTGAAATAACACAATTATAAAAATGTTGTGCATGGAAATGAGTTTGCAGCTCTTGTATCCCTTATATAAGCTCATCTAGGATCTAAATCCAAGAGGAGAGAAAAAAAAAATCAGACTAGGTGGGTTAAACAGATCTCCCACAAACTAGTCTAGCTGAAAACCACCCAAGGAGGGAGGCTGCAGCTCTATGCAAAGGAAAAATAGGAACAGATCCACTGAAGAAAAATAGGAGGCTGATATGGAGGTTTAGAAATTAGATACATGACAGAAAATCAGAAGTATATTACAGATCATACATTGTACAGAAGGAAGAATGAGACAATACAGGAGAAATCCTCAAAAATGAGGTGCTACAACCATGATAAAAGACTGCATAACCATGACAGCGTTATTTTTAGGGCTGAAGCAGAAGTTTATTAATTATTAATATCTATATCAGATATTTACATAAAAATTTAGATCCAATACAGATCTGTGTACAAGAAAGGCTGATCTATACATTCCCCTTGGGGTTTTGCTCAAAACATGAAGCACTAGAAGTAGATCTGAGATCTAAGAATGCAGATCTGTAGAATGATTCAGAAATTTCTGAATATTACAATGGTACAATAGATAAGATCTGAAACAAACATGGATTGGATGGCCAATCCATGGATCACCACAGTGAAAGGAAGAATCCCAACACTGGAGATCTCTCCTCCAAAATGCAGACAAAACACCCTGCAGCTGTAGATCTGAAGATAACACTGTCTAGGGAGAGAAACAATGCTATAGCTTCTAAGAATGGTTTGGCCTGATGCCAAGGTATATATCTGAAGCACAATCAGCTAATGAACTCTTCCAGGAGGTTAAAAGACACACTCACTAAGAAGAGCCACTGCTATCATCTAGATCTGAGCAGATCTAGTCCTCCACTTGCTGCAGCTCACAAGACAACTAAACCCTCAACAGGAGCAGCGCTGCAAATGTAAAGTGAAGCTTGGCCCAAGCCTGATAGTGGAAAAGTTAGAACAATTCTCCTCCAAGAGCTGCTCAAGGAAGGAGGGGGGTGGGATCCCTGAACAGGAATGCCCAACAAGGGATGTCTAAGCAGAAAATTCCTTGAGAAATGATAATATTCAACAACCATTTTTTTTTTTCTGCCCTCCTCTTCCTTTTATAAGATAGGAGACTTGCCAAACCCTAAACCACTTTGAATCACTTAACCCCTTTCACATGAGGTCCTCCTTCTAGAACTTCGTTGTCCCTCAAAGAGGTTCAATGCATCTATACTGCGTTGTTTGACTTGGTCAAAGATGACCCATTCTTGTGATTTAACCCATTCACACCTGTAGGAGTCTATTTTTATAGCCTAGATATGTCTCTGTTCACATAGGCATTGATTTATTCTTGGTTTTCAGGAGTTTTACATGTCATCCTTTACAATTTATTTATCAAACATGAAATGCAAAAATAATCAAGGCAAAATTAATATTCCTATTAGCTGCAGCTAATTTAGGGATATTACAAACAAGTTAGGAAAACTGCATTTAGTTTGTGCTCTTTGTTGTTTGCTAAAAAAATGATTGCTCTTTCTCTTAGTAGCTAGGATTTTCATTGAAAAAGTTAAATTGAAAAGTTTTCTTATAATTTAGTTTTCATTTTTAGGAATTTACATTACATCATGCGGTGAACCTCAAAGACAAAATTTTAAACAAGATCAACATAAAAATTTTCTGAATTTACCCAAGAAAGAATTGGAGCATTAACGATTACATTTAGAAGGTCTAGGCTAGAGACGTGTTCTGACGTCGTTAAACATAGCAGATGTTGTTAAATTTTCTGAGATACATTCCGAGTGTGATACCTCACTCCAAGTACGTAAGTATATCGAAGCTTGTCCATGTACTTCAAGTATATAGGGCGGTGTTCTAGTACGAAAAGTATAAGGGGGGTGCTCTCACTATGCGGTTCACATTAGACAGTGCTAATAAAGACTTGGGCCTCTACGTACCTTCGGGTATATTTGGGAGGAAAAATTTAGGTTGCTACCTATCCATAGGTAGTCAAGTCAGCCAACTTGTAACTTGTGATACACCGAACACAATATTCAGGGAGATTTCATGCCCGTACTTCTTGGTTCACTAGGAGGTATTTTGTAGTTCACGATTACTTAGTAAACCATTTGCCTATAATTACCATTTTATTTTGTTTATTTGTTTTTGTCATAAAATCAATCAGTCATAATGGAAGAAGAACATCCCTTTCCTCGTTGTTTGCGTATAATAGCACTTAAACCACCTTTACCACCGGAAGCCATTTTTGGTCGGCGAAGGCGAGATCGTTCTACTGAAACCAATACTAGCAGTACCTCTGGTGAAACATAATCCTCACATATACATCATTGATCGAGCCACAAGCACAAATGCCACATCAATCATTCCAACAACAAGTAGCTTACCCAGGTTTTGGTCAACAGAATCCTCAAGCGTTTTCTTATCAAAACAACCCCTATCTGGGTTACCAGCAACAAATTCCTTATGTTGGTGCTCAAAGGCCTGTTGCCCAAGAAATTCCATCATACCCTTGCTATGCTCAACCTGACTTAAATTAACAGTTTCCCTTTGTTGCAACTTTAGGATTACCTTATTTAAACCGGCTTACCAACAATCCAATCAAATATGCTCCTTGGTGGCCTGTGATACCACATAAATTACCCTCAGATATTCCTAAGTTCAACGAAAACCCTGGGGAAGACCCGTCGATGCATGTTATGACTTATCATTTGTGGTTTTCATCCAACTCCTTAAATGATGACTCCGTTCGACTGCGTCTTTTCCAACGTATGCTTACTGGTCTGGCCACAAAGTGGTACATTGAAAAACCACGAGCTTCATTCGGTAGTTTCACTACCTTAGCTACTACCTTTCTAACCCACTTCTATTTACCCATACGATATGAAACTGGAGCAAAACTCTTGACCAATTTTAAACAGACTAATGCTACTAACATTTCTGATCATATTCATGACTGGTGTCGTCGTCGTAGAATGGTCAAGACATTTGTTCCTGATCAACTCCTTGCTGAGTGGTTCATTAGGTCCTTGCTGCCATTTATCATCGAGGATGTGGCTAAGGATGGTGTCGTCATTGAAGAGTAGGTCATTACTCATGCCCAATACTTAGACTTGATTTATACTCAGTTTAGCATGCTTTATGAAAAAATTCCCAACGCGTTGCGATCTAATTTTATTGTTCCTCCTCAATCCAAGGACTCTCATGCTGGCGACGGTATGATCGGTACTGCAAGAGCACATCACTCTACTGCATCTTATCCTACGCCTTCTTCCAAAATTCATGTTGTGTCATATGATAGAGGAAAAAGTGACAAGTAACCCGGAAGTAAGAAAAAAGGGGAAATTGAAGAAAAATAAAAATTCAACCCTGCAGGAATGATCATCTGATCAACAATCTGGAAATTGGAAACTTCATTATCCTTGCATAATATGTAACGAGGAGCACTTTGTTTGAGACTGTCCTCACCGCACCAAAGTCTCAAAATTAATTAAGACCTCGCTTGCATTTACTGTGTTGACAAACCCATTTCCGAATCCAAACAAAAAATTTGTTGTTATGAATCTAGCTTCTAGTTCCCAAGTGCTTATGATATCGATCACGAAGATGAAAAATTATGTTTTGGTGTTAACACTTAATAAATATTACGGTAGATAGGCTATTGATAAACCTACTACCTCGACCACAAATCCATCTATGGAATCTATTCCACCAACTGTTATTCCTGAGTTAAAAATAAAGCCACCAAAGGGAGTCGTTCATAAATCGACATTCAATCCTCGAGCCCAAGCTGCTCAAAATTATAATATAGTTGAAGATTTGGCTCAATCCCCTTCAGCTATGTCGATGCTTGAGGTGCTTCAAAATTTTCCCTCCCAGAAATAGGCTTTGTTGTCAGAAATTGGTGGAATCAATCCAACAGATTCCAATCTTGTAGTCTTTAATCATACGGGCTACGTGCCCCAATTACTAGCAGAATTGGCATTCAGCATCCAATTAAATGTTCTCAATCACCTCGTTCATGGTACTATTATTGATGAGGGAGAATCTACCTGCATTATGTCTCCAAACTACTGTAAGTCACTTGGCTCACCGTGCCTATCTCAATTTCCTATGACATTGAAAGCTTTTGACCGTCGTACATATAAGCCTTGCGGTATCATTAATAACATGCATGTCGAACTAGGGGGAAAAACAGTAAATTTTGAATTTGAGGTCGTTGACGGACCCCTGGACTACAACAGTTTACTCAGAAGGCCATGGGTATATGCTATGACTGTGATCCTCTCTACATATTTTAGAATGATCGCCTTTCCTCATAAAGGTGTTATCATAGTCATCGATTAACTCTCCTTCTTTGCCTCCAGTTCCCAGGTAACTGGAAGCATTCTATTAGTTCATGCACCCCAACTATCACTTCAAAAAATTGGCGTAGGACTCTTAAAGGACTCTTTCCTAATGGGAACCTTTGCATTACCGCTGCCTGCGAAATCGACAGAAATTGCAAGTATAGAGAACTGCTACATGATATATTCCACTCCATCTCACTTAAGGAATATTACTGGTGATTCTGAAGTTGTTTCAATGGATGAATTTTGGCCGCCCAGTCCAATTGAGCTGACATATCAATCAATATACATGGCCTGAGCGAAAAATCTGAAATCATCGTCGCCGATCGTTTGGGTCGATCGTTCATTAGATTTGGGTACTCCATATGATCCTTTTTCATCCACTTTCTTGAATGATGAGAGCATTATGGAATTTTTTATCACCAAAATAGGACCTGATAGGTTGCTAGTCAGGCTACCTCAGTGTAACTATTTCAAACCAGACTTTTAGTTGAGGCTTAGCCTCCTCAACCTAAGAGGGCTCTCTCACTAGGTTTAAGATTTTGAATTAAGGATTAGATGGCTAACTCTAGGAATAAATTGTGTAAAAGTGTATGACTGGTTGAGATAATGATCAAAAAACATCTATTGGGCAATGGAGTCTAGGTATTTTCCCACAAAACATCAACATCGGTTTATCATGGAAGTCATGGTATTTCAGAGTTCTTAAGTGTATCAGTGAAACAAAAACATAGTGAAAAAAACATATGCAGGAAGTTAGACATTTTCCAATAATTTCTAAGTAACATATGTTTATACCACTACAAATAGATAGATAAGGAAAGCCATAGTAAGATCACACATTAAAAACTCTTTCTGAATCTTGAGTAGTAAGCCAATATTTGTATTATGATAAAGACACACAATCTGCTAAAGTAACATAGTCTGATTGTTTATGAAAATTTCCAACCTTGAGGAATTCGACCTCATGTATCTTATAGAGTCATTACAACATTGGATTCTATGATCCATCTTCAGAGGAATTCGAATTCTATCTTAGATTGACACCTATTTACTCTAAAACTAACTATTAATTGCATGTGACAGTTAACTGTCTGTTATAGAGTCCTAATACAATTAGGAGTAAAACTCCTTATTATGACTAAAAAAACTTGATCTAGGAATTAAATACTATATTTGACAGCTTCTCCTCATTATCTTCGACCTTGATGGTGTCCATAACCTTGCTGTTACATTCTGTTAACTTATCCTTTATTTGTCTTGAAAACTAGGAACATGTTTCCTGCAATATAGCTTTAACCCTAATTTATGCTCCTTGAATATTTTGGCGGACAAAAATGAACCTTTTAAGACAAGTGAAATGTGTTATCACTTTCATATAACCATGTCCAACCAGCTGTGCAAAATTGATTCCTTTAAAGAGTGTGAAGAGATCTGAAGTGTCTGCACTACGAAAATATCTGTTGTTTTCGTAGCGCAGTAACTATGCATTTGTGACACATTTATTAACATCAAAATTCCTTTTCTTTAACACATGGAACTTCATTTGTGACCCATTTCCATCTTCTAGCAGCATTAGAACTTCAAAAACTAAGTGTTTTACCTCTTGAAATCTCGATAAAATATTTAAAATTGCACCTACAACAGTTTCATAGTGCACTACGAAACTGCTGTGTATGTCACCTACAGCAGTTTCATAGCGCGCTACGAAACTATTGTGTATCTCCATATTACAAAATTTATTCATCACCTTTAAATCTTAAAAATATTTACAGTCCTTCAATGATGAATTTTATGCTAATATACCTTGAAATTAGTATAAGTCAACTTTGCCATGTTTTTCAAAAAGTGGTGTCTTTCCCAAAACAAAATTATATTAGGGATTTGTCACTTGCTGTCTTACTTCTGTTGTGGCTGACCTTCTTCAGAGTTTTCCAATTGGATTTCAAGATCCTCAATGTGCCTCTTCAACCTCCTGTTAGTGTCCCTTAAATTTACATTTATCCTCCTCACAAATTTAGCCTCTTTGATTGCAGGCAGAGTCCAGGTGAAAAACTGAGCTTCACTGCTGACTGTTTCTGGTTTTGAAACTCTTTCAAGTTCCCATAGAGCTTTAATTTTGTCAAATTTTGTCTTCTCCACCACAATTTTTCTTGCTTTCTTCTTAAGCTTAGCAATTTGAAGATTATCTAGTCTTAGTTTTTCTTTCATTCCTTCATAACTTCTCTTTTCTCTTTGAGTATGAAAAACTCTGTTTCTGTCATCTTCAAGCATAGGTGATGAAAGGTCTATGGGTTCCTCATAAACATTTGAAACTTCTATAGCTTTTTATAATTCCACATCCATTCCTTGCAAATTTTTTGAATTCCTAGTTAGAGGCTCTCTGGGCTTGAACACAAACTCTGAAATTTCATCATAAAAATCCAGTTTTTTGGAAGACTTGATCTTTTCTTAGATTTCCCTTCATCCAAATTTATAAAATCTGCTTGCACTAAAGGAGATTCCTCAATATCAATAGCTTGTAAAATATCATTCAAGCTACCCTTTAAACCTTGATCTTCTTCTGAAACCAATGTTTTGCCTTTCTCCCTTGTTATTTGACTTCTAGTCAACCTTTTCTGGGCTGATTTGCTGGTTGACTGTTCCTGCACTGCTTTCTTACCTTTGGTTATCCTCTTTTGTGTAGGTTGAGGGGTTTCTTAAATAATTACTGGTGTTTTAATCTTTGGCCCTTTCACTTGTTTTCTAGGCTTTAACTTGACAAATATCTTTGATCTTGTTTCTACGGGGTCAGTGTTTTCAGATGGTGATTTTTCTTTGGCCCTAGGGCTAGCACCTGTTCCATGTGTTTACACCCCAAATCCACACAGAAAAAGAAACACAGACCATTCCCTATTCACCCTCTAAAGGTAATGCAAAACTAATAATTTAACAAGACCATGATGGAATAATGAAGTTTCACATGCCTGAGTTTTCATTTGCACCTTATCTGCCATCTTGGCCAAACTCCGAAACATAAAGAAAGGTAAATCTAAATAAATTATTCCAGTGAAATGAAATAAGAGCTTGAAATGGTAAGAATACACCTTATGGTATCTTCCTTCACAGGTGAAGTACCTTTGAATGTTGGAGAGCAGGTAAGCATATGTATCCTTGACATAACCGCTTGGCACTGCTTTGGTTAAATCTGTGTCCACAAACTCTGGCTTCAAAAATATTTTACAAGGTTCCATTTCAAACTTGAAGTTTTTGAACCACCTTTCTTATTCCCTTGGAATCTCTGTCACTAAAGATATAATTTCAGGAGAAATTGGTAAGTTTAAACATCCAACCTTTGTATTTGAACCTGTGAAATTAATGGAAAATTCTTTTGTGACTTGATTATGACCTCCCTGTAGCTTTTCACAGAATCTCCAGCATCCTAATTTCTTGAAATATTCTTCAATTGATTAATCCTTGGTGAGAGCCTCTATGCCTTCAGGTTTCGTTCTCAAACAGTGGCCTGATCTGTGGTTTCTTTTTTCCTCTGTCATCTTTCACTCAGAATCCATGTGGTTTTAGAAAACCTGTAATAAACTGGCTCGCTTGATTAAGGGTTCAACCTCGCTTGATAACTGGTTTAGCCTCGCTTGATAACTGAGAGAAATTCTGGTTTATGCTTACCATAAGCTTGTCACTCGAAGAAAAACATGCAGCAAGTGTTTTTGCATGAGATAATATAACCAAGGACAACCATCCCTTTTCAAATTTTAAAATGACTGATGATAAATGATCCCTAACGAATCTCATGATGGTTGTGAATGGTTGCATGTGGAGAAAGGATTCGTGGACTGACACCTACTCATGAAAATTTAATGGAATTTGATGGATTTGACAGTTGGATAGGATTGGTTACGAATCCTCGATTTCCTAGTGCCTGTAATGTATTTTCAGTGTTTTTCACTATGAAAAGACCAGTTTTTTCGTAGCACAAAAGCAGTTTTTAACACTATCTGTGCTACGAAAACATGGTTTCGTGGCTTATTCGAAATTTTTTTCAAAGTGACTAAACACATGATTTCCGAAACATTACATGGGACCTTTAAAGTGTGAAACAAAGTTTTTGGACCTTATTTGATGATGGAGATGAGACTCTAACCTTATGAATTAGACTCTAGAAACATATAAATGACTTAACCCCTATTCTAAGACCATGACTTAGAAACAAACATAAACTGTCCAAATTTGGAAAACTTTTATAGTGATAACAAAATCCATGATGCCAGAAGGAGAACCATGGGAAGATCATCATCATCATTCCCATCTTCAATATTACGAAGAAGATAATGTTATTGAACTATATCAGCCATCGATAAAAACTTTCTTTTCAAATTCTTTTCCTATTAATGCAATTGAATCCAAGCAAAATTTATCAAATATTGAAGAAACCATTTCTATTGATATTTTGAACAAACCCGACGTTGTAGAAAACATTCATGTCAGCATGTCTTGTTCTTCATCACAACTCAAAACTTATCACTCTCTCTTTCATGAATTTCGAGATATATTTGCTTGGTCTTATGAGGAAATTCCAGGCATAGATACTAGTATTGTTGAACACACCATGAAAATGTACCCTGATGTCAAACCGGTACGTCAATGCCTTCGTCCTATTCATTCGAAGAAGGATGCTGCCATTAAAGTAGAAGTTGAAAAACGTTTACGTGATGGTATCATTTACCTTGTTTCGCTAACTAATTGGGTTTCTAACATTGTTCCTGTCATGAATAAACAAGGGACAATCAAAGTGTTCGTCAATTATCGGGATGTCAATTTTGCTTGTCCAAAAGACAACTATCGTACTCCCTTTATCGACCAGATTATTGATGATTGTGCCGGATGTGAAATATTTTCATTCATGGATGGATTTTCTGGCTACAATCAAGCCAATATCCTCCTAGAGGACCAATATAAGACAACATTCATCTGTCCCTGGGGCACATTCACTTATCGGAAACTCCCATTTGGTTTAAAAAATGTCGGGAAACATTTCAGAGAGTAATGAATTATGATTTCAGTGACATCAAGCACATTGTTCAACCGTATCTAGACAATTTACCATCACATTCAAAAAACTATACTGATCACCCGATGCATTTGAGAGATATCTTTCTACGTTGCTGACACTACAAAATATGCCTCAATCCACACAAATGTGTGTTTTATGTTGGTTCTGGTCATTTGCTAGGATTCGTCGTCTTAAATGAAGGAATTCAAATCGACCCAATGAAGGTCCAGGCCATTCTTGATTTGCATGCGCCATAAAATCTACTTCAGTTATATAAACTTCAAGGAAAGGCTAACTTCCTAAGGAGGTTCATACCAAACTACGCCAAAATGGCTAAAGGATTTAATCGGCTCTTAAAAAAGGTTATTCCCTTCCATTGGGATAAGGTTGTGCAAGCTTCTTTTGATGTTGTCAAGGATGCACTTGTCCGGGTGTCAATAATGTATCCACCCATTTATTAAAGTGATTATTTCTTATATATTTCCGTGACTGATATGACCATTGCTATGGTATTGGCCCAAGAAGAAGATGGGATAGAAAATCCGATATATTATTTGAGTCATAATATCAATGATACGAAAGTGAAATATTCATACATCGAAAAGCTTGCCTTGGTGGATGTTCAAACTGTCTAAAGATTTGACCATTATATCCTGTTCTGGAAGACCATTGTCATTTCAGTTTGCAACCCTATGAATTAGATTTTTCCACGTCAATTGCTGGGGGGAAAATATTCAAAATGGATCATCATTTTATAGGAATTTGATTTGGAATTCATCAAATCCAATTCAAAGAAGTCTTTAGTTTTGGCTGAGCTTCTTTGCGACCTTCCCTCTGATAGTATTGCTACTACATCAGAACCATCAATTCCTGATGAGTCTATGTTTCTAATCGGATCATCTGATCCTTGGTATGGGGATTTTATCATTTATCTCCAAACCTAGAATTTTTGGCCATATACCTCTCGCTCTCAACAATGACGTATTCAATACCAAGCTAAATATTATCTGATCATCGACGATACACTATCATCGTGGTGTCGATATGATTTTAAGGAGGTGCCTCACTCATGAGGAGGTTGAGAAGGTTTTAAATGATTTTCATGCTGGTGCTTGTGGTGGATGTTGGGCCCAAACTAAGGTATGTTTTCACCCTATAATTACTTCAAATTATTTCACATTTGTGGAAATTCTCCTTCATCTTAACAATAAAGAAAGAAAATATTTATGAAAACTAGAGAAACTAGGCTAACGAAAAAAGGAATGTTTTTATAACAGAAAATTGACTTCTTTTATCTCCGTATGCAGGAAGGCAGAGTAGCTGAACCAATGGAAAATGAAAGATAACCAACGGATGAAAACGTGTGGGATATCGGTAACTCCCAGTAGCCGACAGAAGGCAGACAGATGAATTCGATCTCAAGAACTCAAATGATAGCCACACACAATGGGCTGTCGTTTGGAAAATAATTTCTTATTTTGTGAAATTGCCTTTATAAGGACCAGGGACAAACTAGAAAGGGGTGTCGGGAAAGAATAGGAAATTCATTCTGTAATCAACGCATCAGAACCAACTTGTCTAATTGTATTTTTGTAGTATCATTGGATGTAACATAGAGTTTTCAACAACTATCTTTTGAAGTTTTTACTGCGCTAGAGCTTCTGGTGGTCTGGGCCCAACCATTGGAAGTTCCTCGCCAGGTCCCATACTGTGTGTAGTCATAGAAGCAATGTCCAAGTATCTGATGCGGTTGTAACATAATTTTACATTCAATAACGTTATAGTTTCTATTTCTTTAGAGTTGTTAGCAGTTGCGTTCTTTGAATTAGAATAAATCGCATTTGTATTTTCTGATGCTTCATCACCAGTAGATGGTTCCGATTTCTTCCAATGTCATTGAAATTGATTTATCGATCATAGAATAGTTGTTTTCAATGTTACTTTCCTTTTCGGATTGCATTATTCCTTCAGCACAGTGAAGCGTTCCGCCATTGATTAATGTCAATTAGTTAATTTACAAATAGAATTGCATTGCAAAATTACATAAGTGATTGTTGTACAATTCATTTATATTTATTCATTCAGACTGCTTTAGACTGCTGTTCAATTCAATTCAATTGTTGTACAATTCATTTAGATTGCTTCATTCATATTGCTTTAGACTGTTGTTCAATTCAATTCAGTTTTTGTACAATTCATTTATATTGGTTCATTCATACTGCTTTAGACTGTTGTTCAATTCATTTAGACTATTGTTCAATTTATTAAGCTTGTTGTTCAAACCGTTGTTCTACTGTTCAATTAGAAGCTAGACAGAAGAATTAGCCAAACCATCCCTCGTTCAATTGATTGAATTCATAGGGTTAGCTAATCCCTTCTCATAAGCAGCATAGAGTAACTATCAGTCGAGCTCACTTGCATATATCGTGTCGACACTCTTGAAATAATAAGACTTACCTCGGGTTGATAATTAAATGAGAAGCACTAGAGTTGTCTATAATAAGACACCTCTGCGACACCAACATTTTGGCACCATTTCTGGGGAGAGTGTTAAGAGCGATCTCCTTTATTCATCTTTCTCCATTGCTGAGAAGAATCGAGTATTAAAAACGAGAGGTAAGAACCTGCGTACCGGCAAGCAACATGCTTTCCCTCTAGCCCGCTTTCCAGCAAGTCGTGCAAAGACCAGTAGAATAGGTGCTCTTGTTTTATGACTAGGAAAAAAAATATAGAAACAATCTGAAATCATTAGCAAACACCCTCCAAGGGACCGATGATCCTTGGAAGAACAACATATATATACAAAATCATTAAGAAAGCTGAATCTCAGGCATTTATAGGACCCGAAATTATTTCCATTCAAAGTCCTATCACACTCCCTCAGGCGATAGCCTCACCATCTGTAGCCTACACCGAGATTCACGGTGAGACAGAAGGATCTGAGCGAAGCCTTCAAACTACCAATCCTATAGGCACTGACCCTTCAAAAGAGGGAGGTTCTTGCAACTTATAGGAAGGGGAAGGAGAAACTAGTGGAGGAATTCACATAGAAATATTAGAGCCTAAATCCCCTGAAAAAGTGGTCGAAACAGAGGTACTCAAGATCCCAGACTAGGGAAGCGCCGTAAGACCTTCACCACATTCGCCTCCCAAGCCCACTAGGATCACCCCTTCAGACCAAGAAATCCCCGAAGATTTCTGGCACCTCTTCGATCAAATGGCGAATAATCAAAACCAGAATCAGAGGCAGACATAAACACTAGAATACCCTATTGTTGATCATGTTACAAATGCCCCTATGAAAACCATTCCTTTACACAACATTCCTACCTTTCATGGATTAACCACGGAATACCCTGATGTTTTCCTATTTGAATTCGATGTCTTATGCAGGGGATATGATTACACCACTGATCCTCAAAAACTAAAACTATTTCCGTCTACCTTAAAAGGAATAGCGCTACATTGGTTCATGGGATTAGGTGGGGGAATTATTAATAACTGGGACCAAATGAAGAACATTTTCCTTACCAAATACCAAGACTATTGCCAAACCTGAGATCTAAAATATGAAATCTTCAATATGTCTGCAAAAGACAATGAAACATTAGAAGAATATGTAGAAAGGTTTCAATACAATTTACAAAGGTCTCCATATACCACGTTATCCAAGGACATATTAAAAGCCACAATGATCAAAGGAATGAAAGAAGAATGGGTGGAAACCCTTAAAATAATGGGAAAAGGAGATATTTGCCAGGAAGAATATCATGAGAATATTTCCCTATGCATTAGATGCTCCCGAGGTAGTGTGTGAAATTGGCCAAGTGGGCGTGATTATATAAAAAAAAATCTTAAGTAGTCAGATGGCAATGTAACTAGAGCAGAATTTGGCAATCTTTTGGAAGATTTCAAAACTGTCATTTTGGGTACTTTAACAACGCAGATTGACATTTTACAAGCCAAGTAGAAACAAGCTATAACGGAGCAAAACTTGGCCGTATTTTGCCCAAGATTTTGGAAGAAGCACAACCAGAGGGAATGTCCATTAGACATGGTTCAGACTTGTGCCATCTGCACTAAGGATCATGCCACAGACCAATGTCCTTCACTTCCCAGGCTGAAAATAGTCTACAAGGAAGCAATGGAAGAGACAGAACTAGTCTATTAGATGAATCAGTGTTAGTAATGGCAAGCACGACTAGGTATGCCATAAGACCCACCTCAGTTCTCTCCTTCTCCGCAGTTTAACCAACAAAACCCTGCAGCAACGTGGGAGACTCAAAATCCTTTTTCCGCTTGGCCAAACTAGTCGTTTCCTATGCCACCCTGTCCTATACAACCTTCATCAGGGAATAATTGGCCAAACTTCCCTTGTTCTCCCCCTTATTGGAAAAATATCCCATATCAAACCTAGTGGCCAAACCCCCCTCCTCAAAACAATAATTGGAATTGGCAGCGACCCATGGGAATGACCAACCTACCAATGGGAGCAGGGACCCAAAATCAACCTATGTTACCAGCCCCATACCCAACCCAACACAACCCATAGTCTGTCATACACCCCCAATTGCCAACTCAACCCAATCCTAATCCCAACAACAAACCAATTCAACTAATTCAAATCATAGAAAATCCAAATTTTGACACTGAACAGAAACAGTGAAATGAACTAAGGCTGAGCTCAGGACGTACCATTTTACCTATAAAAGCCACAACTCAACCTCAGTCCCAAATTGAAACCTCAACAGAACCTAGCCAAGCAAAATTAATGGAAACAGAGATAGGCAAAGAAACAATTGATCAATGAGGACCTGAATAACTTAGGATGACTTTGCCCCTGTTTCCTGAAAGATTAAATCTGCCTAGACCAATAACTGCTCTATATTTTGACATCCTGGGGGAATTAAGAAACCTTTGTATCAAAATTCCTCTTCTCTAGGCTATCCAAGGCATCCCCATCTATGCAAAGACAATTAAAGAGTTATGTGGAAAAAAACAATTAAAGAAAACAAAGGTTGCACCCAACGTTCATGTGGTATGAACGCTATCTGACTTGTTACTAGGTAGGGAACTACCAGTGAAATATGAAGACTCGAGAAATCCCATTGTAACTGTAAAAATCTCTGAAAACTCATTTCCAAACACATTGGTTGATCTAGGGGCAGCCATTAGCATCCTAACTACCGGGGCTTGTGAAAAACTGGGCATATCAACCTTAGAACCTACAACTACACTATTGGAACTAGCTGAAAAATATGTTATCAAACCAGAAGGAATAGTGCAGGACATCCTGGTCTCTATGGACTCATGGGAATACCCAGCTGATTTTTTAGTTATTAACCCAAAGAATAGGATGGAAGGGCACCCATTGATTCTTGGGCGGCCTTGGTTGGCCATAACAGATGCTTACATAGGCTACCGAGCAGGTAGCATGACAATCACTAGAGGAAATTCCATAAAAAATATCATTATTTATCTGCCTACCAAACCAAGCTTACCCACGATAAAAAGTCACAAACATCCATGTACATATTGGGAGAAAACATTCGCCCACCTCTGACACTAGTAGAAGCTCTCGAATTTAAGGATCAAACTGAAGATGATGTAATTAATAATTTTATGAATCAATCACCCACACTTGGAAATTTAAAATGCCAGATGTTGAAAACAGTCCTTGAAAACGAAGATCAAGAGGATCTTGTGACAAATATTGAGGGTCAAAATATTTCCACAACTACTGTATGTAACAACATACCTATTGAGATCAAGCCAGGAAAAGCTCTGAATATTAATGGCAATTTGGATGATGACAAAAAACAAAAGCTCATAGAAATCCTTCGGAAGCATCAAGGGGCATTTGCTTGGGATTACCAAGACATGAAGGGTTTAGACCCACAGCTATGCACCCACCACATCTATATCGATAAGGAAGCATGTCTCATTAGACAACCTTAGTGAAGGATAAATCCACGCTTAAAGGATATTGTAAAAGAGGAGCTGCAAAAGTTGTTAGACGTAAATTTCATTTATCTTATTTTAGAAAGCAAATGGGTCTCCCCTCTAGTCGTCGTCCCTAAAAAGAATGGGAAATGGAGAATATGTGTAGATTACTGAGAATTGAATAAAGCAACTCAGAAATACCACTTCCCCCTTCCCTTCATTGACCAATTCCTTGACACATTGGCAGGGAAACGGTTCTTTTCCTTCCTTGACGGGATCAACGGTTATAATCAAATCCAAATAGCTCCCGAAGATCAGGATAAGACAACTTGTACCTGTCCATGGGGAAATTTTTCTTAAAGGTTTTTACCATTTGGATTATGTAATGCCCCAATGACATTTTAGAGAGCCATAATTAGCATTTTTTCTAACTTAATAAACGAAGGGCTTGAAATGACTTCACACCGTATGGGGAGGACTTCGATCAAGCTTTAGAAACACTAGAAAAGGTGTTGGAATGATTTATTTCTACTAGGCTATTTCTAAGTGATGCAAAATGTTACATGATGATCACAGAAGGAGTGATCCTAGGTCATTACATTTATGCAGCTGAGATACAGGTAGATCTGGCTAATATAGAGGTAATCCTTCTATTAGCTACACCTCGTACACAGACATAGGTACGTAGTTTTTTGGGATATGCAGGGTACTACCGCATATTTATAAAGAACTTCTCAAAAATAGCCACACCTTTGTATGCATTAATTGGAAATGTTGAATTCCATTGGACTGATAAATGTGACACTGCTTTTGCAGATTTGAAGAAATTGGTCTCAACAGCACCAATCCTATGGGGACCTAACTGGAAACTGCCTTTTCACATCTCTTCGTATGCCTCTGACACAGCAATAGGAGCAGTCCTTGGCCAAGAAGAAGACATAAAACCTTATGCCATTTATTATATCAGCAAAAACCTCACTTCTACACTGTGACTGAGAAATAATTCTTAGCTGTCATTTATGCTATTAATAAATTTAGGCACTATATAACTAGTTATCAAGTACTCTTGTATACTGATCACTCTGCTATTAGATATTTATCTAATAAACCAATCACGAATGGGAGAATAACTCGTTGGTTGCTGTTGTTGTAGTAATTTGACATAACAATCAAATATCGTCTAGGAAAGGAAAACGTGGTCGCAGAATTCCTGTCCAAGGTTCCCAAAAAAGACGACATGCTAGTAGTCGATGATCAGTTCCCTGACAAACATTTGTTTGCTGTAGCAGAAAAAACACCATGGTATGCAAACGTCACAAATTATTTGGTAGTAGGGAAGCTACCTAGACATTTAACATCAAAAGAACGGAAATTGATTGTACAGCGTAGCGCAAGGTTCTCCTGGATTGGTGGATACCTCTTCCACACAAGGGCCGATATGCACATACACAGGTGCATCAGAGAAGATGAAATCTATGACATCTTACGGGCCTGCCACGATGAAGCTTGCGGTGGCCATTTCGCAACACACATAACGGGGCACAAAGTGTTGCAATTAGGCTATTATTGGCCTACAATTTTCAAAGACGCAAAGAAATATGTCGAGGCCTGTGATAGCTGCCAAAGAATGGGCCACCCAGGCCAAGCTGATGAAAATTCGCTACAACCATAATTGGTGGTAGAACCATTTGAACATGGGCGCTCGAATTCATTGGACCATTCAACCCACCATCAAACCAGAAAGTTCACATATTAGTTGCCACATATTATGTAACCAAATGGGTAGAAGCAGTGGCCTTGTCAAGAGCCATTGAGGAATCAATGATTAAGTTTCTCTTAGAACTATTCGTACGATACAGTTTTCCGTGGGAAGTGATAATCGACGGTGGGGGCATAATTCATAGGTAATAAAATTATAGCCACTCTAAGAAATAACCATATCACCCATAGAGTTACATCTCCTTACCACCCGTAGGCAAATGGGCAAGTTGAAAGCACCAACAAAGTTATGGAAGCAATCCTTACCAAAACTGTATCAGCACACCGTCGGGATTGGGCCACTAGATTTCCAGAAGCATTGTGGGCTTATCGTACAACCTGGTGAAACACCACTGGATAATCACCATATCAGCTAGTATTTGGGATAGAACCTATCTTCCCTATTGAATTCAAAATCAAAACCCTGAGAACAGCCCAGGAAGTAGGATTGGACTTAACAAAAGCCCAAGCTAGAAGACTCCAGCAAATAAATGAATTAGACTAAATATGACTACTAGCCCTACAACGCACAAATATTATCCAACAACAAAGAGATAAATGGCATGATAACCTTATCAAGAAGAAGGTATTTCAAAAAGGAGATTGGGCCCTCCTCTATGATTCCAGATTCCAAGATTTTCCAGGAAAACTACAAACAAGGTGGCTCGGTCCATATGAAATTTAGGAAGTACACAACAATGGCACACTCACCTTGACCATCATAGATGGGTTTGGTTCAACATTCCGAGTTAATGGACACAAAGTGCGTCTCTATCGCAAGACTCTCACAAGAGAATATTTTTGCCAATAGGTACGAAACGACCCCACCATCCAAGTTATGGCAAAAGGGGGTGACAACCCCACAAACTCAAGTACATGAGAGGTTTTCTACCATCATTTATAAATAATGTATATAAATTTCTTATTTTGTTGTACATTCTTCATACTTGCAATTTATTTTCCTTGTGAGTTGCATTTTATTGATGTTCAATCCTTGAACGACTACTGCTCAACCTTTGAACGACTGCTGTTCAGTAGAATTGAACAACCATTTTTTCTGCATTTTTAATTTTTGCTGTTCAACATTTGAACAACTGTCATTCAATCTTTGAACGGATGCTGTTCAGTCGAACTGAACAACCATTTTTGGCATTTTTATTTTTGCTGTTCAATCTTTGAACGACTGTTGTTCAGTCGAATTGAACAACCGTTTTTTTGCGTTCTTTACTTTTTTTTCTCAATATTTGAACAGCTGTCGTTCAATATTTGAATGGCTACTGTTCAGTCGAATTGAACATCCATTTTTGGTGTTTTTATTTTTGTTGTTTAATTCTTGAACAATTGTTGTTCAATCTTTGAACGACTGTTGTTCAGTCGAATTGAACATCCTTTTTTTTTCGTTCTTTATTTTTGTTGTTCAATTCTTGAATACTTGTTGTTCAATCTTTGAACGACTGCGGTTTAGTCGAATTGAACATCCATTTTTGGTGTTTTTATTTTTTTCTATTCAATTCTTGAACAGCTGCTGTTCAATCGAATTGAACAACTATTTTCTACGTTCTTTACTTTTGTTGTTCAATCTTTGAAAAACTACCGTTCAATCTTTGAACATCTGCTGTTTCGTCGAATTGAACAGCCGTTTTTGGAATTTTTATTTTTGCTGTTCAATTCTTGAATAGTTTCTGTTAAATTCTTGAACAACTGTTGTTCAATCGAATTGAACAACCATTTTCTGCGTTCTTTACTTTTGTTGTTCAATCCTCGAACAACTGCTGTTCAATCTTTGAACAATTGCTGTACAGTCAAATTGAACAACCATTTTTTTTGCATTTTTATTTTTGCTGTTCAATCATTGAACAACTGGCATTCAATATTTGAACGACTGCTGTTCAATCGAATTGAACAACTACTTTTTTGCGTTTTTATTTGCTGTTCAAATTGAATAACCTTGTTTTTTTCATTCCATCATTCCCTTTATCTAGCACCCCTCCCCTAAACTACATCCGAGCTAGAGAAGCATCTCTGAGTAGGGAATGGCAGTTGAAGAAGAGAGTGCAATAGTAAAATTACCAATATGATGAATCCCTGGCACTATAATCCTTAAACAGGAAGTTGACATTGTGCATACATGAAATGAAAGGCTAAGTCATCCCCATTTCAAATATGTTAATATATGACCTTATGATGGTATATCTTTTTACACTATTCAAGTAATATTCCCCCCCAACATAAAGGAATGGGAATAAGGGGTATTAATGGTATTGGCATTCTTTTTCTTCTTTCACCATCCCTAACTATTAAGGAGTTAATGAGCCTCCCTTCATGTATAAAAATCAACTATTATGTGTTCATGCAAATTTTTAAGAGGATAGGGGGTCTCATCACGAGCTAGCCTACCATGATCATAGGAATTTAACAAGTGACATGCCCAAAATGGCTATTACACCAGGGTAATGACCTTCTTAACTACTTGAAGGACAGGAGGTCTCATCACGAGCTGGCCTGATCACTCTGTTACAATCCTAGTGAATGACACTATGACTATATGGCTATCACACCAACACAGTGACCTCCTTATAAATCAAGATGTTATGATTAAAAAATAAGTATTGCGCTTACATGAAAATTTAAAAAAAAAAGAGAGGATAGGGGGTCTCATCACAAGCCAACCTACCATGTTCATAAGAGATTAGCAAGTGACATGCCCACAATGACCACCACACCAGGGTAATGACCTTCTTAACTACTTGAAGGACAGAAGGTCTCATCATGAGCCAGCCTGATCACTTTGCTACAACTCTGGTGAGTGGCATTATGTTTATCTGGCTACCATATCAACATGGTGATCTCTCCATAAAATTGGCAGAATAACTATTTTTACTTAAGGATCCCAGCTCATTATTTCGGGTTAAAATAGCAACCCTGTAGAGGCTATGAACGCCTGCTGGCAGCAGTGGCCTTGCTTATGGTACGAAAGTATGCTCCATCAATAGCCAATTGCTTTTATATACACCTTACCCTCCATCCTTCTTCCACAAGCTATTACTCGAATTAGTGATAATTATAATCTACCACAAGAATAACTAACAAGAGATGTGCTTACATATTTGAACCTCGGGATGAAAACACCAATTATTAATTGACTTAGTCTTGCTTCCATCATAACTTTTCATTGAAGAAGGACATGATATCGTAATAATGATTATACTATTCCCTCTCCCTTTCTGGTCACTTCCGCACAAGATGAAATTATGAAAAATTTCCAAAACTGACCTTTACACTGCATATTCTAGTAATTACTCAACTACCTGAAGCTCGACCCTCTCCTTCACGTACATGTCATTATTACCAAATACTGACATTCCCCTACCTGCATTCATCATTGGCTAAATCTCTCCTGTACTTAAGGGCATGGGCGCCGTTTCCTCGATGGAGGGGGTGTAATTGGTGTTAAATTGGAAAGCATGTGAAATATCTGCACAAATCCCGTTAGACACATCAATAAGACCAGAGGAACACTGCAATTAAGGCATGAAGTTACCTGTGCAGAACCACAATTTCTCTTTCGCTTGCATAAAACATTAAGTCGAAACAACAAAGCCAAGAAGAAATACAATCAGAAGAAGAAAGCATATCAGCTATGGGTGGGAATGCCCTTCGAAACGAGCCTGTAAAATTTCCAATTTCAGATGCAGCTAGTGCCATCCTCCAGCAAGTCGGCTGGTTGACGTATGTACACCGATTACAAGGATTTGACATGGAAATTGCAATCGATTTTCTGCAAAATTTGCAAGAAGTTCAAACCAGAATCAAAGGTTGAATTATACCAGTCATAGAGGAAATTATTAATGGAGTCTCCGGAATACCAGAAGAAGGAGAAATATGGGCATAGAAACATCTCCTCTTACGAGAGGCAGTAACAACATATTAGGATCCAGAGGAGCCGTTGGAACGAAAAGGGAGAGGGATTATCCCTACCTCTCTACACCATCCATGGAAGGAGCTGGCGACATTCATCCAAAAGTTCATTACATGTGAAGGACATTGGGACGTGGTAAAACCTCGATAGCTCTTTTAGCTGCACTTAAGAAAAATATTTCAATTAATTTGCCTGCTTTCTGGAATTCCATATTGCATGATATTGCTGTTCGATTAAGAAAAGCCAAAAATCCCCAAGCAATAGTCAGTCACCAAGGGTTAATTAAACTAGTCATCATTCATACGCCGGATAAGCAACAGATAGCCTGGGAAAATTTTGTTAACCTTGATGTACAAGAACCAGAAATAAACTTTGATGGAAATGAAATTGAGCCCTCCAAGGTAAATACACCAAGAATAAAAAGCACCCAAACTACAAATTTAGAACCAAGCAGGAAAAAACAGTCCAAAACACTTCAAGGAACCTCAGACCTCATGGAGGAGGTAGGGCCATCCCATGCACCTTTTCAAGACTTAGAGGAAGAAATGGCTCGAGTCTTAGGACAAATAAGGACAGACTACGAATCTAGAAACCCATCAGGAGCATAAGAGCAAGAGGAAATTTTTGATAAATCTGTCAACCCCAGTAGTTCTGGTTACACTTACGTCCTACCTGACTAAGAGGAACCACAGGATGATGGGGCTCTGTCCCCTCTTGAGAATTATGAGGTGTACAGTGAAGGGAGGACAAAGGAGAGAATGGAATCAGAAAATTAGTCAGGTGACACTATCCCTGTGGAGCAAAGCACACACACAGAAACAACCCCTTTGACAGCAGGAGGTAGCACCATTCCACCCATTCAGGACCCTCACACAGAAGTAAATTCTAAAGATCTAATCAGAAACACCATTCTAGGCAACCTTGAGGTTGGCGACACCATCCCTGAAAATGGGAATACCGCTCCTCCACCACCTGCTGAAATCAGGACAGGTGAAAATTCAGATGAAAAGAAAATTAAGAAAATGAGTAGGGCCTGCAGAAGATTAAAGAAATTGGTGAAATATCTGAGAAAACAATTGAAGGAGGAAAGAAGGGCCCAAAAGCCAAAGAAGGAAACCACCACTACAGGAAATCAAACAAAATTAGTAAATACTATTGAAGATAAGATGCAAACTGACTTAGTTGACATTGTTGAGACTGGAATGCAAACCAACTTGGTAGCTACTACAGAAGCTGGGATGTAGACCAACCTAGCTGATACTACTGAAACCAGGATACAGACTGACCAAGCAGACACTACTGAGGCTGAAATTCAGATAGAACTAGAAAACACCATTGAAACCTCTACACAAACTGAGCAGAAAGTTATAGAAGAGAAGGGGAACCAAATAAAGGAAGCCCCTGCCTATGCCCATCTGGTAGAAAAAGTTGTCAACCAGAAGCTATGCAATGAACTGGTGCAAACAAAAAATCAACTAGCACAGTGTAGGAAGGAGGTGGTGCCATTACAAAAATATCAAGCACTACTAAAAAAGTTCATAGACCTCTCCTCCACAAAAGATGAAACATTTGCCCAGCTCAGAGGGGAATAGGAAAAGGTAAAAATGGCACAAGAACAGGTGGAGCAAGCTAAGAAACAAATCACTACAATTTTCTCTCTGTATAATGATGCGCTATCATGTAGAGCTTCGTCGACCAAATATGCCCTATTCTTAACAGAATGATATTTACTCCTGAAAGTCAAGGCTGTCAGGGCAGGAAATTCCACTACTTTCAGGACTATAGAAGAATTTTTCCACTGTTGTAATGATCAAGATGAGTAGGTCCAACGCCTTCTATCTGAAATTTACATGCATATTTTATTTCTAGAAGAAGACACAAACATCAACCCTAGTCTCTTTATAGGGGATGTTCAGCTCCAAGCCTTCCTCTCATTTTCTAAGAACTAGATCAAGTGGGCCAAGGCCTACAACATCTTCCAAAAAAGAGAGCATGGCCTAAACTTATGGGTCAGAGGGGAACCTACAAAACCCCTGCAACAGTTAATCCACCACAAAAAATTCATGCGAAGGCAAGGTGTAAGGACTAGGCTGGGGCCCATCCATAAGGACATCATAGAAAATGGATGAGAATACTTGAAGGACATTCGTGAAGTAGCCTTGGCAGCAGCTAAGCAAATATGGATGGCGTCCATGAACAACGTAAAGAATAGGGAGCCATTCAGTTACAGGAATTTCAAGGCTGCTGCCTCCATATTCCTCTCATATAGTAGCCTGGTCTACAGCATGGGGCCTGCCTGGTTAGGATGTAGATACAGAAGCCCTCTCCTTTGGTATCCTCCCAAGGACTATAATCACAATTACGAATTACCAGAAGGATGCACAAGTGCTGCCTTTGCAATCATGAAACAAAAATAGGGTTTCAGAGCATACAAGGAAAAGGTCTACCCTGCCTACTCCTTAACGCAGCTACATCTCAACCATTTGTTTTCATGAGGACATGCAATTAGGTAAGCAGGGGAGTATGTTGGGCCAAAATTAAGGTATGTTTTCACCCTATAATTACTTCAAATTATGTCACAATTTTGGGAATTCTCCTTCATCTTAACAATAAAGAAAGAAAAGATTTATGAAAACTAGAGCAACTAGGCTAACGAGAAAAGGAATGTTTTTATAATAGAAAATTGACTTCTTTTATCTCCATATGTAGGAAGGCAGAGTAGCTGGACCAATGGAAAATGGAAGATAACCAACAGGCGTAAACGTGTGGGATCTTGGTAACTCCCAGCAGCCGACAGAAGGCAGACAGACGAATTCGAGCTCAAGAACTCAAATGACAACCACGCACAGTGGGCTTTCGTTTGGAAAATAATTTCTCATTTTTTGCAATCACCTTTAAAAGGACTAGAGAGGAATGAGAAAGGGGAGTTGGGAAAGAATAGGAAATTCATTTTGTAATCAACGCATCAGAACCAACTTGCCTAATTGTATTTTTGTAGTATCACTGGATGTAATATAGAGTTTTGAAAAACCATCTTTTGAAGTTTTTACTGCACTAGAGCTTCTGGAGGTTTGGGCCCAACCCCTGGAAGTTCATCGCCAATTCCCATACTGTGTGCAGTCATAGAAACAATGTCCAAGTATCTGATGCGGTTGTAACATACTTTTCCATTCAATAAAGTTACAATTTATCTTTTTTCAGAACTGTTAGTAGTTACGTTCTTTGAATTAGAATAAATCACATTTGTATTTTCTGATGCTTCATCACTAGTAGATGGTTCCGGTTTCTTCCAATGTCATTGCAATTGATTTATCGATCATAGAATAGTTGTTTTTGATGTTACTTTCCTTTGCGGATTGCATTATTCTTTCAGCACAGTGAAGCGTTCCACCATTGATTAATGTCAATTAGTTAATTTACAAAGAGAATTCCATTGCAAAATTACGTAAGTGATTGCTGTGCAATTCATTTAGATTGCTTCATTCATACTACTTTAGACTGTTGTTCAATTCAATTCAATTTCTGTACAATTCATTTAGATTGCTTCATTCAGACTGCTTTAGACTGTTGTTCAATTCAATTCAATTGTTGTACAATTCATTTAGATTGCTTCATTTAGATTGCTTTAGACTGTTGTTCAATTAATTTAGACTGTTGTTAAATTTACTAAGCTTGTTGTTCAAACCATTGTTCTGCTATTCAATCAGAGGCTAGACAGAAGAATTAACCAAACCATCCCTCGTTAAGTTGATTGAATTCAGAGGGTTAGCTAATCCCTTCTCATAAGCATCATAGAGTAACTATTAGTCGAGCTCACTTGCATATATCGTGCCGACACTCTTGAAATAAGAAGACTTACCTCGGGTTGATAATTAAATGAGAAGCACTAGAGCTGTCTATAATAAGACACCTCTATGACACCAACAATGGACACTTTTCTGGATATGCTATCGTGTAGAAGATACTCCGCGCCAGTTACTTTTGGCCTACTATATCTTGTGACTGCATCCTCGCGATCAGAAGTTGTCATGTGTGCCAGATTTTTTATTGTAAATTCTGCAAACCACCAGCACCAATGCATCTTGTTATCGCTATGGGACCATTTTAAAAATGGGGCATTGACTTCATGACCTGCAACCCTCATTCATTCGGGGGGCATGGTGATATTATTGTCACAGTAGAATACTTTACCAAGTGGGTCGAAGTGATGCCTACATTCAACAACACAGGAGAAACAACTTCATTATTCTTTTTCAATCATGTCATCTTGCAGTTTGGTGTTCCAGAGGCTATAGTCACAGATCATGGTAAGCATTTTCGCAATCACATGATGAATGAGTTGACTACCAAATTAGGACTGTCGCATGATAGTTCTACTCCTTATTATCTACAATCCAATGGACAAGTTAAGGCTATTAAAAAGATTCTTAAATGAATGCTTCAACGAATGATAGGAGTTCATAAAAGAAATTGGCATTTGATCATGTACTCGACTTTGTGGGCATACCGAACCTCGGTGAGAAACACAATTGGATTTTACCCCTTTCAATTGGTATATAGTCTGGAATCTATCTTGCCTATCCAATGTGAAATCTCATCATTAAAACTTTCCATTGACTTGTTACCTAACACCTCTATTGAAGAAGCGCGTCTTTTTAACCTCATCCATCTTGATGAAACGTGTCGTGAAGCCGAATTGGCCAACGAAGTGCATAAGAGATGTATAAAGGCGCAATACGATAAACATGTCCAGCCTCACATCTTCTCAGAGGGTGACCTATGTAGAAATGATATACATTAAGCATGCATACATCCAGATTCCCTTGATCTAAAAATATTTAAACTTCTTGCTAAATACAGAATCATTCCACTGTTAATATTGTGCGGAAAATTAATTGAAAACTCATGTGAAGCATAAAATAAAAAACAATCGCACATAACATAGTTGTTTAACGGGAAAGCCTGAAGCTGAAACCCCAACTATCATATATTATGTATCATGGAGATCATGTAACAATCTCATACAAAGCTTAGTACATAAAGCTCTCAGTAAAATACAATTGTCACACACTAACAAGATGAAATCTACAAATCCATGAACTGATTTCTGCCCTCCTGATAGCCCGCCTCCACTGCGCAATCCCTGCTAAAGAATAGTTCTGAATGAATTCGAATTACCCTTTCCTTGACTGCACAATCCTCATTGGCAACTCCAATGTGTGTGTGGTGCAATCAATGCATCACTATAGTCACAACGGATAGTCCATCTTTCCCTTTCACCTATCTCTCCACTGGGTCTCCACTAGAACTGGCATGCACTGTAGTTAACTGCTGTATTTGTTCAGTTGATTAATGAGTTATTATTTGTGAATTAATTAACTAATTAATTCACTCCACTCTTACTAGTTTTATCATTCAGTTAGACTAGATACAACTAGCTCCACTGAGTTTAACTCACTTTAACTGAGTTAAACTGAATACAACTCCATGAACTACTCTTCCAACTCTGTCATAACTTTGCCACTTCAGTTCTAGCTAAGTCCTCCATGCATGAACCACCAGTAAACCCTAGGAATTGTGTAATTCCTTCAGCCCATTGATTTTCAAAATCTGTATACTAAAATTAAGTGCTCCAAGAGAATAAGTTGTTGTTTATTGTTGGATTATTATTAAGAGCTAATAATAATCGACATGCATATATTTTTAGAACGACGATCTATAAATAGACTTCGCCCAATATTCTAAAAATAGAATTTCATCTATTTTTCCAACTTGATCAACCATCCACAAATAGCATCCTGAAAATTCTAAAATATGATCACCATATCTAAAAATAGACATAGTATAAGAATAGACTTGCGCCAAAAATAGCCTGCGGGCCCACTTAGTGAAGGTGACTCATTTTCACTAAGCTCATCATCTTGTTGAATCTCAGCACTCCCTCTCAACAAGATAGGGATTATCCTTCACCCCAATCCTGCCTCTATGGTATTCGAATTTGCTCCTAGTGAGTGCCTTCGTCAGAATATCCGCATCCTAATATTCCGTAGGAATGTACTGAAGCAACATGATCTTCCTCTGCACACAATATCTGATATGATGATACAGGATATCAATATGTTTATATCTATCATGAAACATAGGATTAATCGAGAGTTTAATGCAACTCTGATTATCAAAATGTATCACTATAGGATCTAAATGTGAACCAAACAAGCCGACCAGGATCTTCCTCATCTAGATAGCGTCACATGTAGCTTGAATTTCTGCCATGTATTCTACTTCCGCTGAACTGAGTGCCAAAGATCTTTGTTTCCTGTTGTACCAAGAAACTGTCGTATATTTGATATTGAAAATCCCTCCTGATGTGCTCTTTTTGTTTGTTGGTCTTCTTGCCCAATCTGCATCAGTGAAGCCATGCAAATTCAACTCATCTGTCTGTCTGTACCATAAGCCATACTTAGATGTGCCCTTGAGATACCTCAGGACATGCTTTCCTGCCTTCCAAAAGAGCTTGGTAGGATTAACCATCGCTTGTGAAAGCTGGTTCACCGCATAGCATATGTCCGGTCTCGTATTAACTAAATACATGAGCGAACCCACCAACTGTCGATAAACAGTGGCATCCACTACCTCTACCGATGTAGCATCCTCTTTCCTCCAATTTCCTCGAAGAGGAATGTCGATAGGCTTACAGCCTTGCATGTGAAACTTCTCCAGTATCTCCCGGGCATACTTGCCTTGAGACAAAAACAGTTCACCTTCTCGCTGCCATATTTCCAATCCAAGGAAATAATAAAGGAGGCCCAAATCCTTCATCTCAAACTCCTTTGCAAGATCTGCCTTGCATGACTGTATCAACTTCTCATCACCCGTTAGTATTAAATCATCAACATAAAGAAAAATGATTAAAATCTTACCCTCCACCACAATTTGGTATAGGTTGGCATCCACCTCACTCTTGGTGAAGCCAAGTCCAGTGAAATAATTTTTGATTCGTGTGTACCAAGCACGAGGTGCTTGCTTCAACCCATACAACGCTCTTTTGAGCCTGCACACATGCGACTCGCTGCTGAAGATTTCGAATCCTTCAGGCTGCTCAATGCACACCTCTTCCTCAATGATCCCATTAAGGAATGCAGTCTTCACATCCATCTGATGAATGTGCCAACCCATCTACGCTGAGAGAGCAAGTATGGTCCGTATGGAAGAATACCATGCGACAGGTGCAAAGGTTTCTTCATAGTCAATCCCCTCGATCTGTGAGAAGCCCCGGGAAAAAAATCTTGCCTTCCATCAACAGGTTGCTTTACCTTGTAGATCCATCTTGATCCTACAAAATATTTACCCACCGGCCTTGGAACAATCTCCCAAGCACTATTTCTGACAATGGAGTCATACTCCTCCACCATGGCACCTACCCATGTGGGCTCTTGCACTGCTTCTTCGAAAGAAGATGGCTCTGTCACAATACACTTGCTCAAAAGAGCCATGTATCCAGTATAATGGTCAGGTGACTGTATCTGTCTGCATTGTGATGTAGGGACTCCTACATTCTGTATCGCATCAAGCTTCGGTCTCTCAACTTCCGTGGTACACTTTCTGCCTTGTCTGATGTTTGGTTTTGCATGAGTGCAATCCTCCACTCCATGAATCTCCTCCTGTGGCTGATCCACATCTAGAGGCTCATATTTGGGAATAATAAGTTCCTCCTCTGCATGAAAGTGTAGCTCCCTCTCAAGTGACAAATTCATGGCTTTCACAATATTGAATTTTATATCCCGTCGCACCACAGTCATTCGACTGTTTGGAAAATACACATGATAATTATGGGGTGTTTCTGTGTACCCCACAAATAACCCAACTTCTGCAGTCGGCTCCAGCTTCTTCCTGGCATCCTTTGTCACATGAATGTAAACAAATGAGCCAAAAATCTTGAAATGAGAAATATCAGACTTCTTACCAGTAAAAGCTTCTTTAGGTGTACTCATGTTAAGTACTCTATGAGGACAATGATTTTTCAAATAAACTGCAGTGTTGCATGCTTCCGCCCACAAGTGCATCGGTAGGCCCTGGTAATGCAACATAGCTCATGTAGTACCCATGATCATTATGTTATTTCTCTCCACGACCCCATTCTACTATGGGTTATGAGGTGCTATGAGTTCTCTTCGAATTCCTTCCTTGCTACAGAAGTCTTCGAATTCACCCAAGATATATTCACCACCATTATCGCTCTGTAGAGCTTTCACTTGCTTCCCTAACTCCTTATCCACCAATGCTTTAAACTCACAGAACTTTGAGAATGTTTCGCTCTTCTTCTGCATGAAGAATATCCAACATCTATGTGAATAATCATCAACAAAAATAACACAATACCTATGTTTTGCTGTTGAAGCAACCGAGAAAGGTCCACACACATCTGTGTGAATTATCTCAAGGATCACCGAAGCACGGTTCTCCTTCTCATGAAAGGTGGTATTCATAAAATTACCAATAGTACATCCCTTGCACTGATCTGACTACGCAAGATTACCCTTGGGAAGTCTAGTAGAAATCTGCTGCAAAATCTTCAAAGCACCATGGTGAAGATGGCCCAAACTCCTGTGCTACATTTCGCCCTCATCTCGACTCACTACTTCTTTTGATTTGTCCGTCATTACAGCGTAACCATCTACCTCCGGCTTGTAGAGATTCTTAACTTGAACCCCTATCTTCTTGGATTGACCCATTGTTTTATGTCGAAGGAAAGCTTTTCCCTCACTGAAAACAACATCATAACCTTTGTCTTCCAACATTGCGACCGAGACCAAGTTCTTCTTCAGACCTGGAACATGCATAACTTATTTCAACAAGAATGGATTACCAGACTCCCTCTCAAAGGTAATGGTCCCAATTCCAGTCACACTATATCAACCATTGTCGCCCATCTCTATATGCATTTGGAGGTCCTTCTCCTACAGATCTCTAAACAACTCCTTGTCTCCCGTCATATGGAAAGACGCACCACTATCAAGATACCACACTAATCCCATTGCGCTTGAAACCAAGCATGCGATCAAAGAGAAATCAACTTCAAATTGCGAGGCTAAAGCCTCTCCAGCTGTAGCTCCAACAACCTTCTTGTTCTTCTTCTTCTGTGGGCAGTTAGTGGCAAAATTCCCATGTTTGTGACAGTGAAAACACTTCACCTTGGACAAATCCTGCTTCTTGCCTTTAGCTTCAGATTTTGAAGGAAATTTCTTCCCCTTCCCTTTCCTTGCTTTTGCAGCCAAAGCAAAATTTTCTTCATCTTCATTCTTTGATGAAGAACCATCCCTGGTACTTTGCCTTATCTCCTCCTGCACAATATCTGACCAAAGTCGCTCCCATCCCGGCAGTTTCTCCCTTCCATTGACAGAGTCTTCGTAGCTATGCCAACTCTTCGGAAGCCCAAGGAGAGAAAATCTCACCAAGTCTTCATTATCAACACTAACCCCCACACTTCCTAGTTCATCCTTGCAGTGGACAAACTTCGTGAGATATTTTGGAATATTGCCGCCCTTCTCCATTTTTATTTTTCTGAGCTTGTATTTAAGCACCAACTTCTTTTGGTCGCTTCTGCTTTGGAAAATTTTTGTCAAAGCCTTCCACATTGCAAATGGAGTGGCTTTCTCTTGAAGGCTAGACACAATATGGTCCTTCACACCTTCCAACAAAATTCTTCTTGTCTTTTCTACCTTATTTTTCCATGCGTCAAGTCCTGCAACATCACTAGAATCTGGCTTAGGAACATTGCTATCGATGAACTCCTTCAGTCCATTATCCTCCAGCACCGCCTCCATCCTGTCCTTCCAGGCTATTTAATTCGATCTGCCATCAAGGGCATACTCCAATCGCAACCCATTGAAAGACATTTCAATGTATACTCAACTTCTGCATGAAGAATTTTCTGTAGCAAATTCGAATTGTTCACCAGCACAAAATCAACAATTCTTCACAATTGAAATCTTCAAGATTTAACACTGCTCTGATACCATGTAGAAATTATATACATTAAGCATGGATACATATAGATTCCTCTGATCTAATAATATTTAAACTTCTTGCTAAATACAGAATCATTCCACTGTTAATCTTTTGCAGAAAATTAATTGCAAACAAATGTGAAGCATAAAATAAAAAACAATCGCACATAACACAATTGTTTAACGGGAAATCCTGAAGCTGAAAACCCCAACTATCATATATTATGTATCATGGAGATCATGTAACAATCTCATACAAAGCTTAGTACATCAAGCTCTCAGTACAATACAATCGTCACACACTAACAAGATGAAATCTGCAAATCCATGCACTGATTTCTTCCCTCCTGATAGCCCGCCTCCACTGCGCAATCCCTGCTGAAGAATAGCTCTGAATGAATTCGAATTATCCTTGCCTTGCCTGCTCAATCCTCATTGGAAACTCCAATGTGTGTGTGGTGCAATCAATGCATCACTATAGTCACAATGGATAGTCCATCTTGCCCTTTCACCTATCTCTCCACTAGGTCTCCACTGGAACTGACATGCATTGTAGTTAACTGCTATATTTGTTCAGTTGATTAATGAGTTATTATTTGTGAATTAATTAAATAATTAATTCACTCCACTATTACTAGTTTTATCATTCAGTTAGACTAGATACAACTAGCTCCACTGAGTTTAACTCACTTTAACTGAGTTAAACTGAATACAACTCCATGAACTACTCTTCCAACTCTGTCATAACTTTTCCACTTCAGTTCTAACTGAGTCCTCCATGCATGAACCACCAGTAAACCCTAGGAATTGTGTAATTCCTTCAGCTCACTGATTTTCCAAATCTGTATACTGAAATTAAGTGCTCCAAGAGAATAAGTTGTTGTTTATTGTTGGATTATTATTAAGAGCTAATAATAATAGACTTCACCCAATATTCTAAAAATAGAATTTCATCTATTTTTCCAACTTGACCAACCATCCACAAATAGCATCCTGCAACTTCTGAAATATGATCACCATGTCTAAAAATAGACATAGTCTAAAAATAGACTTGCGCCAAAAATAGCCTGCGGGCCCACTTAGTGAAGGCGACTCATTTTCACTAAGCTCGTCATCTTGTTGAATCTCAAAAACCTGGTCTTAATTTATGATCAGGAAGCTGATGTAATAGGTACAGGAAAATTTGAGCCGTTATGGAATGGCCTCTATATTGTCAAAAGAGTTCTTGCTAAGGGTGCATATGTGTTGGTATATTATGATGGAATTCCATTGGCACAAACCCGAAATGGGTTGTATCTCAAACGTTACTATGCTTAAACATGAGTGTAGTGAACTATTATATTATAGTGTATATATGCTTTTGATTTTCATTTACTATCTTAGTTTGTTTTTCTAGAGTTTTCTTGAAGTTAGTAATCCACTTTACATTTCATCGCATATATCTGAATCTTTGGAACCATTCGTTGGGTATGCTCATGGTTCTAGTCGTAGTATGCATAATCTATCCTTTGCAGCATGGGCCATTTTTACTCCGAGCAGCGAGTTAGTGAGTTTTCAAGGGATTTGTATCGGTTGATCTACAAAAAATATCGCTAAGTATAGCGCATTGATCAGACTTCTCTCTGATTCCATTTCATTTGGTATTAACCACATCATCATTAGGTTAGACTCACAACTTGTTGTACTACAAATTACTAGTGTTTATACTGTCAGAAATCCAACACTGCATCGTATGTTCCTAAGAGTTCAAATTTTGGAAAGACATTTTGATTTCATTCAATATTAACACATTTCCATAAACTTGAACACATTAACTGTTTCCTTAGCGAAAATTTGTTATAAACATACATTTTCAACACATGTAAATACATATTTTCAATTCACATCACACAATTGAATAGGATTGCACGATAAACATAGGAAAACACTGAAAAAATACATAGATAGGTATAGGTTTTTACAAAATTTGTGCCCAAGACACATTGGTCATATGACCTCAAAATGTATGCAAAATATCAAAAGTAATCTAGTGATGCTCGTGATAACAAGTTACTGATCTAGCTATCCTACGCAATAACCACATCCAACGATTATGAACGCCAATGGTATGACGCCGCAGTCTCATGGGTAACTCTTTGATCTGAAAATCTAGAATCCCAAGAGTCAATCCCTCTATGTGATGTTGTAGCTCAGTAAGAGTCTCGGTCATATCAAAATATCGAAGGACTTCTCTCCCAACAACCCTCTCTATTGACTGCTCTGCTCTCTGCTCTAGTTGACCCACTGGTCGAATTCGGCCTACATCTGCATGCATCAAAACTTTAGTTTAGTCTTGGGAAACATAAAAATAAAAAAACATTTATAAACCTTAGAAAAATAAAAAAAACATGGTCAAAACATTCTTACCAATTGCACCCCATTGAGTGTCATCTGGTAGAATCAAGTCTGGATTTCCTTAGAAGTCTACGCCTGCATATTCATAATCATCGTAGGAAATCATATCTCATCTAAACCAGGTGAAGAATGCATTCGAGAATATGATTGGCGATTGACCAACATGTCTAGCCATCAATTCTACCCATCTCTGCATCCTTGAATCTCTAGGGCCAGATATACCCATTGTAACATACTAGGGTTGCATCAATGGAATCCGCTCTAATGAAAAATAAATTAGGATCGAACCATAGTTGAAATTATTCTTCCTTCCCTATCCATTCTGGACTCTTCGGGTCCATCTGCTAACCACCGCTATAATCTCAGATCCACCTCCAAGGCTGTTACCACACAAAACTTTGGTCTCGGTGCAGACATTGGTGATTCTCTCCCCAAAACAGCTAGGGGAAGAACTTATTCCATTACTAAGGCTATTATAAGGGCTAGTATGGAGGTTTCTTCTAGGACGCAAACCTCCATAGATTAGGTTCTTAGAGAAAAAAACACCCAGGGCAACGATGATCCATGATTTTCATATCTCTCAACTATAGAGGTCTGGGCAACCCTGACAAAAAACTGGCCTTAAAGAGATTATTAGCCCTGATTCGTGTCGATGCTCTTCTTCTACAGGAAAAACTGGGGGATGGATTTTATATTAAATACTTACTATCCACCTTACTCCCTAATTGGACTTTTCAGACCCTAGATGATAGGGGGTGATCTGGTGGTTGTGCCATGAGACTCAATAATCGAACCATGTAGATTAACAATTCGTGGGGAAGGGAAGGGATATTGGGAGCTGACATTACTATTCATGATTCCGATCAACCTATTAGTTTGATCAATGTATATGGTCCTTGTCAAAACAGAGAGGCTTTCTGGGATGGTTGGATGAATTTCTCTATTAGGCAGAGAGATAATATTATTATGGGTGGGGATCTCAACTTTTCCATTGGCCTCTCTAAATCCTATGTGCCTTGTGCAACCCATGACACAAAATCTACATATTTTGAATGAATGATTGATGAAGTTGATATTTTAGATCTTGCTATGGCCAAGAAGCTCCCCACTTGGAGGAACAGGAGAACTGGAGAGGTAGCTTTGGCTAGAAGACTTGATCGATTCATGATCAAGGTTACTATGGCTGATAGATTTGAAAAATCTAGGCAATGGGTCGGGGTGGGGGGCTCCTCGGACCACTCCCCCATGTATATTGAATTACAGATGGGTGACCAAAAGCCTCATGCCCCCTTCAAATTCAACTCTAATTGGCTAGAGGAGCCTGATTTCAATTTTTTGGTCCAGAGTGAATGGATACACTATGACCAAAGGCCTGATTTGGAGCCTGCTTGGGTTCTCTACAACAACTTGTATAATCTAAAGTACCTCACCATCAGATAAACCAGAAGGAAGAGGAAATTGGAGGAGGAGACTTTAATGAGCATTGAGGTAGAACTAGGGAATATGATGGGTCCAGATGGACTCGACTTCTTATCCTTAGAGACCAAGGAAAAGCTCATACTTCTGGAGATGGATAAAGCAAAGCTTCTCAGAAAACAGGAGGAAGAGTGGAGACTCAAAATTAGGGCTATCTGGATTCAAGTCGAGGATGATAAAACCAAAATTTTTCAACAATGTGCCAAAGGCAGAAGGATCATTAACACCATTTCTATTATAGGTCAATTTGGGCATCATCCCCCCAGACCTGGTCAAACTAGACATCATCCCTAGAACCAATGAAATAGGGTCTATCATCCCCTTATATTTTAGTTGCTATATGCCCTAAGAGAAGAAAATTTCATTCATGGCTTCTATTGTGATATTTACAAGTTTTGAAGTATATGTTATATCACCTACTATCTTACCAATGCTCACCTACAAGGGACTAACTTCAGTGCCAAATCCTCCATTCAAGGGTGCACTGCAGTGCACTTCCCAACACTCAAAGGTGTGTGGGTCACCTAGGAATGGAATTCTCATTGTTTTGGGAATCTCCACATGGAAAGTGCCTTCTAGAAGAGTCCATATGTGTCAAAATTTGAATCCAAGTGTCTATCTAACACCTCTGAACATAGAAACATGTCTTGCCTATTATTAGAAAGTCATTAATTGAAAAACAACCATCACTTTCCCTATAAATTGAACACTCATACTAGTGATAGGGAAGGAAGAATTTTGGTAAAGTTATGATGTTGGATTCTCATTTGATAAGAGAGTGAAAGTATTGATATGTTGCTGGGATAATGCTGGATGTGATGAGGCTAGAATGAAGCTGGAGCAGGTTGACAACAAATTGATCCATTGGTTGTAATATTCCCCTTCTACTCTTTAATAAATATTGTTGTTCATTTTCCATACATATGTCTCTATTTCTTGTGTAATGTATTCTTGAATGATGTATGTATTTCATGTCTAATCGATTTCATTTGAGTAAGATAAGCAAATATCGTATATATTGCATGTTTTTTGTTGTTTTCTGTTTGTGTTTACAGGAATCGATCTAGCGACTTGAGTTGGATTGAGAGCGATGGTAAAAATGACAGAAGGAGAAGGAGAAGCGAAAGAATCACAAGTAGGCTCCTTTCCCATTCTGTATATCTTCTTGTTTTAGAGAAAGTGATATTTATTCTTTCCTTTGTTGTTCTAAGTGACAAACACCACACTTAGGGAATTTGGTTTATCCGTATATCACAATTCCACATAAAAATTTGGGAACTAAAAGATCAGCATGGAAGGGTGGAAAAAAATCACATACATCTTGCAGATATGGGAATTAGACATTTCTCCAATCAATACAGGGATCCTAGGACTGCAAATATTTTAGAGATCCTATAAATCGCCAGATCGATGCACATATATGTGGAGGAGGGTGAATTGGATGATCTAAATATGCCGGTCAGATTGGGGGAAGTGGAAGGAGTTTTGAAATGGTTTAAGAAGGATAAGAGGCTAGGGAAAGATGGATGGCCTATTGAATTTTACCTTACCTTCTTTGATCTCATCGCTAAGGACCTACTTCAAGTCATCGAGCAAGCCGAACCTCTGATCAAGTCTATGATGGTTTCAATGCTACTTTTATTTCTCTCATCCCCAAGACTGAAATTCCCCTATCTTTAAATGACTACCATCCTATCTCCCTTTGCAATTGCATTTACAAGATCATATCCAAGATAATTGAAAACCGTATCAAGCCTATTCTGTCTCAACACATAGCCAAAGAACAATTTTCATCTCTTAATCAGAGAGAAATTCATGAAGCGATTGGTATTGCTTAGGAGACCCTGCACTCAATAAAACTCAAGATTTTTAAGAGTACCATTCTCAAAATTGACCTAGCAAAAACATTTGACTGTGCAAATTGGAGTTACCTATAACTCATCCTAATTCATATTGGCTTCCCACACTCCTTCACTAACTGGATTATGGGATGTATTACCAATGCAGCTTTCAACATTCTTATCAACGGTGCAACATTTGATTTCTTCCATGCAGGTAGAGGTCTTTGGTAAGGCCGCGTACTCTCCCCTATACTCTTTTTATTGATTATGGAAGGGCTCTCCACACTCCTGGCTACATCAAAAGCAGATGGATCCATTAATGGGGTCAAATTATCAAATCTAATTCAACTGACCCATCTTCCTTTTGTGGACGATGTCCTCATATTTCTTGATGGCACTTGCCATGATAACAACTAATTCCTGAACCTGCTGAATATTTTCTGTAAAGCTACTGGTATGGACCCCAATCACAGTAAATCCACTATTATGTTGGTCTGTTTCTTCACCCTTGAATACAGACATGCCATTGGACTCGTTCATTTTGAGCGCAAGGATTTGGTGGATGGTATCAAATACCTTGGGTTTCACCTGAAACCAAATGACTACAGAATAAATGATTGCAACTAGTTAATTTCCAAGGTGGAGCAAAGAGTCAACATTTGGCAGCAAAGATGGCTCTTAAAAGCAGGCAGGCTCGTGCTTATTAAATCTTTCCTAGAAGCCATCCCAGTGTACTATATGGAACTGGCCTAGATCCCCAATGGTGTGACACTAGGATTCAACAAATTTTCAGAATATTCCTTTGGTGGGGTAAGAAATATGGAAGATCATATGCTTGGATTTCTTGGAAGAGGATTGTGTTAGCCCCCCTATGAAATTTTTGACAAGCAAATAGGGGGCTAAATCATTGTTGAGTCTTCAAGGAATGCCTTTCCCCTGAAAATCCATCCTCCTTGAAGTCTCTCAATTGCTGTGCCTAATGCAAATCCCCCTCTGCTAGTAAATTGCTAAAAGGGCCTATCATTCCTCCCTTTACCCCTGCAACATACATCAATTCCCCCTCTTTCCCTTTGTCTGAATTCCCTTTCTTTTACCCTCATTTAGCCTCTTTTATCCCCCCTTGGCTCCCCTTCTATTTCCCCGTTTACCCCTCAAATCCCCCCAAAAAAACCCCTTAAGTCCTTCCCTTACTCTTTATTTCCCATTGTTCCCCTTATCGTTCCCCTTCCCAACCTCCAAAATCCACTAAAAGGGGTAAAAAAATCACTCTCTGACCATGTAATAGGGCTTAGCCCCTTTCCCGCCAGCCCCTTAACCACTTCCCACACATGCCCGTGCGCTGGGACCAAGCGCTTAAGTCCCAGGCGCTAATCGCAATCGGAAGATCGGGCGGGTGCAGATTCCTTTTTTATAACGCAAAAGCCCGATGCGATTTGTTTAACTCGTTAAGTCCCGCGGCGTGTCCTACACTGTTGATCTTCTGTGATGATCCGACGGCAGAACGCCAATCGCAACATTCACATCGTAACCTTCGATTGATCGCAAGCCTCCTGCTCCGACCTCCGATTGCGATCCTCCGATCCATTCTGAGCCATTGATCTGGCCTTCAGATCTAACGGCCAGCGCTCAATCGCAAACCCCAGTTGTGCTGCCCCGATGGTGATTCCCCGATTGCATCGTCGCGGTCCGTTCCCTTCCAGATCTGATGGTTGGCGCTTAATCGCAAGAGCGCTCCGATCGCGATCGCATCCCCTTCTCTCCGCCTTCCGATTTCATCCTAGACGTCCATCCTCCCGTAGATCCGACGGCCATCGCACCCCCCTTCCGATCGCAATCGCAAGTCACATTGGAACAGCTCCGATTGCGATCCTCCGATTTAATCCCCGCCGTCCATTTTCCCGCTGATCCGACGGTCCTCCGCCAATCGCAGATCCCCTTCGATTGTGCTCTCCACCGTTGATCTCCCCGCCAGATCGACGGTCAGCGCTCAATCGCAGACCCTTCCCGATCGCAATCGCAAGTCCCTCTTTCCGTCTCCCGATTAAATCCTGGTCGTCTGTCTGTTACATGATCCAACGGTCATCGCTCAATCGCAACATCGCCCCGATCGCAATCGGAAATTTTTGAATGTGTCACCCTTGCCCCCCCCGATTGCGATCCTCCGATTTGATCCTGACCGTCCATCGGATCTGGGATCTAACGGTCAGGATCTAATCACCCTCCGCCTCCGCTGGGTCCCACTCTTTCATTCATCCCCGTCGCATTTCATGCATTTTGTTTGCTTTTGTTAGTTCCATATATTGTTACGCCGGTCAATCTCCGCCGTTGATCTCCATCTCCAGGCCTGAATCCAACGGTCTGCGCTGCATATTTCTACCAAACCCTATTGTCTACACATTCCAACACTCCACTGCATTTTCATCATAATAAGCTTTGTTTCCGCCACCGCCGCACCACCGTCTCGTTCACCCTGCATTCATCGCTCCGTCCACTGTTTTCTTCATAAGTTCGCTGTGTTGCAGAGTTTCTAGAGGATGGGACCGCCGCTGTTCAATGTACTACCTCGATGGCAAGCGGCGCAGTCAGGATCAAATCTAATGAGCCGGTACCATCAGGAAAGTCAAGGAATGGGGCCGTCAGGACTCACATTAATGGAGAGCAGAGTTAAAACGCCGAAATCCTTCCTGCGCCATTTAAATATCGAGCTAACTTGACAGAGGCAGTAATGAAGCAGCAAGGATTTTCAGTACAGAGCAGAGGGATTAATGCGTGTCAACGAAGATTTTGAGCCCTGAAACAGAGGTTTAAAGAGGCAAAGCATCATTTTGAAGACCCCGAGGATCGATTCTGGAGATCCTGAACATCAATAAGAGGTAATATCAAGGTTTTCTTATCAGCATAATGTTTTTCCATAAAGGACAGGTCTCCCATACAGTCTTTATTATGCGCCGTGTCCTTGAAGGAATTTCTCGTCCCAGCTATAGTTCAAAACAATCTAACATCCATGAGGCAGACCTCTCAGCAAGTTCTTTTATTTGGATCAAATCACCTGGAGTACTACAGCCAAAGGGTCAAATCATATCCTAAGCAGATCTTTCTTTCACGAGGAAGGTGACAAAAATTAAATATACAGTGCATTAAGCAGAATGGGTCTCGGCCCTGCATTCATTGTTGTGTTTAAATGTAACATTTAAAATTCACCTACCTCCTCAGTCGGTCCTCTGTGTCTCTTCTGCTATAAAGCACATAGGGATATCATTGTAATGGTTGTTGTTGGTTTATCAGTGAATTGCAAGAATTTGCGTCCCGAGCCAAGTTTCCTATGTAATAGTTGTATGATAGGCTGAGAAATATGATGTATTCAGGCTGAATGTAAAAGCTTTGGGCAGTGATGTACCTGATTAGTGTTGTGTTTAACATGATAAGCAGTTTTCATTGGATCTTGATCTACAGCAGTTGGTGATGTTTTTCTTATCTCTGTGTTTATTTCCATTTCATTTCATGTTCTTCTGACTGACATCTGAATGCATGGCATAAGATTTACCCTTGTTAGGTACCTTATGTCCCAGCTCTCTCAGTCTTTAATGTTTTATGCTCATATGTGTATCTGAATATTGTTTTTAATTGACTAGACCAGTGTAGTGGATGATTATTGCCTGCTCTCTGATGTGCAAGTTGATAGAATCAGTGTTCAGATGTCTTTGTTAAGATTTAATTGAAAGAGGTTAGGAACATTGGGAGGTGTAAAGCCTGTCGCTGCCTCTTCATAACCTGCCCTTCCATACGAACCTTTTCAAGACCCCTTGTGTTGCCTATGGTTTTGTCCAAGCAGGCCTGGAGTTAAATGACCTCTGGCCTGATCTATAGATGGAATCAGATGGTTTTCTATCCTTCATTCTCATTCCTTATTGTTCCATCCCACCAATCAGTCTTTGAGATCCAAATGCTCTAGATGACTAGCCCAACTGAAGCTTACACATTGAACATAAGTAAATCCTTTCTTGACTCCATTGCCCAATGGCCTTGATGTTCCCTGAGTTATCTATTCTTGCCTAGCTTTCTTCTTTACCCATCCTTGTCTTATGGTGAAACCTTCCTTCCTGATTCTCAACAACCAAACTCAAACAATCAAACAAACAACCTTGAGCCTATAACTAGCCTAAAATCACAATTGAGAACTTCAAAGACATATATCCTTTGATAATCATAGAGAGATCCCTCTCTGGACCTAGGAGGGCTAGATCCTAAGGTCCGAAAGTGGTTCTATGTTGTCTCATCTTTTGGTCTCTGTCAACCTGGCCAAAACATGGGAACCCCAACATAATGGCGACTCCACTGGGGAATTCTGAGTACATTTCGTCTTAAACACCCTTTAAACCTCAGAAACTTAGAACTCTGGCTAGGTTGACGGTAAGTCACACCTTTCTTGAATCAGCCTCCATTATTGAATATCCACCATACTCTTAGACAAAGCCTGGATAGGGCCAGGTAGCCTCCAGATCTCATCCTCTCTTCAGGGGTGACATATCTGGTAAATGCCCTCCCAGTCAATCTTTGGTTGGAGCTTGTTTCTTTAGAGGAGATTCATGAAAGGTGATAGTGCCTAAGCACTGTGGTGGACAGTGTACCCTAGAATCATCCTAAACCCTCCACCTGGCGACTCCATTGTTCCTAAACGTTAAAGACTCCACTGGTGATCAGTAGGCCTGCTGATTTTCTTGGTTTCACATCAGACTCCACTGGGAGACCAGTCCCAAAGCATAATGAAGACTCCACAGGGAGGCCAGTTCCCAAGACAACATTAACCACAGTAGAAATAACAAGTAGGGCTAAGCTGCTTGGCTTATAAACAACACTCTGGCTTACAGAACCATTCATACAAGAGCTTTCCCTGATCCAAACCCACCTGAAACAGTTGATAATCCTGAGAAAATCCTTAAAAGAACACCTGTGAGTAGGAGATAAACTATTTCCAGCAACATTCATAGAGCCAATTCTGCACCAGAAGATCTTGCAGCTCTATTAGACCCTTTCTTCGACCTAGACCTCCAAAACATATTACCTAGAACTAGGTCATTCAGTGTTTCAGACCAGCCAGACACTAGAGACAACGAAACCCCTCCTTCCACACCACCTGATCTCCATTTTCTCCAAAACTTGGGGCTTTCTCACCCTAGATCTGCTCAACATACTTCTGCTGGTCCTACCATCCCTGTCGTCCAACTACCAGCTGCTCAAGCCAACCCTATACCTCATCAGAACATCATCATGGCAGCCTGGTATGCACCTCTAGTTTTACCTCAGCCTCTACTGCCCTTACCATATGATTATCAATCAAAAATCCCACACTTCCCTGCTAAAGAGCCTACAACTGCACAACAACATGTAGATAAAATGGAGGACTCTTTTGACTATATGGAAATTGATGATGAAACAATCAAAATGAGAATTTTTGCGCAGAGCCTGGGGGGAGAGGTTAAAAAGTGGTTTAAAAACCTACCTGCTGGTAGTATCCAAGATCTCCCTGCTTTATACGAGACTTTCATCAACAAATGGGAAACTAGAGCAAACCCTCGCCAACTCCTAGAAGAATACATGTCCCTTAAGAGGAACGTAGGGGGAAGTGTTCATGATTACACCAATAGATTCAACAGCATTTACAACGCTCTTCCCCCACACATGAAACCTCCACAAGGTATGACCCTGGCCAAATATACTGATGGATTTGATGCTGACATGGCCTATGAGCTCAGAGATAAAGAATATACCACATTGGAGGATATGAAGAAAGGGGCAGTAAACATAGAGGCAAATTTGATTGAAAAAAGGGCCAAAATGAGAGCTGAGAAGAGAGTAACATACAAGGATGACACTATAGCCTCCACTTCAGATCCTAATATTGACAGATTGTCTAAGAATCTGGATAAGCTATGCCAAGTGGTCGAAAAGATGGCTATCACTCAGAACAGAAACCAAAATCAAAGCCAAAACCAAAACTTTAGAAGAAACAACAACACTCCCAACAGGCAGAAAGAGTCAGATCAGCAAGTCATTCCCCCTTTCCAAAACTTTCTTGATGAGGATGAGGGAATCATAGAAGAGTCTGAAGGGAATGTGATAAACATGTTCGAAACAGAGGACTCAATTTTGAACTGTGACTCAGAGGATGATCAGCCCTCATCTTCATATTGGGATGAGGAAAGATTAGAAACTGAAGAGTACAGACTTGGATACCAAGATGCCATGTTACAGGTCAGAGAACAATATGGGCTCAGGAGCAAAAAGAACCAAGACACTTCAAAAACCAAAACTCCTGAGGTGACCATCAAAAAGAGGTCTGAAAAACCTTCTAAAGTAACTACTGTAAACGATAAATCAACAGCTGAGAGTTCTGAGAAAAACCAACAGAAAGGCAACCAAAACAATGAAAAACAAAGTCAACCAACCAGTGGCACTAGCACCTTAGTTAGTTCTCCTGACAAAACTATTCCTACACATGTACATAATGAGAGAACACAAACTGGTTCAGCCACTAAAACAGTGGCAGATAAAACAGATTTGAGCATTCCCAAAAGCCAATCCATTTTCAATTTAGAAAGTGAGATTGCAAAAATCAAAATCTCTGTACCATTATCTGAGCTGGCCTCTCAGGATGTATATAAGGGCCAGATTTTGAAAGCATTAAATCTGAGTATAAATAATGACACTGTAAATTTGAGTGATGATCAGCCTACCCTCTTATTCGATCCCAAGATTGAGGGGAAATTTCAGGAAGGGGTAGTTCCACCTTTTTATATCAGTCTTAACATTCATGACAAGATCCTTCATAATGCCATGCATGACTCTGGTGCATCACACAATCTAATGCCTAAGGTAGTCATGGAGAAGTTAGGCCTCGAAATCACCCGACCCTACAAAGACTTATACTCATTTGACTCGAGCAGAGTAAAATGTCTTGGCCTGATCAAAGACTTGTGTGTGAGTTTGACTCAAATTCCTGTGAAATGTATGGTCATGGATGTAGTGGTGGCAGACGTGCCACCCAAGTATGGCATGCTGTTTTCAAGATCATGGGGAGCCAAGCTGCAAGGCACCATGCAGATGGATGGCTCATATGCCACTATCCCTATATTTGGCCAATTAAGAAGACTGTATAGAGAGTCCCAAATGAAATTCCTAGTCAGCAGCCCCGAGAAACCTGAAAATTCGCCATTATATTCTGTGCATACCGACCTTGACTCCTTCATATTTTGTAATGATGAATCCTTAGAAGAGCCAGAGTCCCAGAATAGGCATACAAATGAGAACATCGAGCCTATAGACCTCCACATAATGGCCACTCTGGAAGAATATGACCAGGAAGACCATGGGCAGCACACTGAAAATGAAGAGGAAATCATAAATGAATCCTGTAAGATCTGCGGTGGATCTCTCACTCCAAGTGAAACAGAAACAAAACAAGAACAGCAAGCCAACCACCTCCCTGACATCCATGGCCTCTACGAACAACAAGATAGTTTACAACCTAATACAGACCTCCCAACTCAACCTAATGGCGAATCCAGCTGTAAGGTAGGAAGCGAAGTGGAAGTAAACAAAGACCCCCTGTGGGAAATGAACTTTGATGGGTCCTGCACTAGGCAAAGTGCTGGAGCTGGAGTGTGGCTGCGTAACACCGAAAATGATCACGCGGAGAGCCACACTGTCAATCTGCATTTCAAATGCACGAATAACATTGCAGAATATGAGGCTCTAATCTTGGGTTTAAATCTGTTGAAAAAATTAGGAGCCCGTAGGATAGTCGTGAGAGGAGACTCTGAGTTAGTAATCAAATAGATGAATGGTGAGTATTCGGCAAAACACCCCAGGCTTAGGGCATATAGGAATGATACTCTAGATTTGCTGAAAACGTTCATTGAATATGATTTAGTATCCATTCCTAGGGGTCAAAACGCTATTGCAAATGGACTAGCCTGCCTAGCTAGCTCTTATCCTAAGGCCCCAGTTGACCAACAAATCATCATTCGGACTAAATTCAGGCCTGCAGTGCCAGACAATGAAAAATACTGGCAGGTCTTTGAAGGAGACAAACAGATTGAAGATTTCCTGATGGGCAGAAATGAGTTTGAATTTTCTGATTCAGACTCAAAATATGATGACAGCTGCCCAAGTGAGGATTCCCCAGATGAACTAGAAACACCTTGTAGTATAGAAATAAATTCTTTTTTCTGAAGAAACTGGAGATTCAGCCATAAAGCGTGAAAACGCAGATAGAGAAGAAATGGAGGTGCTGCAAGCCAAAGACAAGAACATACCAAGAGGCTTAGCACCCTTAGAGGACCTCTTTGATTTCGATGATGTTGCAAAGAAGCCCACAATAGAACATGCAGAATCAGATGTAGAAGAATGCAACATAGGCACTGAAGACAAACCCAAAATGATAAAATTGGCTAAGTCTATACCTGCAGACATGAAGAAAAGATACATTGACTTGTTTAAGGAATTCATTGATGTGTTTGTGTGGAGCTATGAAGACTTAAAGGCCTATGACACCAACATTATACAACATAAGATACCACTAAAGGAAAATCAGAAGCCTTTTAGACAAAAACTTCGAAGAATTAATCCAAAACAATTGCCTGCAGTAGAAAAGGAAATTAAGAATATGTATGATGCAGGCATTATAGTCCCTGTAAGGTTTTCTGATTGGGTGTCGAACTTAGTGGCTGTAAGGAAGAAAACATGGGAGATTAGACTGTGCATAGACTTCAAAAACCTCAATAGAGCCTCCCTGAAAGATAACTACCCTTTGCCTAGAATGGAGCATATTTTACAAAAGGTAGTGGGCTCTAAAAGAATCTCCCTGCTCGATGGTTTTTCAGGATACAACCAAGTTCTGGTACTCCCAGGAGATCAACTCAAAACAGCCTTCACCACTCCATGGGGCACCTTCATGTATGTGAAAATGCCTTTTGGATTGATGAATGCTGGAGCTACCTTCCAGAGAGCAATGGATATTGCTTTCTCAGATGAGATTGGACACTTTATAGTTATCTACTTGGATGACTTAACTGTCTTTTCTAAAACAGAAGAAGAACACTTAAAACATCTGAGGAAAGTTTTTGAAAAATGTAGAAGGTACGGCCTGTCCCTAAATCCTAAGAAGACTTTTTTTGGGCTGCAAGAAGGTAAGCTTCTGGGCCACATCATATCCGAGAAAGGTATTAGGATAGACCCCCAGAGAGTTGAGGGAATACTTCAAATTACACATCCAAGAAACATCAAGGAGCTAAAGTCCTTAATTGGGAAGATCAATTTCCTTAGAAGATTTATCCCCAATCTTGCTGAGCATCTTAGGAAAATGACTGAAATGCTGAAGAAAGATGCTGGAATTAAGTGGACTGTCGAAGCCAAGAAATATTTTGAGTCAGTAAAGCTCGCACTAACCCAAGCCCCTGTCCTTATCAGCCCTGACTTCTCAAAAGATTTTCTGATCTTTTCATTTGCTTCCCCACACACAATAGCTGCAGTTTTGCTGCAGAAAAATTCGGAAGGTAAGGAACAGCCTATAGCCTTCTTCAGTAAAGCCTTGAGAGATGCACCCTTAAAGTACAACATCATGGAAAAGCAGGCCTATGCCCTGATCAAGGCCTTGAAAGATTTTAGGGTGTACATTCTGCATTCTCACACCATTGCCTATGTGCCAAATATAGTGGTCAAAGATATCTTGTCCCAAGACCCATATGGGAAAAGGGGCAAATGGATTGCTACAATTTTAGAATATGACATTGAAATCAAACCCACCAAGCTGATCAAAGGTCAAGGCCTGGCCCAATTAATGGCTGAATCTAATCTACAGGCCCTTGATATTAACATGATGAATGCCCTGGATGAGCAGGAAGGATTATCCCATCCAACTGTTGAGGAGCAATTTCAGAACTCTCCTTGGTATGCTGATATCCTTTACGTGCTCACACACCTCAATGCCCCTCCGGAACTGTCCAAAACAAAGGCCAGATTCATAAAAATCAAAGCTAGAAATTACTGCATTATGAATGAGAGTCTATATTGGAAAAATCCAAATGGTCTTTTGCTGAAATGTTTTCCTGAAACTGAAGCCGAAAAAATCAAACAAGAATTCCATGCTGGGGAGTGTGGAGGCCACCTGAGTTGGAAGGCCACTGCAAATAAGATACTCAGGGCTGGTTACTATTGGCCCACACTCTTCAGTGATGTCCATAAAATGATCCTTACCTGCCACAAATGCCAAATTTTTGAAGGCAAAAGAAAGCTCCTTCCCCTCCCTCTGCAACCTATCACCATAGAAGGTCCCTTCATGCAATGGGGCTTAGAATTCATTGGAGAAATCCACCCCTCTTCTTCTGGGCAACACAAGTGGATCTTGACTGCTACTGATTACTTCACTAAGTGGATTGAATCCATACCCACTAGGAATGCCACTGATTCTGTCATCATTAGGTTCCTAGAAGACTTCATCTTATCTCGGTTTGGCTGCCCAAGGAAAATAATCACTGACAATGCTGCTGCTTTCGGATCCAAAAGAATGATTGATTTCTGTCACAGGTACGGAATTGCGCTGGGACATTCAACTACCTATTACCCCCAGGGTAATGGCTTAGCTGAATCATCAAATAAAAGCCTGGTTACAATCATTAAGAAGCTGTTGGAAGAGAATAAAAGGTCTTGGCACAAAAAGTTGATACATGCCTTGTGGGCAGACAGGCTCACTACAAAGAAATCTATTGGCATATCCCCTTTCCAGCTGGTTTATGGGACAGAAGCAGTTTTTCCTACTAGCCTTGGGATACCAGTGGTAAAGCTTATTCGAGAAATCCAATCAGAAGAAGACAGCATGATAAGGAGAATTAATGAAACAATCCATCTTTAGCAAACAAGGGAGCAGGTTTATAACAGAGTTGTCAAAGTGCAGGAAAACATGAAGAGACAGTTTGACAAAAGAACCAAAGCGGCAAGTTTCAAAGTTGGGGACAAGGTCCTAAAGTGGGATTCAAGAAGGGAAGATAAAGGCAAACATGGCAAATTCGACAGCTTGTGGCAAGGTCCGTTCATCATTCAAGCCACGGTGCGTCCTAATGCGTTTTTCTTACAAGAACTTGATGGTTCCGAGTTGTTTGGGGGTCCTGTCAATGGCAGGATGCTCAAACACTATTTCTGCTAGTTGTCCATTTCCAGTTTCATTTCCATTGTATATACCGTTGCAAATTTTCATTTTCAGCAAAAAGAGAAGAAATTGTTCCAAAAAAAAAAAAAAAAGAATGAAAAGAGAGGTTTAGACATGCTCAAAACATGAACCTCTGAGGCAGAAATATTGGCTCTAATAAACTCAAAATCTGAGCCAAAAGGAACAAGAATAGCTGGTCCTAACAAGCTCAAAATCTGGATCAGCAGTGACAGAAGATTCAGCTCTAATATGCCCAAAATTAGAGCTGGAGCAAAGGTGATCCAGGTGGATATTGGTGGCCTCCCACCTATTCCATTTGGACCCGCAGCATCAATTCTTTTAGTTTTTCAGCTTCAACACAACTTACTATTTATAGCAGGTTTTCGGGTCCTGCACACCCGGAGCCGTTTTGGGGCATTAATAATCCAGGTGGATATTGGTGGCCACCCATCGAGTCCATTTGAATCCCCACCATCAGTTATTTCAGTTTGTAAGTTTCGGCACAACTTACTATTTTTAGCAGTTTTTCGGGTCTTAAACTTCCGGAGCTGTTTTGAGGCCCTAAACGACGTTTTTTGGGAAAACGGAGAACAACATGGGTCCATGGACCGATGTTGCTCATTCAAAAATTGTACTCCTCAGATATATCTTTCTAACGAGCTATTGAGCGCGTCAAACGGAGATCGGATGCCAAAGTTACGCCCCCGGGAAGTTGAACCACCAATTTACCCAAACGGGACCCACAATTTTGGCGCTTCATCTCCTACGGTTAGGGTTTTGGACGTTTCGGATTCTACATTGTTTCTCAACAATAAATAGGCCCTCGAGCCTCATTGTAAGACAGTTCAGGGGGCTGGGAGCCAATACATCTCTTCTCAGAGATAAGCGCGACCAGTGCCCTAGCTCGCCACATCTCCATCATGTCTGCATATTAACACAGTTCAGGGGCTGGTAGCCACCACATCTCTTCTCAGGGATACGCTGCCAGTACCATAGCTCTTTTATTTCCATTATATCTGTAATAGGCCTGCGAGCCTCAATGTAACACAGTTCAGAGGCCTGCGTACGCCACATCTCTTCTCAGAGATACGCTACCAGCGCCCTAGCTTGTTTCCATTATGTTTGTAAGCTTATTTCAGTCATTCGTTTATTAATAAATTGAAGCATTATTTCCGCTGCATCTCTGTATCTATGGTTATATCTGTATTCTGTTGCGTTCCTGCATAAAATCCGGATCAGTGGTATCAAAGCGGGTCTGCTTTTTCTCTGTTTTTCTCTTCATGTCCCCAATGCGGCCAGGGTATAAGGAGTTCAAAATCGCAACCCCGACGACCCCCCATGGCGAAAGGAAAGAAAGACGAGGGAGCAGGAGATCCTGTCAAAATCTTGCTCGAGGATGCCCTTGAGAAACAGAGGAACGTGATGATGGACAATTTTTTTTCAGATCCTTCAATGGCTGCCCACCGGTGGCACATCTAAATCCAACACCAAGTTCAGCAAAATTTCCCCCCCCATGGAGGAACTTAACGCAATGGAGACCATTGCTTCCTAAAGAGGGAGGAATGATCCAGGTGGATATCGGTGGCCTCCCACCTATTCCATTTGGACCCGCAACATCAATTCTTTCAGTTTTTCAGCTTCATCACAGCTTACTATTTATAGCAGGTTTTCGGGTCCTGCACACCCGGAGCCGTTTTGGGGCATTAATAATCCAGGTGGATATTGGTGGCCACCCATCGAATCCATTTTAACCCCCACCATAAGTTATTTCAGTTTGTAAGTTTCGGCACAACTTACTATTTTTAGCAGTTTTTCGGGTCTTAAACTTCCGGAGCCGTTTTGAGGCCCTAAACGACGTTTTTTGGGAAAATGGAGAGCAACATGGGTCCATGGACAGATTTTGCTCGTTCAAAAATTGTACTCCTCAGATATATCTTTCTAACGAGCTATTGAGCGCGTTAAACGGAGATCGGATGCCAAAGTTACGCCCCTGGGAAGTTGAACCACCAATTTACCCAAATGGGACCCACAGTTTTGGCGCTTCATCTCCTACGGTTAGGGTTTTGGACGTTTCGGATTCTACATTGTTTCTCAACAATAAATAGGCCCTTGAGCCTCATTGTAAGACAGTTCAGGGGGCTGGGAGCCGATACATCTCTTCTCAGAGATAAGCACTACCAGTGCCCTAGCTCGCCACATCTCCATCATGTCTGCATTGTAACACAGTTCAAGGGCTGGTAGCCGCCACATCTCTTCTCAGGGATCGCTGCCAGTACCATAGCTCTTTTATTTCCATTATGTCTGTAATAGGCCTGCGAGCCTCAATGTAACACAGTTCAGAGGCCTGCGTACGCCACATCTCTTCTTAGAGATACGCTACCAGTGCCCTAGCTTGTTTCCATTATGTTTGTAAGCTTATTTCAGTCATTCGTTTATTAATAAATTGAAGCATTATTTCCGCTGCATCTCTGTATCTATGGTTATATCTGTATTCTGTTGCGTTCCTGCATAAAATCCGGATCAAAAGGAAAGAAGTGACTCAAATATGCTCAAAACCTGAGTCACGAGAAAGAAAGAAGGATGTTTCACAGTTGCAAAATTCCATGCCTTCACAGTTTTGTTTTCTTCAAGTTTCTGCCCAGCAATTCAGACAGTCTAATCCTGGCTTGGCTGTGTTTAAATTTCCTGTCTTAGAATGTAGGTGAAGAAACCTGTTGGACAGTTTAATCCCAACAGGTAGTAGATTAGGTAGAGAAATAGATGAGGCCAACAGTCTAATCTGGCCTCATGGAGAAATAAGGGTAGAATTAGAATAGGTTTGTTTTTGTTTTGCAAAATAAAATGTGAAGGGTCTGCTAATTCAAATGCACCCAAGGGAAAATTGTTAGAACTCTAGTTTGGGTAGGTAGATTGGTTGGGAAAATGTTTTTGCTGATTTGTGTATCCGATATATTGTGGCAGCTAATCTAAAGAAAGAAGAAAGATGGCTTATAGCAGTAGGCATCTGGCCTACACCAAGAGATCAATTTCTGAATTCTTGACTCCTTCAAGAAGAAGCCATCCCCATGTGCAGCCACTGTTAGCCCCCCCTATGAAATTTTTGACAAACAAATAGGGGGCTAAATCATTGTTGAGTCTTCAAGGAATGCCTTTCCCCTGAAAATCCATCCTCCTTGAAGTCTCTCAATTGCTGTGCCTAATGCAAATCCCCCTCTGCTAGTAAATTGCTAAAAGGGCCTATCATTCCTCCCTTTACCCCTGCAACATACATCAATTCCCCCTCTTTCCCTTTGTCTGAATTCCCTTTCTTTTACCCTCATTTAGCCTCTTTTATCCCCCCTTGGCTCCCCTTCTATTTCCCCGTTTACCCCTCAAATCCCCCCAAAAAAAACCCCTTAAGTCCTTCCCTTACTCTTTATTTCCCATTGTTCCCCTTATCGTTCCCCTTCCCAACCTCCAAAATCCACTAAAAGGGGTAAAAAACCCACTCTCTGACCATGTAATAGGGCTTAGCCCCTTTCCCACCAGCCCCTTAACCACTTCCCACACATGCCCGTGCGCTGGGACCAAGCGCTTAAGTCCCAGGCGCTAATCGCAATCGGAAGATCGGGCGGGTGTAGATTCCTTTGTTATAACGCAAAAGCCCGATGCGATTTGTTTAACTCGTTAAGTCCCGCGGCGTGTCCTACACCGTTGATCTTCTGCGATGATCCGACGGCAGAACGCCAATCGCAACATTCACATCGTAACCTCCGATTGATCGCAAGCCTCCTGCTCTGACCTCCGATTGCGATCCTCCGATCCATTCTGAGCCGTTGATCTGGCCTTCAGATCTAACGGCCAGCGCTCAATCGCAAACCCCAGTTGTGCTGCCCCGATGGTGATTCCCCGATTGCATTGTAGCCGTCCGTTCCCTTCCAGATCTGACGGTTGGCGCTTAATCGCAACAGCGCTCCGATCGCGATCGCATCCCCTTCTCTCCGCCTTCCGATTTCATCTTGGCCATCCATCCTCCCACAGATCCGACGGCCATCGCACCCCCCTTCCGATCGCAATCGCAAGTCACATTGGAACAGCTCCGATTGCGATCCTCCGATTTAATCCCCGCCGTCCATTTTCCCGCTGATCCAACGGTCCTCCGCCAATCGCAGATCCCCTCCGATTGTGATCTCCACCGTTGATCTCCCCGCCAGATCGACGGTCAGCGCTCAATCGCAGACCCTTCCCGATCGCAATCGCAAGTCCCTCTTTCCGTCTCCCGATTAAATCCTGGTCGTCCGTCTGTTACATGATCCAATGGTCATCGCTCAATCGCAACATCGCCCCGATCGCAATCGAAACTTTTTGAATGTGTCACCCTTGCTCCCCCCCCCGATTGCGATCCTCCGATTTGATCCTGACCGTCCATCGGATCTGGGATCTAACGGTCAGGATCTAATCGCCCTCTGCCTCCGCTGGGTCCCACTCTTTCATTCATCCCCGTCGCATTTCATGCATTTTGTTTGTTTTTGTTAGTTCCATATATTGTTACGCCGGTCAATCTCCGCCGTCGATCTCCATCTCCAGGCCTGAATCCAACGGTCTGCGCTGCATATTTCTACCAAACCCTATTTTCTACACATTCCACCACTCCACTGCATTTTCATCATAATAAGCTTTGTTTCCGCCACCGTCGCACCACCATCTCGTTCACCCTGCATTCATCGCTCCGTCCACTGTTTTCTGCATAAGTTCGCTGTGTTGCAGAGTTTCTAGAGGATGGGACCGCCGCTGTTCAATGTACTACCTCGATGGCAAGCGGTGCAGTCAGGATCAAATCTAATGAGCCGGTACCATCAGGAAAGTCAAGGAATGGGGCTGTCAGGACTCACATTAATGGAGAGCAGAGTTAAAACGCTGAAATCCTTCCGGCGCCATTTAAAGATCGAGCTAACTTGACAGAGGCAGTAATGAAGTAGCAAGGATTTTCAGTACAGAGCAGAGGGATTAATGCGCGTCAACGAAGATTTTGAGCCCTGAAACAGAGGTTTAAAGAGGCAAAGCATCATTTTGAAGACCCCGAGGATTGATTCTGGAGATCCTGAACATCAATAAGAGGTAATATCAAGGTTTTCTTATCAGCAGAATGTTTTTCCATAAAGGACAGGTCTCCCATACAGTCTTTATTATGCGCCGTGTCCTTGAAGGAATTTCTCATCCCAGCTATAGTTCAAAACAATCTAACATCCATGAGGCAGACCTCTCAGCAAGTTCTTTTATTTGGATCAAATCACCTGGAGTACTACAGCCAAAGGGTCAAATCATATCCGAAGCAGATCTTTCTTTCACGAGGAAGGTGACAAAAATTAAATATACAGTGCATTAAGCAGAATGGGTCTCGGCCCTGCATTCATTGTTGTGTTTAAATGTAACATTTAAAATTCACCTACCTCCTCAGTCGGTCCTCTGTGTCTCTTCTACTATAAAGCATAGAGGGATATCATTGTAATGGTTGTTGTTGGATTATCAGTGAATTGCAAGCATTTGCGTCCCGAGCCAAGTTTCCTATGTAATAGTTGTATGATAGGCTGAGAAATATGATGTATTCAGGCTGAATGTAAAAGCTTTGGGCAGTGATGTACCTGATTGGTGTTGTGTTTAACATGATAAGCAGTTTTCATTGGATCCTGATCTACAGTAGTTGGTGATGTTTTTCTTATCTCTGTGTTTATTTCCATTTCATTTCATGTTCTTCTGACTGACATCTGAACGCATGGCATAAGATTTACCCTTGTTAGGTACCTTATGTCCCGGCTCTCTCAGTCTTTAATGTTTTCTGCTCATATGTGTATCTGAATATTGTTTTTAATTGACTAAACCAGTGTAGTGGATGATTATTGCCTGCTCTCTGATGTGCAAGTTGATAGAATCGGTGTTCAGATGTCTTTGTTAAGATTTAATTGAAAGAGGTTAGGAACATTGGGAGGTGTAAAGCCTGTCGCTGCCTCTTCATAACCTGCCCTTCCATATAAACCTTTTCAAGACCCCTTGTGTTGCCTATGGTTTTGTCCAAGCAGGCCTGGAGTTAAATGACCTCTGGCCTGATCTATAGATGGAATCAGATGGTTTTCCATCCTTCATTCTCATTCCTTAGTGTTCCATCCCATCAATCAGTCTTTGAGATCCAAATGCTCTAGATGACTAGCCCAACTGAAGCTTACACATTGAACATAAGTAAATCCTTTCTTGACTCCATTGCCCATTGGCCTTGATGTTCCCTGAGTTATCTATTCTTGCCTAGCTTCTTCTTTACCCATCCTTGTCTTATGGTGAAACCTTCCTTCCTGATTCTCAACAACCAAACTCAAACAATCAAACAAACAACCTTGAGCCTATAACTAGCCTAAAATCACAATTGAGAACTTCAAAGACATATATCCTTTGATAATCATAGAGAGATCCCTCTCCGGACCTAGGAGGGCTAGATCCTAAGGTCTGAAAGTGGTTCTATGTTGTCTCATCTTTTGGTCTCTGTCAACCTGGCCAAAACATGGGAACCCCAACAGATTGGAAAGCCAAAAGACTGGGGGAGGGACTAAAAGACCTCAATCTCTTCGCCTCAACATTGACTGCTAAAATGGGATGGCACCTGATCATTTCTAGGAGTCTGTGGAAAGAGGTTACATATTAAAAGTACATTTCTCCTTGGACCACTATGGAATGGATTAGAGGACACATTCACCACTCTCTTGGATCATCAATCATATGGAAATCCATAACTAGATCTATCCACATCATTAAAAAATTCCTTGCATGGAGAATCAGATCAGGTGAACAAGTTAAAATTGGTATGGATGCTTGGTCAGGTAGTGGTCAGGCATATCAATTGCCATTGGATATCAGAAAACATCTGGCTCATGCAGGTCTTCATTTTATCTCACATATTGTTGATCCCCTCAACTCCACATGGGCATCTCAGGCTTGGAAATCGGCTCATGAACTTGCTATCCATGACTATTGGAAGCCACATTGGAACCAATATATTAGAGCCCTACGAACTACAAACATCAAGATTACTGATCGGGAGGACACAATTTTATGGGCCATCTCTCCTAGGGGTCGATACACACGAAAGGAGGGGTATACCTCACTGAGCAAGTTACAGGAACCATAAATGAAACAGTTGTGGTGGAAAAATCTATGGAAGCTAAAGGCTCCTCCTAAAACTAGAATATTCATGTGGTTCATCCTCTCAAACTGCACTCCTACGAAGGACAACCTCACCAAACGGGAAATTCATGGGCCATCCAGATGCAGCTTATGTAATTACTATGCCAAGGATGTGGATCATATTTTTCTAAACTGTTTTGCTAGCAAGAAAATATGGTATATCACGCTACAGTCCTTGGGCTCCCCCTTGAATTGGCATGGCACCTCGGTAGCCAAGGCCTGGAAAAATTGGTGGCATGAAGCAATATGGCTAAAGAATGCAATATCCCCCTACTAATCGCATGGGAGACTTGGCTGACTTGCAACCATGCAATTTTTTTGGATAAGATCGCGGTCTGGATCAACATATGCAGTAATATTGTCTCCATTTATCAACTCATCTCGAGTGATGCTCTAGAAACTCAAAATAGAATCATCCAACCTGAAAATATTGACAAATCCATCTCGTGGTCCTATTTTGATGGCTCCTCCATTGCGATTAGTTGCAGTGAGGGTGAAATTCTACACATTACTGATTCACATTGCTATCATATCAAAATGGGACTTAGCCCAGGAACAAACAACTATGCTGATCTAAACAACCTCAGACTCCACCTCATTTTTTCCTGAGAGAAAAGTTGCAACAGGATTTAGATCTTTGGGGATTCAAAAATTATTATCAATTGGTTTAACAATGCGGCACTTTGTCATGCTCATACTCTTATATCATTTTTGGGTGAAGTTATGGCTCTTAAAGTTTATTTTGAATTTATATTTGTTACTCACATTTATAGGAAGAGGAATCAAGTGGCTGAAAAATTATCCAAAGAAGCATCGCAACTATCATGGGGGCAATGGCACATTTTTGAAAAGGATGGACAACAGGAATATCAATACTACCACAGACCCTTCATTGAGGACATGGAGGAACGAGGAGTAGTCTAGGCAGACTGCACATTTTTGGGTTTTTTGGACACGATGATATATATCTGTACTTTGTAAATATCTATGTATTTATTTTTCATGCATTACCTCTTTTTACAAGACACTTATGTTTTTACATTACCGTTGATATACGAATCTATCAAGTTTTTTTTACTTACATGATCTATGCATCGATGATTATGTTGTTGATACAACATGTAATGTTTCTTATATATAATGAAAAATTACGAATTTTTTCCTTGGAAAAAAAATAGAGATACATGAGGTAGGCACACATAAAAATGGGGTTATGATAGCAGGAGATGGGAAACATGAGAGGTTACTAGGGGGTTATGCATGCCAAATAATCCTTAGTTTTCCATTTTTCCAAAATTTACTTTGTTTCCTGCATCATCATGTTCCTTACTAAAAATATAGAAACCTTAACTACCAAACATTGAATGCATGTGGTGGTTGTGGATATGTACACCTTCCACAATTATGAAATCAATTGGATAAGTACCTTCATCATGGGAATTGTGAGAGAAATGGTAAAACCTATAATTTCTCACATTTTATTTGAGAAAAATAATGTTCCCACAATAAGGAGGAAACTGAGGTCTTGTGGGGTGTTGGGGACAGGGTGCTTTTTTTTTCATTCATTAATATACCCACCACATATGTGGTTGATGGGGAGGGAACAAAATCATGATTGGATTTAGGAAATTGATTGTAGATAGACAATTATTCATGTATTCTTAGAGGAATTTATGGGAATAGTTGTAGGGAAGAAGGAAGGATTCATTATTGGTCATTTATGTACTAAGACAAGCAACATAGTCCAATATCATGCTCACCTAAATGACATAATTAATTTTGGTTCTAAGGTGAATAATGGAGGCCATTCCTCATTTACATGAATGGTGTGTGACCATTATGAAATCATGCAAAGAACATTGAAGAGAGATGCATGGGGCTAGACATAATAGAGAAGGAAAAATAAATTGGATAGAAGTAATTTATAAGAGAGAAAGAAATAAAGGGAGAGGCAAATTCATTCTCTCTTGGTTTATGCTAGCATTCATGAAATTAATTGTAGAGGTATTGGTTCCTACTAGGAGGGTGATCAAGGAATTTTAAAGGCCATTTTGAATTCATGTTATGAGAATTACATAAATATTTATAGCTTGTGAAAATAGACAAGGAAGAGATTCAAATGCCTAAAAGATAATTTCTGTGAAAATAAGTGAATTTTAGAGAGGAAGAACATAGGGAGATTCAAAAATAAGGTTGGAAAGGGATCCAGGAGAGATATCAAGCTATGTGAAGGAGAATCCATGGATAGAAGATAAGGAGGAAACCATAGTGTGGGTTGAACAACCAAGCAAGGAACCCTTTAAAACATGAAAAAGGTCAAGAAATAAGTAAATTTTATTGGAGTTAATGGATAGTATCTATACCCTCTATGCACACATATAGGAAGAGTATTGGCTTGATGGGGCCTAGACCGAGGTTCATGGATGGCTGCATGAACCAACAAAACCCTCTATTACCAGCCCTTTCAGCGACGATGCTGCACAAACCGAATTTTCACCCGAGGAAATATTAGGATATGGTAGAACTAGGATTCTGCATCCAAAGGTAATATGGAGTGTGACTTTAAGACTAATATTCACTTAAAATTATTCATAACTCCGCAGAATCAATATGCTTCATATACAGATGTTGTTAAAAAAATCTACTCAAATAGCTTGCAAATTGAGCGATTCTACTTTATCATTCATTAATCATCAAATTAAACCATATTCATGAATTCGCGATGCAAATATAGGTAAGAACCCTGATCTAACACAATTAATCTTAAAACATAGATAAAGTAAACATACAAGTAAAGAACCCATATCTGCCTTCAAAGTCTTCTATTATTATTTCAAATCTTCACAATATAATACTTTTCACCCTGCACACACAACTACAGGGGTCTGCACACTCAGTTGCAGACTTTCTAAGGTCTCCGCACACACAGCTGCAAGATCCTTCCCTTTCGCACAAAACAATAGAATACAAACTCTTAATTCAAATCTAGCATTACATCCATATGCATTCTATATCCATTATTGATATCCTAGAATCCTTATATAGACTTTCCTTTTACGATACCATGGTCCAAAAACCATGGGCAGAGCTTAATGTATACAACATTATCCCATCCCTTTACAAAATAAGGGGCTTTGACCTGCCCTAGAGCCCCTAAGACTTTTAATCATTTGTGCGCACCGCGCTCTGCTCCTTAACATGCAAATTCTTTACAAAAACTTTCACCTAGGGGTATCATGTCCAATAGAGAGATTATAGAATTTTTAGGGACTATTGAGTAGATAAGGAAGGTATTCTCCTTATGCTATGTAAGGAAAGCAATGTGTGTCACCAAAATAGTTTTGTTGTTCCAAGAAAAACATTAATGGTGATGCAATGTGATAGGTAATTTTGTATCCTAAGATAGAATGATTTACATAAAATTGTTCTAATTTTCCTTAACTATATCATAGCTTCAATTAGGGTGGCCTATTATAAAAATAATAAGTGAAATAGAGTCAATGGTTTGGTGGAACATTTCTCTACCTAAGTTAACGTTGGCCTTCAACTTTCAACTAGATAAGTGATTCCTTTAGTTTGTTTACACTTGATGCGCTTTGCTGGAGTATTTTACTAATTCATTTTTGATATTTCTACAACTTTACTATTTCTTCATAATGGTAAATAAATTTCATATGTGCCAATGTAATTCTTGTAAATATAATTTTATATGATGCTACACCATTTTTACTAAGTATCATTATCTCTATTTATTTTTGGATGTGAGTGCCAATAAACATCCATAGTGTTATAGCTTGTGATGAATATGCTATGTGAACCAATATTATGGTTATAGGATACCATTAGGGAATAATGAACTATGGATGGAAGATAATCTTTATTTTCTAATGTTATGCACTGGAGGTATATATTTTCCCCATCTACTTAATCATACTCATTCACCTTGTAATATTTTTTTTGATTAAAATAGGAACTCACTTGTTATCCTCCAAAATAGAGGTAAAATAAATATAGACCATTTCTAATATTTTTTTTCATTAAAATTAATTTAACAAAAATTTAGATATAAAATATAATTGTATAAGGGAAAATTCCAAAAGACATAGTTCCTCTATGCCCCATGGTTTTGAAAACTAGACTATCCATGAATATTTTTTTTTATGGAAGTGCTTCTTGAGCGTTTTAAATAAAAGTACATATGTACAACACCTCAAATTCTTATTGAGAGAAATCACGATGCTCTTTTTGTTTGCATGTATGTTTTCATCCGTTGGATATGAGGATCAATTCTTTAATTAGAAACTTAACTACATTACATGGAACTAACAAAAAATCCTTGCACAAACGATCAAATTAGTTTAGATTGTATTTCAATCTGGCAGAGAGAGTATATATGATTTTTTCAAGGCAGCAGTCTTGTAGCTTCAAGGAAAACCTCCTTTACATGAAAAATTTGAATAAAACTTTTGCATACAATAGATTTAATCCCTCTAGAAACCTAATATATATATATATATATATATATATATATATATATATATATATATATATATATATATATATATATATATATATATATATATATATATAAACACACACATCACATGTAATTTTTCATTGTTTAAACTATAATTCTGAATGTAAAAAATGGATTCAATGTCATCAAAATTTATTTGATAAGTTGGATTTTGTAAACTACATAGCTTAAACTTGCAATTTGAACACATATTTTCTTGATTTGAAACCAAATTGACCAAAACATATTCTTAAAAAAGGGCCACAATGAGACTAATTAAAATGATTTAGTCATAATTTTTTTTCTTTCAATTGTTTGATATATTGCACATATAGTTTTGTTTTTTAATCATATAAATATATACACATTTAGATGTTTTTTCTTGAAATATTTTATCATTATATTGTCCACATTAAAATTATTTTCTGTTATTAGTATATTTTTTAATACATTTCAATATTAGTTAACCCTCCATATTAAAAGATTTTATTTATGACTCACATTGAATATTTTATTATTAATTATATATTTTCAAATCTTTCATTTTAATTTGATATTAAAAAATAAATAAATTACATATCTCCTTGAACATTTTTACTTTCAGTTACTCCTCTTACAACATTGAAATATTTTATTACCATTAACATTAAAATAATTTGTCATTTACACTCTCTCCATATACATATGCATGAAGTTGAGACTGAAATAAATTATTCAACATGCATATTTAAAAACATTATTTGAGCCATGTGCTAAAATATTTTTAAAAAGTTATTTAAGTTATGTACTGAATTGTTTTTAGAAAGTATAAGAATTATACAATTTCTTGTACTCAAAAGTATAACATTTTTTATTACTTTTAGTTACTTTATTTCTCTATGAGATTGGTATAAGATTATGATAGTTTATATGAACATTGAAATATTTTATTTATGGTTGAGAGTAATAGCATAACATGTATATTCATTTTTTTTAAATGTTATAGCCCACATTTTTTATTTACACTGAAAACTTTAACTAAAAAATTTGAACACTACACATTTATTCCCTCTAGAAACCTTATATATATATATATATATATATATATATATATATATATAGAGAGAGAGAGAGAGAGAGAGAGAGAGACGACGTGTAAATTTTCATTGTTTAAATTATATCTTTGAATGTATAAAATGGATTCAATGTCTTCAAAATTTATAGTGAAAAAATCGACTACAAAATTTGCACATAATAGATTTAATCTCTCTGGAAACCTAATAGATTTGTAATTAAGAGTGATATATATATATATATATATATATATATATATAAATATATATATATATATATATATATATATATATATATATATATAATTTTTTAATGTCTTCAAAATGTTAAATTTCTCTCCTCTTCATCGCTACCATATATATGAATATGATGTTAATGATCATTGATGTCTATGGGAAACCAATAAATCAAAATTTCACTGCATATCTAGTAATGTGGCATGCATATAGAATCTCTCAAAATATCTCTTCCATCTTCATCTTGCTAATGAAAAGTATTTGAAGTAAATAGTTTCAAATTTATTATTCTTTTTCCTATATTCTCATTTTAATATAACCTCTTTAGTTTCAATCTTGAAAATTTGGAGGACAATCCTTATTTCACTAATACATCGGTTTTGAATATAGATAGTTAATTTATTTTTTAATAATATGTCTTCCAGAATCCTTTAGTTGTGTTCCAGCTGAATTTTTCCAACAACCAACACCTTACTATTCCAAGAATAACAACAACTACTTTATCAATTCCTGGTAGATACGTAAAGGATAGAATTTTAAAAAATTTAGTGAATTTTTTTTTTAATAGGGTGTCTTCTAGCAGATGGTCTTATGGTAGAGTTTTTCAAACTGTAAGCACTTTAGTATTTAAATAGCAACAATTGTTTTATCATTTATTTGTAGAAACGTAATTTGCACAAAGAGTGTACATTGAAAATGAAGGGTAAGTAACAAAATAAACGATGGAATTTGGGTTGGAGCTTTATCATTTCTTTGTAGAAACATAATTTACATAGAGTGTACATTGAAAATAAAGGTTAAGTAACAAAATAAATGATGGAATTTGGGTTGTATTGATATTGGAACGTGAGGGATCATGTTTTTCCAATGGAGATTTTTAAATTTTACATAAATGTTGACTTAATGGTGGGTCGAAGTTAAAAATAAAGAATCAAACATCAATTATTTTAACGATATTGAAAATTCAAAAACATGCTATCTAAATAATATTTGAAAATGACAAGTATATATCAGAAAATTATAATTATATATACCAAAAATTGATTATCGAAGGGAAAAGAGAACGAGGTTCTCAGGTACTATAATGGGAACATAGAATTAATGATACTTATTTTATTATGAAAGCCCAATACATTTCAAAGAAAAAATTATTATGGTTCCCAAAAATGAAAAAAAAGAAGGAAAAAGGAGAGCATGCAAGAGGAATTGCAACTTAGAACAAATACACAGACTTACATGTACCATTGTACGCTATTTCCCGACTTCTTAATTCAAATTAAACTACTTAGAAAACAAACTTGTACCACTGTGTGCTCAATTATTTACTTCTTATTTCAAAATTTACAACTTTTCCGGAAACCCTCATGCATTATATATGATTGTGACTAAACATATACAAAATTGGAAGATGGAAAGAACACTATTTAATATTTAAATAGACATGAAAATAAGACTCTTGAATTTTTAAATAAAGGTGAATAATTCTTTTATTACCATTTGTTCCAAAAAATGAGGACCATTTTCTCCAAATTAATTCCAATACCATGAAATACAGGCGAAGAAAGAAAGAAACATTTTTTACACCAAATGGGGAGGGCGAAATAACTATTATAAATACCTATTTTTGTAAATTGGGGCGAATGGAAGGTTGTAACTCCTAATTTCAAGGGATAGATTTACTTTTTTTACGCTCTCCCTTAAAATAAGGAGGGATGACCTCTAGACCTAGTTTTTTTATAAAATAATTTTGGGGTGATTTGAAATAATATACTATGATACAAAAAATTATCCCAATAAAAATTTTAAACCCCTTAATTTCGCCCAAGGGTGAAAATTCGCCTCTAAAATTTTCTATGTAAACAAGTATATTTACCCATAAAATACCAAGGAGAAAGAGCTCTTATTGATGATTGCATAGGATAACCAGGTATGAGACTTCCATGAACCACCCGAACATATATTGGGTTGAGCCAAATCTCTCTTTCAGCCAATCACCCTCGTGCCATATTCCAAGAATGAATGTGGTATCTCATAAAAAAAATTAATCAAACCAAACTTGGGCTTCTTGAGGCAAAACCACCTCAACCCTCAACCAATGATTACACCTCAAGGTCGAACATCATTAACCATCACCAGATTGGTCTTTACCCAAGTTGTCCAGGGCTCCAAAGCATTTGTTCCAACCAGGGATTCTAGAACTATTAACTCAACCCATAACTATCGTTGATCTTCCATAGAATTTCTCCATCTAGGTTTTCTAGGACTAGTAACTGAACCAAAGTTTTTATAGGGTTTCCAACACATTTTTCCAACCAAGGCTTCCAGGAACTAATAACTCAACCCACATCCAAAGGCACATCAAAAACAAATAGAAAACAAAATTAAAACCCACAGCATCATGGCTGTCCAGGAAATGGCAAGGCTAGGCACAACCATTATCAATATAGGAAATCCTCCATTCCAATGACAAATCATAACCAAATAACCACATTCATATGCCATGCATGCCAAAAATAGTAAGGAAATCATACATGCAACTCGGTACCTGTAAGAAAAACTTGTTGCAGTAGCTGATCTCGATGTCCTCTTACGCTTCCCTGCTTTTATTTTTCCTTCTTTGTCCAAATACCAAGTATTCCACACTCCTCCAAGAGTTCTCCAAGAAAAACTATAAGTGTTTAATATTATGAGAGAGAGAAAGTAGAATGAGAGCTCCAAAATTGAACTGACAAAAAAATGTAAACTTATCCTCAGAAGCCTTTTTATTAATGATGTTATTATGAATCCTTTGTCGAAGTGTACGAAAAAAGACCACTTTAGCTACGCATAACTAATAGCCCTAACATCAAATATGGCTGCCAATATCTTCAGATCTGCAGTTAGTTGATCAAGACAAGAGCTGCAAAAAACCAGATCTATGCATAGAAAGACATTAAGCAATAAAAAGAAGGTTTTGCTCCATATATCCAATAGACAAGACAAGAACAATTTTTGAAAGAATTTTTGTATTAAGGGCACCTGGGAGGAAAACAAGAAGATGTTTCCAATTCTCCTCAATGGGATGGGTTCTTGGAAGTCCTCAGCACTTCAGATCTAGAATCTCTCTCTTGTTGGTGTAGAAAACCCAGACAAAGATAGAACTCAAAGGGAGCTCACACAGCAAATAATGTAGAATGTGACCAAGTGTATAGATCCAAAGTGATCTAATAGGCAACAAAAGGTGAAGAATGGTAGGAAAACCCCTCCTATTTATAACAAAATATTGGGTCATTCTAGATCTTGGTGCATGATTAAAATAATGTTAACCAAATCTAGATCCACCTTTTATGGAATATTTTATTATATTTGTTGAAGGGAAAAAGTATTTGACTTGGGTCAAATCCCTTTATTTGTAAATAATAAATAAATAAATGATTTATTTATCATTTTAAGGAAGTGGTTGAAAGATAATCAAATAAATAATGATTTATTTAATTATTTATGGGTGATTTAGTCATATTTAACAAGGAATATTATTTAAATAATATTTAAATAATTATTCCTAGAAAATAATAAGATAAATAGAGATTTATCTAATTAATTTCTTTGTTTTGGGTTAAACATGATGAGGAATAATAATTAAATTATTGTTTAATTCATTATTCCATGAGGAAAATCAAACAAATATAGATTTGTTTAATATTTCCTTTTGGGGTTTCCTGTTTAGACCATAAACAACCTAATAAATGTGGTTTATTAAGTTATTTGACATAGTGAAAGCAATTTTACTTAGGGTAAAATTTGTCTTACATGGTGTACTTGGGTCCATCTAATGATAGTAGGTTAGATGACCAAAATATGGTGTACGTATTGCCCCCAACAGGCGAGTGTTAGGAGCAAACGTATGACCGAAGTTACGTTGTAAGAATCCAATCACCGGTACATCAAAAGGGGAAGCTCGAGAGAGAAATGTAAGGTAGACTAATGTGCTCAAGAACTAGACCTCGAGGAGACGAGACTCTGTGCAACAAGTCTTTATGAGAGGGTACATATCCTAAAGGCTAGTGGGGGGAGGGGGCGGGTACTCATGCCCCGCCGAGACAAAAGAATAGTGTGTCCAGTAAACAAGGGACCGAACCATAAAGTACAGCCGGCATAAACATGAGCCAGATAAAAATACAATGAGGGATCCCACATACATGATGTTCCTGGGATAACAGCCAGGACTTATACAATAATATCTGAGTACATGAGATACAAATACAACCCAAATGCACCCTATAAGCGGGGAAGGGCTCACAAAATCTGACTGATACATGTAAATCAAAGAGGCGCTGCAAGCGGCTAAGGCCGACATCATCAAATATATGGAGCTGCATCGAGGGTTGCAATGAAGAGATCATCCGGGCATGTGGGGGGCTACCTGCAGGGCCACCCCCTCATGAGGGTTGAGACATCTCACACACACCTGGGAATCACCAAGAGCTGCTGCTGCATCACTGAACCATCAAGTATACGGATCTCAATCATGCTGAAAGGAGCTGGAGCTGAGAAACAATCAAGTCAAAGGGTAATAAGAAATCCCTTTGCCTGATCCAAGGCACCTAACAAGAGTGGAACCTGGAACCAAGGTACACCGCCCTCTAGACCTGTCTTCTAAAATGAATGAGTTGATGTCGACAGAAGGAGGTCCGCCATAGGTGAGGCAATGAGGGATTCTCAACTAAGGCACGAGAGAAAATAATAGAGCGACTGACAGACTAATACCAATGATGATGATGGAATGGAGGGGACTGAGGAGCAAATGGACGACTTCCCTTGCTAGAGCATAAAGGACATGAATGACATGGCAGCGAAAGACACAATATCATAAGGGATAGGGGACAGTGGGACTGAAGGTCATAATATGTGACACAAGAGAGAGACCAAGCAATGAAGGATGGAGGACTATAGCAGGGTACAAAGGGACTCAGGATAGACTCCATGAATGCAATGATGACTCAACTTGGATGCTCTAAACAAGGGCGACTCGATGGTGCTGCCACACAGTAAAGGTCCAATGGGGGACCATAAAAACATGAGTACAAGATGGTAACTCACGACTTAAGATCAACACAGCATGGATAAGTATGGAGGCCAAATGGTGCCCCTAGTATGAGTGTTACAAGTGAAGAAATTCGATTTTGAGGAGGGTTATGGTTGAGGGGAATAGGTGCCCCCAAGCATGGTGTGGTCATGGCAAAATGTATTTAGAAAAATGGGAATCTAAACAAATTTTAATGATGTGGTGCGCCATTTGTTTTCGTTATGGTTATGCAGTTTGAGAAAGGGAATGGAGGATTACCAATATCTTTTGGTACTGCATATAGGAATCAAATGGAATTTAAGTTTTTGGGTTGGCATACCTGGTGTCACTATCCCAAAGAGAGGATTTGGAGATAATGAATTGATGCTCTCTTAGAAAACCCATAGGTTGGTCAACAACAATGTCTAAGAGATTGGGTTGTTGATGGAAGCTGAGGGAATGATAAGGGGTATCATCCCTAGAGTGATCTGAAGTGATATGGGACTCTAGAGGTTCTTCGAAATGTGGAAGAATAATGGTACTAAAGTCAACACGACCAGATACACTAGGAGAGTTTTGGAGAGTTTCTTCTCCTGGTCTCTCGAATATGGGTGCCCCCCTTACCCAAATATTGGGTTTCAATGTAATGGCCACAAGGTGCATGTGGTTCGAACGCGTGGGTTTGTTGTAAGGGGGAATGGATAAAGTCAGGGGTGGGGATTTCATCCATAATGTCATCATCGTGATACAAGATGGGGTGACTGGTGGAAGAAAGACCACCTGACGCGGAAAAGCTACCTGACTCATCATCATGAGAAGAGAGGTTCACATGCGCATCGTCACAAGGGGTGACGGAAAAGTAAGCAGATAAAGGATCTACTGATGTTGAGCCCAGGGTGATCATTGAAGGAAGGTCAAGCGAAACAACAGGGGAGGATTCAGAGGGAATGTTCCCCGAGGGTCTCATGGATGATGATAGGTAGAAAATGGTGGATGAAGGCTCCGTCATCTCGACATCAGAAGGGGGAATGTCAATGGGAGCAGTCATGTCTGGTAGTTCTGCAGAAGAAAAACGCGCAAATAGGGGAGAGGTGGACTCATTGCGCTTAGCCTCGAATTGGTGGACCGCGGCTAGAGAGGTGTGGAAGTCGTCGAGGCGGGGACAAATATGGGTGTAATGGCCATGGAGATCACACAAATCACAGGGGTGGTTGGTGTGAATAGTCTTGGGGTTCTTGATCGCGGTCGTGGAAGGAATAGAGGCTTCCGGGACCGTGGACTCAGGGAACACGACATTAACCATGGGCTTGAGATGAAGCAATTCAGGACAGCTATGGGTGGCGTGACCGACAACATCACACAAAACACACTAGATGGTATGCTTTGGAGGCCGAGGAGGGGCAGGGTTTGTCGGGGCAGCCTTGTCCTTTGATGCCCCCTTACGAGCTTTGCCCTTCTTACCCGAAGAGCTCGCAATAGGAGGTGGTTCCTGTTGAGGTGACTGAAGCACTGTTGCAGCGGGAGATGTCTTGGGGACTGGTTGAACTGAGGTCAAAGAAAGATAAGGTTTGGGTTGACCAGGAAAGGTTGGGGCTGGAGGATCAAGGTACCAGACGGGAATTCCAAGGGTCAGGTTAGGAAGAGAGAGGGTGGCCATGACAGGTACCGTGGACACTCCTGGTGGGGGAGCTAGGAACGGTATCTGACCAGAGGGGTAATGGCCAGGTGGGACGACTCATAAATGGCTAAGGCTTGGAGGAACCATTCCAGGAGGACAAAGAGGCTCATGACTACCAGTTGCAGGTGAAGGGCTAGGAGCAGGTTGCGGAGAGTGCGGTTGCTGACTAGCCGAAGCAGGTTGCTTGAGAGCAGCCCGAGACGATTGCATCATGCAAACATTCGATGAGCTGGGGTTAGAGATAGGAGGAGGAGGAAGACCAAGGAAGGTTCCGAGCAAAGAAGAGTCTTTGTAGACGCCAGGAGAGACACTAGTCAAGGAATCAACGGTTTGCTTGTTGGCTACAGAAGAGATGGTCGTCTCAGGTGAGGTCTGAGATTTTGGCTCATGATATGTCAACTGGTCAATGGTGACTATCTTTCCATTATGACGGAAAGACATCTTGCGGAAAACCGCAGATGGGACAGCAGACATAGCATAGGTGTAGCTCCGCCCCAAGAGAATGTTGTAATCTAGAGGGGCGTCGATGAATTCAATGTCAACGCAAACAGTCTTGCCCGCAAGAGTGATAGGACAATTACGGAAGAGGCCAATGGGCTGGGAGGCGTGGCCATCCCACGCTTGAAGGGTGATCATGGAAGGGGCCAACTTAGGAGATCCAAGTTGCTTCCAAAACGAAGTGGACATCACACAGGTGGATGGCCCCTCGTCAATTATACACCGAGAAACGTTAGCGTTCCGGATTTTGACTGGGATTTGGAAGGCTACGGAAGCAGGAAGGGAAGGATGTTCTGATTGATGGCCGTCGAAAACAATCATTTGGTCATCAACAGGATCCATAGCTCCCAGGGCAGATAGTAGAGCCTTCTTTTGGGAAGGGCACGATTGGAGGAGTTCCAATGTGGAAATGGCAGCAGGAGACTGCGCCAAATCATCTACTATGCTATACAAATGAGCAGCTCGACCAGGAGCAGCATTTTGGCGTAATGATCCTTTAGGAATATTGGTATGAACCTCGACTTTGGGTGGAGGGATATGTAAGGGACCATTGGATGTTGAAAGAGGCTCTGTAGAACCTGAAGAAGGGGACTCGGGGGCAGACTGAGCGGAAGGCGTGGGATACTGGCGAGACCGAGTTTGAAGGTTAAGTTCGATGGTTAGAGGTGGATCAGAGTTCATCATGAGGATTTGGTAATTGGAGGAACCAGAAGGGGAAGGTTGAGTGGCCACCTGTCCGTCAGGTGGTTGGGTAGCCACGAATCCCTGCTGTGCATCCACTTGTGCTTGAGGGGGTGGTGACTGCTATTGCAGGGGTTGAGAAGGCAAGGGAGGCGGAGGTGCTGATGCTGGAGGAGCTGGAGCACCAAACTGCGGATACGAGTAATAAGGGGGTTGGGTAACAGTATGGTGAACAAAAGGTTGGGCCAAAAGAGGAGGCATGATGTATCCTAGATACGTGCTACCGGGAGGGGAACAAGTACGGGAGGTACTGCCCCCTCCCCTAGGAAAACCATAACCCATGGGAGGTTGGGCATATGGATGAGAGAGAGCTCCAATGATACTGTCCGCGGCATGAGGTGCCCCCGGTGTGTTGACACGACTGGGTCTGGGGAGGTCAGGTAGAACGGTATAAACATAACCTGTCTGAGCGTAGATCAAGTCATATTTTAACGCCAGTTGGAGGGCGGCTTCTTCAGTTTGGGGAAAATGCGATGCGACATCTTTCCCAATAGGAGGCAAGAGAGATCTAAGGAACCAGTCCATGTAGACACGGTCTTCAAAGGTAGGGGATTGACATAAGCTCTTTCTTCTCCACCATTCCTGGACATGATCGGATAGGCAGGTCGCAGATGATTAAAAGAAAGAAGTCAAAAGTTCGATACTAGTGTCATAACGAAGGGGAAGCTGGAAGTAAGATAAAAAAGCCCGGGCAAGAGTCGCAAAGGTGGTATGAGAGGAAGTGGGCTCATCAACATACCACTTAGAAGCCGCACCTGTAAGCATTCATTGGAACAACCGAAGATGGACAGAGTCATCGGTAATGGAGGTAGATGAACACCACATGTGGAAAGATCGAACATGATTTGAAGGATCTTCTCCAGCAAGGCCTTCAAACTTTGGGATGTCGGAAGGGAGCTTTGTCGGCATAGCAGGCCAACTAGCGTCATGGTGTATAGGGTCGTTTATCAACCGGTCTAAATCGGGGAGGCTGAGGCCTACCATGAAGGGGAGCAAGGGCGTAGCCAAGGTAGTTCCTATGGTGGTTCCGCTAGTAGTAGTCTCGGCATTAGGGCCGGGATTCCCACTAGCGTTAGGCCCTGGACCAGACATAGTGAAGGTGACATGGGGAGAACCAGAAGTAAAAGGAGAACCCAATGAATCAGAAGGAGAGTCGGAGTGCGGACTCGGAGGAGGACTAACTCGACGACGGCGGGACAGAGTAGGTCAACCGATCGAAAACTGAGGGTGAAGGCCAAGAAGTCTCTGGGAGGTGCGCCTTGGGGGCGCAATGATGACAACACAAACACGGCACAAGGGGAAGAAGAACGACCAACAAGGGCAGGGAGGTGCAGAATCAAGAGAGTACAATGTCGAAACAAAGGCAGATAGGTGCAGTGTCAATTGATTTTAAAGTCTTTGCCTGGTGGTGTAAACCAGGCTCTTCTTCGCTTAGGGTGAGTGTGTGGCGTGCGTTAATTTTAATTTTTAAACCCTTTTCGTTTTGAGAGCAAGAGAAAAAATGTGCTGCGTAACTGAAAATAAATCTGCAGAGAACAGTATATAATGCTAAAATAACAGAAAATTAACAGCTAACAATGCATCAATCTAATCGAAAAAGGAGGGTCTCTCAAAACTAGTCTAATAGAGGGAAAAAATCTAGTCAAAACACACTACAAAGAGGCCAATAGATCTAGGGTCGGAAGGGACAAGGATCTAAAGGAGAAAGCTGCTGAAAAGAGGTGCAGATCACAACCAAGAGGGCCAAGAGGCAGAGGCAAGGTGGCTGGAAAAAAGGAGGAAATCAGCAAAAAGCAGAAGGGGCAAGGAGGAGGCCCTAAAAGTAGATCCAAACAAATCTGCAGGAGGTGATTTGAAAGGGAGAAGAGCTGATTAGAAGAGGTCTGAAAAGGAGGTATCAGATCTGGAAAAAGGGGGGCTGAAACTCTGAAAAAACAGACCTGAAATAGATAAAAACTCTTCCACCAAAATTGGAGCGTACTGAAGCCCTAGGGGGCTATGTTCCCACTTAGATGAGAAAAAAAGATCAGAAACAGGTCGAAACGGGCTGAGACAGAGGCTGGAAAACCTTGACAGAAGTTTCAGAAAAACCCAGAAAAATGGCAGAAAAAAAGCAGAAAAATTGGCAGGTCGCAGGTTCTAACCTGTTTTCTGTGTAGGTCACAGAAAATGGGCTGAAAAGTGCGACCTGGAGGTCCAGGTCGCAGTTTATGGGCTGAAAAGTGCGACCTCCAACTCCGGTTGTCTTGGCGGCAGATTTGCGGAAAAGTTGTTGTCTTAGTTGCGGCTGATGTCTGTCACCTACGCAATAGGGCCAGAAACACGCGGAAGTTAGAAATTTGAATCTTTTAGGGTTTTATAGGTGAAAAACAACATAAAAATAGGAAAAAAAAAGCTGAAAAGAAACCCTAGGGTCTGAAGTAGCTGGATATGCAGGAATATGAAAAACGACAGTGGTCGTAATTGAAAACCCGTGTGGAGTCGCTAGTTGTTAGTATGAATCCTTTGTCAAAGTGTACGAAAAAAGACCACTTTAGCTACGCATAAATAATAGCCCTAACATCAAATATGGCTGCCAATATCTTCAGATCTGCAGTTAGTTGATCAAGACAAGAGCTGCAAAAAACCATATCTATGCATAGAAAGACATTAAGCAGTAAAAAGAAGGGTTTGCTCCACATATCCAATAGACAAGAAAAGAAAATTTTTTGAAAGAATTTTTGTATTAAGGGCACCTGGGAGGAAAACAAGAAGATGTTTCCAATTATCCTCAATGGGATGGGTTCTTGGAAGTCCTCAGCACTTCAGATCTAGCATTTCTCTCTCTTGTTGGTGTAGAAAACCCAGAAAAAGATAGAACTCAAAGGGAGCTCACACAGCAAATAATGGAAAATATGACAATGATAATGGCTCAAAGTCAGACCAAGAGTTTAGATCCAGAGTGATCTAATAGGCAACAAAAAGTGAAGAATGGTAGGAAAAACCCTCCTATTTATAACAAAATATTGGGTCATTCTAGATCTTGGTGCATGATTAAAATAATATTAACCAAATCTAGATCCACCTTTTATGGAATATTTTATTATATTTGTTGGAAGGGAAAAGTATTTGACTTGGGTCAAATCCCTTTATTTGTAAATAATAAATAAATAAATGATTTATTTATCATTTTAAGGAAGTGGTTGAATGATAATTAAATAAATAATGATTTATTTAATTATTTGTGGGTGATTTAGTCATATTTAACAAGGAATATTATTTAAATAAGATTTAAATAATTATTCATAGAAAATAATAAGATAAATAGAGATTTATCTAATTAATTTCTTTGTTTTGGGTTAAACATGATGAGGAATAATAATTAAATTATTGTTTAATTAATTATTCCATGAGAAAAATCAAACAAATATAGATTTGTTTAATATTTCCTTTTGGGGTTTCCTGTTTAGACCATAAACAACCTAATAAATGTGGTTTATTAAGTTATTTGACATAGTGAAAGCAATTTTACTTAGGGTAAAATTGGTCTTACATGGTGTACCTGGGTCCATCTAATGATAGTAGGTTAGATGACCAAAAAATGGTGTAACAGATGAGGCCTCTAATTTCTTCAATTTTCCATTATTTTCCTTCATTTTCCTCCTCACATGAAATCAATGACCTTTCACCTTCCTTTTCCCCTATTTTCCATTATTGTCATAAATAAATGCAAATAAATTCCACTTGGCCTTTCCAAGCCTTTGTCATTTCCTTTTCCAATTACCATAGCCATAATAAACCATATGAACACCCACACTAGGATTTTTTGACCAACATTTAGCTTGGAATACGTGCCCCATGACCAAGGTCTTATTTTACCTTTATTAAATTTTACATGGATTTTTTACCATGGTTGTTACAGAACCCTCCCCCTTGGGGGAACATCGTCCTCGGTGTTCAATGACACCTACAACCAAAAATACTGCTGAAAGAAAAACATACTACCTATGGAGATTAATAACTTTTCTCGTTGGAGTATTTACAATGAACAACTGCTAAAAAGAAAACCAACATGAAAACATAAAATCATGACAATCATAGTGAAATAACACCTATACCACTTATTAGATATTTATAATATAGCTCATGGCGGTATTTACATCCATATACATATGCTCATAAACCAAATCATTGCACCGAAACATATACCAAAACATTCGCTCAACCAACGAATAGAGAAGGTTACATAGCCCACATCTGATTTGTCATCTCCCATGTAGCTTCATCGGGCCCATAGTGATTAAATTACACTTTAACTTGCTCGATTTCTCGATTTTAGAGCATGAGCACATTTATCTACAAAATGCACAGAGGTTCCGGCTAGAATTCTCCTTCTGGATCCACCTACAATACAGACCAGTTAGTCACATGATCAACAAATTTAACATACCTTTTAATCATTGACACATGGAAAGCATCATGGAACTTCACTGTTGGAGGAAGTGAAATTTGATAGGCTATTGGTCCAATCCTTTCAAGAATCTTGAAAGGTCCACAAAACCAAGGTGCCATCTTGGCACATGATCCAATCCTCAAGGAGCTCTTCCTGGTCTTGATGTGCAAGTATATTTTCTGTCTATCCTATGTTTCATTTATATTCTTTTTGTTTACCTGCATTTCTTGTTCCATTTCTTCATACATATTTGGTTCTATCAATACCTTTTTAACTAGATCACTCCAATTAATATGAGTATTATAACTATGATCGTAGAGTGTGCTAGGTCTCTATAATATTAGTGTATACCCTTATTGTTATTGTTAGTGAAGCCCCCTTATTGTTATTGTTGTACCCATGTAGTCCCCATTTTGTTATTATTGTGCCCCATAGAAGCCCACTATTGTTATTTTTGTGCCCTTACATTGTTATTGTTATGTATGCTAGGATTATATTGTGACCCCTTAGAATCCTATATATAGAAAGGAGGTTTTTTCATTTGTATCATCCAAGAAATTTTCATTTATGTAATGTAAATGAGGTCTCCCCCTTGAAGAGGCTGATCTCTAAGTCTTTGATCTATCTTTTCTTCTATTTTGTGAGTTGGTTTCATAACATTTGGTATCAGAGCTTTGGATTCTAGGGTTTCGCTGCTACAAATAGGGCATCATGGAATTTTAGCTATAATGTTGTGTCTATGAAGGTTCAGAATCTAAAAAAAAACCATTTGAGCCGAAATACTAAGGAAAGTCATGTAAAAATTTTAGATCTTAGTTCACCAATGTTGGAGCAGGGCTCCCTAAGTTGTGAATTTTGTATATTTTGGTATTAATTAGTATTGCGTAGGGGTTTTTGGGTGGGTCAAAGCCCCCAATGTTTTGTAATGGGACAAAGGGTAGACCTAGGGTCCGCAAACCAGGGTTTGCGGACCATGGCATAAATAGGCCATGTTGATATAAATAGATGAATAGTTGGAGTCTAGAGGTAGGCATGGATTGAGAATGATGGTACGTGGGAACTGTTAGATCTGTTGTGTTGTTTTGGGTAAGGACTCCTATTGTTTGTGTGCGCAGAGATCCTCAGTCCTGATGTGTGTGGACCCTACTCACTGTGTGTGCAGATTGTGTTTTGGGTAAACTAGGTTTTGGATGCTAATATATGCAGATATAGTTGAAGTATCTCTGTGCTATCTAGACGTATTGTGTTACTATTGATGCAAATATTTGGAATTTGTTTAACACTGCGAATACATCTGTGCTATCTGTTTATGCTGTGAATATATCTTTGTTATGGTATAATTATATCTGTGGTCTATTATAGATGCATTTATGATATTATATACACACGTGGATGCGAAGTTACTGACTGGATCTGTGAATGGTAATAGCTTTGTTATGGTTAATTACGGATTATAATGTTAAAGAACCTGCGAGTAGACTTGTTCTATGTGAATCCGGCAGGTTGTGAACACAAGTCTGCCTTGATTACCTACTCTCTCCCAGGGTGTGAAAACCTGGTTCCGACACCCTCCCATACTAGTTTAGGTGAGACCTTGGCCTGCAAAAGTAGGTCATTGTTGAAAGGGCCAGTAGTATAGGGGTTTGTTAGTAAACCTTAACCTCCGAACCCGGGTCAGGACCCCTCAAACCAACAAATGGTTCTGTTGCTGGGACTGGGAGAATTTTGAGAGAGAGATCAGGTAATTCCATGGGAACATTGGAGACCTGAGAAGCTAGAGATCAAAGACTAGTTCGAAAGACAGATTCATGAATTTTCTGTAAAACAGAATTGTAGCACGAAGCTGACAGCTGAAAAGTGGAAAAATAAGTACATTTTTACTAAAGTATATGAAATTTTCTTTGTAACCTTTGCGCACGAGCTGTAGGAGTGGCTAGCCATACCGTACATTTCCAGATGTGTTGGAAGGATGAGCAAGTCATGCAGTGGACTCCAGAGTTTATCCAGCAGTTGTAGAATACTAAAAATACCATCACCAGTACGGTACATCACTGGATAGATAGCGTGCTGGGAGGATTTGTGACAGAATTCGCAGTTGATCAGTTCGTATCTTATTCTGAAGCAGAGCAGAGGTTCTTCAAAGGGTTTTGGAGTAAGTTCTTGAAAACATTTCCATTGCTGATTAAAATATTATTTTGCGAAAAGGGAATTCTGTGTAGCCACACCGAGTGAATGAGCTCTGATTAGAGTGAGGGTACAGATCGAAGTGGTAAGTACTACAGAGTCAATCAAGAAGGGGATAGATCCATCTACAGTCCGTTAAGAGAACCGACTACACACGTAGGAAATAGCCCTCCTACGACACCACCTTTGAATTTGCGTAAGGGTAAGAACTCCCCCACACCTCCGCCACCGCCGCCACCCCCAGAAGAAGATATGGCCACACACATGAAGCTACCCACCTTCAAAGGTGTAGGAGATGAAGATATGGATCGATTATGTTTTTTCGCAAAGTCAATATGGACTACGTAGAATGTGGCTAGTGATTTTGTAAAGAGGGCGCAATTGTCCCTCACCTTCGAAGGAAGAGCCTTGGACTGGTTTATGGGATATGTAGATCAGCATGCGAATCTGACTATTCAAGAGGTTAAGGATGCCCTAAAACAACAGTTTTGGAAGCATAAGTCCTACTCTCACATAGTGAATGACCTAAAATATTTCAAACAAGGGCCCTCTGAGTGTGTATGGGAGGCTAACCAGCGACTAAAGAAGGTGATCAGAGAGGGGGAATTTCTATATGATGACAGACAGCACAAGGAATGGTTCATCGCTATGTTACTGCCTCACCTGCGTGGACCTATGGGTCAACAAGCCATTGAATCACAGGAAAAAGCCTTGGAGATTGCTATGAAGTTAGAAGGTGCGCCAAGAGATGATGCTTAGTTAGGTTTACAACAGATCCAAGGGAAGCTACAGGCCATGCATCTCGAAATCCAAAACATGCGCAAGGAGTGAGGGAAAGAAGCTAGCCCAGATGTATGGTGCATAAGATGCAGGGTGTCGGGGCACACCAAGAATCAGTGCCCTCTATTGGCATATTACATGCAGGGTGGGGGACCTAGATTGTTACGTCCTAGGGAAGCTGCGGGACCAAGTAGTTTGACCTTATGGTGTGCTAACTGCTACATAGCAGGATTGCATGATACCAACCACTGCCCTCGTCTAGTCGCTTATGTTCCAGAGTTGAAGAATGCCGATTTTCCTCATCTGTAGGACATGAATAACATAACTATCGGACATACGACCTAATGATTGACTGAGGTAACATATATCGGATGCAGGCTGACCCTTCATCACCTCTATCTCCCTCAAGCAGAGGAGGCTCCCCAGCCAGGGGTAGAGGAGGGAGGAGGGGTGGAGGCACAGGTCGGGAAAGAGGACAACTGATCTGTTATAACTGTGGAGAAGTAGGGCACTTTGCGAGGGACTGTCTGAACCCCGCAATACAATCTTACAGGTATTGTAGACAACTGGACCATGTGATTGAAGACTATCCAATCCTGATAGCAAAAATGCAGGAAAAATAGCAGAAACCTACGTAGAATGTGCAGAGGGTTAAGTTTGAACCATGTGACGAAGGCTCAAGCATTAATGTCATAATGCGTAGTGGCATGGCTACTGGGGGAGATGAGGAGAAAGCTGTGGCTGAACCTCTTATCCAAAAAGAAATTGTCAAAAAAGAAGGTTTGGACCTACAAAAGGAAAAGGAAGCCTTTTTCGCAGCTCGCAAAGACTTTACTAAGGATGAGGCATCTACTACTTAGGCTCTCGCAAACATAAGAGTAGACGACGAGGTCAAACCATTTTTTCAAGCATGTATGAAGCTGCTGCGCAACCAGAAGGCAGTAGAAAATATTCAAGCACTAATAGACAACTGCACAGAAAAAGCTAACCCCTTCATGGAAGTTAAGGATGTGAACAAACTTTACAAGCATAAGAAACACATTGGTCAAGAAATGCGGCTTACTACGCAGATTAGTGACTATGAGATGGATCATGTCATATTGGACCTAGGGTCAGATGCGAATGTCCTGCCTAAGCAGACGTGGCAGCGGATGGGAGAACTAAAGCTAGAATGGTCCACAAATATCAATAGGAATGATTAAAATCACTTTAATACATGCAATGACCTGAATTTATTATACTTTTTTGTGGTTTTGTTGTCATAGTGATTTTTGAACGTACTTCAGTTTGCTATCGCAATATTCTCAGAAGGGTCAAGATATTCCGTAGCCATATTTATGTTTAAATAGGTTACAGGTGTCATTTGAAGGAAAGATGTATATGGTTAGACTCCAGAACTCTCTTGCATCATTCCTTGTCCTCCACAAAGGCTGAGCAAAAATCTAAAAGTGGTTATGCACGTGGACAAAGCCAAAACCAAGAAGCAGACTTCTACAAGGATAAGGACTCTGCAGGTGTCTTTAGCAAAATACGAGTCCTCAACAAGAGTTCTAGTTTGATTTTGATTATAAAAGACACCTATGCCTATTTCTACTCAATGTCATTTATCTAGTTTCTTATAAAAATAACTCGGTGAACCGAGAAACAGTTAGTTGATGTTTTGTTATTAAGTTTTCAAAGACTGTGATACTCTGTTTTTGAGCGTTTTCCTTCTAATGAAAGAAGTATAGCTTTGATGCATGATCTGAAGAAACTTTAAGGAGTTAAGGATTCGTGTGCCAATCTGATGGTAGAGGGTCCCTACTATCCAAAAGGTTTTTTTGCATATTTTCTAGATAAGTGACCTTTAACTCTGTTTTGTTCTTAACTTAGGCAGTTTTTTGAGTTTATTCTCTTCTATCATGTTTTATGCCATTTACTTACATCAAATATTATAGCCAATCTTGTTCTCATGAGCTATTCCAATATATCACTAACACGTGAATGAGATCTAGCTGTAGTACTTTGAGCTAATTGCATTTTAATTTAGTTCTGTTCATTGCATTTCAGTCCTGTTAATTAGATTTAAAAAACCCTCATTATTTTATAAGTTGCTCTTGTTCTCAACTTCTTCTAACACATCACTATCATATGAACAATAATTATTTATATCATTTTGAGTTCTTAACTGTTCTGCAATTATGTAAGAAATTCTCATGATTTTACAAACAAGTCTTTTTCCCAAGTTGTTCCAAGAAATATCTATCCTTGAATAAGGCTTAATAGTAACATTTTGAGTTGCAAAATGAGTTAATTCTAGTGTCATAAGTTATTTTAGCATAGGGCTCCTTACTATGTCACAGATGATATTTTCTCAAAATGTTCCAACAAATTTCTAACAACGAATAAGATTTTCTCTGTGATGTTTTAAGTTGTTGTTTACTAAAGAGAACTTCATTACATCAAACTAATCCTTTTCTCAGTTTGTTCCAATATACCTCTAATGAAATGAATTGGACTAAGTTTAATGTTATGAGTTACTTTTCTTAGCAACTTTACAATCTGTGGATTAGCATTTTCTGTTCTTGGTACCATTCATAGTTTAGGGTAGATTTTATTATGTTTTAGTGTGATCAGTAACTTCTCTTTGCTAGTAATTTAGTTTTTTTTCCTTTAGCATAAAAACACAAAATCAAAAACACTAGGAAAACACTAAACACAATGAAGTAGGAAGAAGATACCTAGGCACATATGGTGCACTTCACTTCAACAGTTTACTAGCCCTGGTTGACAATTTATGATATCAATTTAGGAACACTAAGTTGACTAGACATTTTGGCGTCGTTGCCGGGGAAGTGTAACTAGGTAGCCTTATTTCTTACCTCCCAAAAACAATGATATGCATAGAGAAAAAGACTCAAGGGGTAGTTTTATAAGAAACAGAAGCTTGATTCCTATAACACCACTTGTTCCACCAAGACCAAGAGGCAGCACACCTCCAACTCAAACCCACATCCCATACTATACTGATCATAGACTTCCAGAAGACTTAAGATCAGATATTCCATCAGAAAGACCTTCCACTTCATCCACTGAACCTATCTTAGAAGAAGATTCAAGGACCCCTGCTAGAGACATAAACTTTTCCACTTCCAAAAAAGAATCAACCATGGCAGAAGAAGGGGGAGGAGGAGTCTTTAATGGAGAACATACATTATTTGTAGGAGGTATAGGTAGAGGAGAAGGAGGCAAAGGTGTAGAAGGAGAAGGAGGTAGAGGAAGAGGTAGAAGGGAAATGGGAAGCTCTTTTGGGTTTCCTATAGTAGATGAAGAAACCAATGCAACTATGAAAAATATTTCACCCTCTGTCCTTCCAAAATTTTATGGACTCAAAAGTGAAGATCCTGAAACCTTCCTATTTGAATTTGAAGTCCTATGTAGAACCTATGATTACTTACAAGATTCCCAAAAACTTAAACTATTCCCTTCAACATTGAAAGGAGCAGCATTAAAATGGTTTATGAGTTTAATCAACAGTTCTATTAGAACATGGGAAGACATGAAACAGGCATTTCTAGAGAGGTACTTGGATTACTGTATGCCAGTCAACCATAAGGAGGAAGTGTTTAAAATGGTACAAAAAGAGGATGAAAATTTGGAAGATTTGTTGGAAAGGTTTAACTATAACATCAAGAGAGAAAAAATGGAAAACTTAGATCAAGATACTTTGAAATATCTCTTGTTGAAGACAATTAGGGATGAATGGCTAGGTATCCTTAATATGATGGGAAAAGGGGATATATCTCATCTCACATTACCTGTTAGTTCCCTATTTTACCAGTATAGTCCTTTATTGTTATTAGTGTAACCCCTTTATTGTTATTATTGTACCCTAGTAACCCCCATTTTGTTATTATTGTGCCCTTAAATGATTATTTTTAGGTTGGCTAGGATTACATTGTGGCCCACTAGGATTACATTATGGCCACATGGACTCCTATATATAGAAAGGAGGTTTTGTAAATTGTATCATCCAAGAATTGTTCATTTATTTAATGTATTTGAGGTTTCCCCCTCGAAGTGGCTCATTTCAAAGGCGTTGATATCTCTTTTCTTCTATTTTTGGAGATGGTTACACAACATTTGGTATCAGAGCTTAGGATTCTAGGGTTTCGCTGCTCCAAACAGGTCATCGTGGAATTTTAGCTATAAATTTATTTCTACGAAGTTTCAGAAGCTGAAATTTTTAGGGTGTGAAGCCGAAATCCTGAGGAATATCGTCAAAAAATTTTAGATTTTGGTTCGTAATATTTTCGGAGATATGATCTGTGGAAGTTAGGTCTCTGTTCAGGCTCCTAAACAGGTCATCGTGGAATTTGCGTTAAATTTTTTTTTCTAAGAAGGTTCAGAATCTAAAATTTTTAGGGTGCAAAGCTAAAATCTTGAGGCAACTCGTCAAAAAATTTTAGATCTTGATTCACTTTGGAGATATGATCTATGGAAGTTGGTGCTTTTTCAGGCTCCCGAATTTCATCTCAAAGAAGTGATCGTGGGAAACGTTCAATAAATAACTCTCTGAGCATCGTATTGGAGTGCCGTAAAAAGTGGTCATAATTATACGGAAATTAGTTTCTTGGCTATCAATTTTAGAGGCAAAGGATGAAACAGTGACATGTGGCAAGTCATACAAGTTCGTTCTACTGAACCAGTCCATAATTAGGTCATTGTGGGAGATTGGACATAACTTTGTCTTGGAGAATCCAAATCAGGTAAGACCTATGGCATTCAAAAGAGAATTCATAAGGCTACTTTAGTGCTGACTTTCAGATATTGAAGAGCCGCAATCACAGAGATAATCAAATTTCAATATCGAGCTCCTCAAAAGCAAGAAAAAGGGTGTATTTTTTTTTTTCTGAATTGCATAAGTCTTCTTTGAAAAATCAATTTGAATTGATTCCAAGGGCATATTGTAGAATAGATATCAGTATTGGGTTCTAAAAAATGCCGCGTAAAAATAATTCAACACCCATTAAGCCTTCAGAAGGCTCTACTATGACTCATGAAGATGAAGAATTGCAACATGATCTATCAAAATTACAAGAGCAAGTGCACCAAATTTCGCTCTCGCAAAGAGCAGCAAAAAATGAAATGGAAGTTTTGAAGAAAGGCATGGAAGCAAACATGGATGGTGTGAAGAATAATATGGATGGTTTGAAGAAAGACATGGAATCTAAGATAGATGACATGGAAGCTGGCATGGAATCTAAAATGGAAAACATGAAGAATGATCTAAAAGCAGACATAGAAGGTTTGACAAAGTTGATACAAAAAATGTTTCATAATGGTGAAAATATAGTAGAGGAAATTCATGATGAGAACAAAATAATTTTTAATCATGATTTCATAAACTCTAATGTTGGCAGGAAGAACCACCATATTCCAAAAATGGATATGGGGAAGTTTGATGGAAAGGATCCTGTAACATGGATATTACAGATGGAGCAATATTTTGATCTCCATAATGTGCAAAACACACAAAAGGTATGCATTGCAACTTTACATTTAGAACAAAATGCATTTTTATGGTATCGATGGCTTTGCTCCCGTAAAAAAATTGTCACTTGGTCAATTTTTACGGAGGAAATGATAGCACATTATGAGGATACAAAGAGCAACACCTTCTTTAGCCAATTGATAAATCTCAAACAAAAGGGTTTAGTGGGGAGCACATTGAGGACTTCCAAAAATTGAATATAAGGGTAACTGATATTCCAGAGGAACACAGGATTGATCTCTTCATAGGCACTTTAAAGGATAACATCCAACATGAAGTTCGCGTTTTGGAACCCGATTCATTGGAGAAGGCATTCAGGTTGGCAAGAAAAATTGAATGTAAAATTATGGCGACAAGGAAGCCTACCACTCACTTCTATAAAGAAGGAAGTGCTGCTACGCCTAGATTTCCACAACCTACAAGGTTGACACCACAACAATTGGAAGAAAAAAGAGCAAAAGGGATTTGCTACAGTTGTGATAGCAAATACACTAAAGGTCATAAGTGTGCTGAGAAGAAATTATTTTACATAGATTGTGAAGAGGAAGAAGAAAATGAACAAGAAGAAGATATACACCAGGAACCAGCCCTAGAAGAGGAAGAAATGAATCCGACCATATCGTGTAATGCACTGGCAGGAATTACGACTCCTCAAACTCTCAAGATAGAAGGACGTATCAAGAAGAAAAAGGTAATAGTGTTGATTGATTCAGGCAGCACCCATAATTTTATTCATTGTAAGGTAGCCAAGGAATTAAATTGTTTCCTATACCCAGCACCAGAATGTCAAGTGATGGTGGAAAATGGAGGAACTATAAATTTCTCTGGAAAATGCCATAATATCAAGCTAACCATTGGGGAATATGTATTGACTAGTCCAATGCTTTCCATTCCTATGGGAGGTGTCGATGTTGTACTAGGAGTACAATGGTTACAATCTTTGGGGATGATAGCTTTTAATTTTCAAGAACTTTTCTTGAAATTTTTTTCAGAAGGAGAGGAAGTCGAATTACGGGGTATTGCAGGGAAGTCGGGAAAGATAATAAGCTCTAATGTCATGACAAAGCTTCTAAAGAAATAAAAATGAGGTGTAATTGCACAATTATGCTCACTAGAAGTTCCAACATCAAAATCATCTATTTCTGCAGATCTCCAACAAGTCTTGGACAATCATTCCAAGGTGTTTAAAACTCCCAAAGGACTACCACCTATTCGTGATCATGATCATGCTATTCATTTGATTCCAGGAAGTGTTCCTCCAAACATCAGGCCTTATAGATATCCTTACTTCCAAAAGAGCGAAATTGAACGTATGATTGCAGAAATGTTAGAGGCGGGCATAATTCAACCCAGTCAAAGTTCTTTCTCTGCTCCAGTAGTATTGGTACACAAGAAGGATGGATCATGGCGAATGTGTCCGGATTATAGGGAGCTCAATAAGCTCACCATTAAAGACAAATTTCCCATTCCTGTGATTGATGAATTATTGGATGGATTACATGGAGCAATTTATTTTACCAAGTTGGATCTTCGTTCAGGATATCATCAAATTAGAATGAAGACTGAAGATATTCCAAAAACAGCATTTCGAACTCATGAGGGTCATTATGAATTTTTGGTCATGCCTTTTGGCCTACCAATGCACCTTCTACATTTCAAGGGTTGATGAATTCCATTTTCAAACCCTTCCTTAGAAAATTTGTGCTAGTATTTTTTGATGATATACTAATCTACAGTAGGTCTTGGAAGGATCATGTTGAACATGTTGACATGGTGCTCAAACTATTGTAGGAGAAACAATTATATGCAAAAACATCCAAATGTTTCTTTGGAGTACAAGAGGTGGAATATCTGGGTCATATTATATCTCACGAGGGTGTTAAAGTAGACCCTAACAAAATTAAAGCCATTAAGGAATGGAAAGCCCCCACGACCATAAAGCAGTTGCGAGGATTTCTCGGGTTAACAGGGTATTATCGCAAGTTTGTTAAGAATTATGGGAGAATAGCAGCACCTCTAACAACATTATTGAAGAGAGATGCATTTTCATGGACTCCTGAAGCAACTAAGGCCTTTGAACGTCTTAAAGAGGCAATGTGCCTAGCACCGGTCTTAGCTACACCAGACTTCACAAAAACCTTTATTGTGGAATGTGATGCCTCAGGAAATGGAATTGGTGCAGCTTTAATGCAGGAAGGAAGACCCATTGCTTTTGAAAGTCGTCCAATCAAAGGAAAGTATTTACAGAAACCTATTTATGAGAAGGAAATGTTAGCAATACCGCATGCACTAAAGAAATGGCGAACTTACCTAATGGGAAGACACTTCAAGGTAAAAACTGATCATGATAGTCTTAAACACTTTTTGGAACAAAGAATATCGTCAGAAGAGCAGCAAAAATGGGTCAGAAATATGTTGGGTTATGACTTTGAAATAATCTACAAAAAAGGAAAGCTTAATGTTGTTGCAGATGCACTCTCAAGAAATAATGAAGAGGTGGAAGTATTGCTTTGTGCCATTTCTATTATCCAACCAGATTGGATAACCGAAGCAAGAGATGAATGGAAGAAGGACAAAGATGTATGGGCACTCATTCAAAAGTTGCAGCAAGATCCTAGTACATCTAATACATTTATTTGGAAAAATGATTCCTTATGGTACAAAGATCGCTTATATCTTTGTAAGAATTCCCAACTAAAACAAAAGATTCTTCTGGAATTGCACACTTCTCCTTTAGGAGGACACTCAGGATTTTTAAAAACTTACCACAGGTGAAGAAAGAATTTTTTTGGGATGGCCTTAAATCTGATATTCAAAAGTTTGTGGCGGAATGTTTGGTTTGCCAGCAGAATAAAGTTGAGACAATTAAGACCCCGGGACTTCTACAACCTTTATCCATCCCAAGTCAACGTTGGGAGGAGATTTCAATGGATTTTATCATAGGTTTACCTAAGTCCAAAGGAAAGAGTGTCATCATGGTGGTAGTTGATAGACTTACCAAGTATGCGCACTTTTGTGCATTATCTCATCCATTTAAAGCAAGTACAGTTGCTACTACATTTATGTACAGAATTCAAAAGCTACATGGAAGCCCAAGGGTTATTGTGAGCGACAGAGATCCCATTTTTACCGGAAATTTTTGGACGAAGTTATTTTCTTGTTTGGGTACTCAATTAGCTCATAGCTCATCTTATCATCCTCAATCTGATGGTCAAACTGAGATAGTAAATAAATGTTTGGAAGGATATCTTTGTTGTTTTGTATCCGATAAACAAGCACAATGGGTCAAGTGGTTACCTCTCGCTGAATGGTGGTATAACACTTCCTTCCATACTGCAGCAAAGATGACCCCATTTATGGCACTTTATGGATATCATCCACCATCTATCACATCATCTTTAAGAGAAAATTCGAAGGTTCAAGCAGTGGAAGATCACATCGAGCATCAACAAGAAGTTCTCCAACTCTTAAAGGACAACCTGAACTTGGCACAAAATCGAATGAAACAATAGGCAGATCAACATCGCATCGAGGATGTAGGAGACTGGGTATTTTTACGGATACAACCATACAAACAAATGTCCTCAAGCAAGCTAAGAAGTATAATAAATTATCGCTAAAGTACTATGGTCCTTACAAGGTGTTGCAAAAGATTGGTACTATGGCATACAAATTGGAGCTTCCTGCTTCTTCACGAGTGCATCCAATTTTCCATGTTTCATGCTTAAAGAAGGTTATAGGTGAAAATATTCCAATTCAAACAATATTGCCAGAACTTGATGAGGAAGGACAAATCATATTGGAACCTGAAGCGGTCATGGAAACAAGAACTCGACAGCTACGAAATCGATCAATTTCAGAGTATCTCATCAAGTGGAAGAACTTACCCACTGAAGATTCTACATGGGAGGATGAGAATTTTATACAGAAGCACCCAGAGCTACTCAAGCGTTGAGGACAACACTTTTTTCAAGGAGAGGGGCATGTTAGGTCCCTATATTACTACTATAGTCCCTTATTGTTGTTAGTGTAACCCCCTTATTGTTATTATTGTACCCTTGTAACCCCCATTTTGTTATTATTGTGCCCTTAAATTATTATTGTTAGGTCGGCTAGGATTACATTGTGGCCCACTAGGATTACATTATGGCCACATGGACTCATATATAGAGAAAGGAGGTTTTGTAAATTGTATCATCCAAGAATTTTTCATTTATGTAATGTATTGGAGGTTTCCCCCTCGAAGTGGCCCATTTCTAAGGCGTTGATATCTCTTTTATTCTATTTTTGGAGCTGGTTACACAACATTACTTGAAATAGTTGAATTATGTATCAACCTTTCAAGAGGGAAATCTAAAACTATAAAAGGATCAAGAGACCTTGCTCTTGCAAGGGAAAGTAAGTCTACTTCTGGGACAGTAAGTAGGGCAGAAATAGGACATATGCTTGATGAATTCAAATCTGAAATTTTAGGGAGTCTTAGTGAACAAATAGAAACCCTTAAGTTACAGAACAAGCAAAAAGTTGAATCTAATGCCTTAGAAATCTTTTGTCCCAAATGTAGAAAGAAGCATGCCTCGAGAGAGTGCCCTTTGGATGCAAAAATAGTAGATACTTGTGTAATTTGTTCAGAAAAACATGATACCAAGAGTTTTCCTTCACTTCCTGGTCTTAAAGCTGTCTTTCAAGAAGAAACCCCTACAAATTCTACAAAATCTCTCAATTTTGTCTCTAGGAGGCCTTGGCAAGGACCTCAAACACAAGGATTCCATGATCAGCTGTATAATCAACCCCCACCAAATTGGAATTCTTGGCAGCAACCTTGGCCCCAATTCCAAAGTCAATCTCAAACTTGGGCACAAGGAGCACAAAATCCCTATGGAAGATACTCCCAGTATTATCAATATCCACCATCTTATCCACCATATCCAAATTTCCCTCCTCAACAAAATCCACAACATCAAAATCCACCACTTCCATTACCATTTCCTCAGAAAGAAAACCAGTTACCTGCCCAACCCATACCAAACCCCAACAATAAAAATCCTCAGAACACATACATTATAGAAGGCCAACAGTTTACAACCTATTTGATTACTCCTTTATACCTTAATGATGTTTAACTTAGGTCTGGAAGAATACTTGAAAAGAAGAAAACTTCTATAATCATACAAGAGAAAAACAACTCTGAGGAAGATTCTCTACGGGTAAATAAAAGTCTTGAAGAGAACACATCTTTTCAAGACCCAAATATTGAAAAATCAAAACAAAAAGAACCAATAATTTCAAATCCTATATTAGAGCAGCCATCAACATTCACCTCTACACCTCCCTTTCCAGAAAGATTAAAAATTGATAAGGGTGTAGAGAAAAAAATTATGGTGCCTAATTATGATTTCCTAGATGAGCTAAGGAATGTTTGTATTAAGATCCCATTATTAAAAGCTATCAAGGAAATTCCAATCTTAGCAAAGACAATAAAGGAGTTGAACATGAAAAAAATAGGAAAAAGAATAAAAGAGACAAAGAAAATTCAACTGGCAGGAAAAATAGCAGACATCATGATGGGTAATGTTATTTCCCAAATCCACCTTAGGCTGAAGGAAGGCGGGATTCAGGGTAACACCAAACCACACTCAGTCTGGTAGCTAGCCCTACCAGAACAAGAGAGGGCTCTCTCCGGGTCAATCTCAGGAAAAATGTATCAATATGCCTTGAGATGACTGAAATGAGTGATAATTTTAGGCTAGGTATATTAATCAAGGAGTTTGATTTTGATTTTTAGGGTTTTTTTGTTGGAAAAAGGGAAAGGCAATTTTTGGGCTTAGGGATGAGGCCAAATTCTTGCAGAGTTCAAGTTGGGGCAAGGAAGGCAATGGATTTGATGTCTTAGTTCCAATGAATGGATAGAAAATACTGCTGAGGAGATGAAGAGGGAAAGAGGGTGCAAGGATCCTCTTCAAACTGACGAAAACATATAAAACTAAACAAAAGTTTAAGGCAGAGCACCAGCAAACTAATGAATTCTACCTTAGTCACTCATTTGTTTAATTCAGAAGAAAAGAGAAGGGAAATGGCATACATAAACATCAATGAAACTTACAGATACATGGAGAAAAAAATCATCAAAACTTAGAGCCACAAGGATCCCAACAAGTGCTGCAAAACTCTGGTCTTTCCTTTGCCAAAAATCTGAAATGAATATACAATGGAGTGCCAAACTATTCCCAAGAGTCCAACCCTCAAAATGTCTCAGAAATACAATATATAGACCATCCTAACCCCTTCCCATGCCTCTAGGGGTCGAGCTCATCCTTCTAGGAGCTGTTTCAACCAATTCTAAACAAGGAACTGAAATCTAGGCAATCAAACAACTTGCTTCTATATGCTAGGAAACTGATCCATTCACTTAATTTTCACTTTTTAGTGAATGAATCCTCTAGAAAAAGTAAAAACATGCCAAATTTACATCATAGCCACAAAATTAAATCAAGATATAACAATAATTACATCAAGAAATGAAACTAGTCAAACTGGCCGAATTTCTGAGTTGACAAGTACAAATTGGACCAAAATCCTCTATGTGCCGCGCCAGAAAACTCAATGCACCGCGACACTTTGAGCCTATTTTTTGGGAACTTCCTGAAGTCCAAATTGAACTCATGATAGCTCGTTGGAAAGCCCTACCTGTCTGCTATCCAACCCAAGTGGAATTTTTCAATTTGGAGTCCCTTTGCCCCTCCAAAACTGCAATCTCCCAAGACTGGTTCCTGCTGGTGCAAAAGGTGGCAGAAAGGCCATTTTTGGAGTGTTTTTGACCCTTAAGACCATCCAGAACTTGATGAAATATCTCATCCATCCCTGAGAATGCATAAATTTTCATAAAAAATCCAAAAATGTAAATTTTTCCTCCAGAAGATCTCTCAAACGTAAGCACGCGTCGAGTGGCACGATGCGTCGGGCAGAAAAACCTGTTTTGCGACCAAAATTTTCAAAAATGACAAAATTTACTCCAAATTTGCTGAAATTCAGAGTGAAGGTCTCCCATCATGTCTCATGCTCAGCCAAGGAAGCTTCGGCCAAGATTCGGAGTGGATCAGGCCTTTTCCGACGTTTCAGTGCTCTTCTCAACCTCGCCTTCAGGATCTTCATCCTATCTCTGCAAACGTGTGTGCGGGCCCAATAGTGGTTCTTCATATGTATGAGAATGTCTTTGTCCCTATTGGCCTTCGCCAAGAGCTTCTCCAGATGAATTTTGACTCTCTTAAGGCAAGTCTCTAGCTCAAATGGTGTCATGTCACCTGGTCTCTTATTCCACTCTTCACATATGTTTGGTATCCCGGTCGCCTGAGAAATGTTTTCTGGTGTTAAGGTGAAGTTCACTCCAGCAAGGTTTACATGACCATCACGCAAATGTAGGACAAATAAGCGAACCAACTCCTGATTATGCTGAATCTGAGCAATCATCTCACAATACCGAAAACATGAATGTTGCTGAAAGCATGTCATTGCAAGCGGCCAGACCTGCAACTGAGTCAAGGAAGTGGGCTCTTCTCTGAAATGCCTGCCACTTTTATGAGACCTCCTTAGTACATTTAGCTTTGCAGTTGAGTCACTGTCTTGCTCATATCCCTGCTCATATGATGAATTTGTCTCTGACATGGTGTTGAAAACAAGGTGTTTGACAAGCTGATATGTATGTGGTGAAAACAAGAGTTTGTCTTTCAATACCAAGTGTGCCACATATGAAATAGAGGACTGTGAGGAAATACTACAGTGAATATATAATAGACTGTCAAGTGAAATTGGAGTGGAAGGACAGTCACTGGACAGCTTGAGGGAATTCGGGATTTGGAGACTTTATAAGTGATATGGGAATGGGTGATAGTGATGGGGGTAGTTTTTATAGATAGGAGTAAATGAAATGACAAGATATTCTTAAGTTAAGCGAAATCAAGGATGTCAAAACAGTCCTTGAATGTTTTGAAAATTAGGACTTTATCAATGATATGAAGGAAGGGAAGTGATAGCAGTGATAGGGTTTGAGGATGCAAAGGGTATAAGGGATATGGGACACCGGGAATAGGAGAGGGGATTATGATAGCAGTATGAAAACAGTATGATAACAATGATGGGAACAAAAATGAAAATGGGGTGGGAGTGTTAAGCGCCAATAATCAAATTTCAACACCTCTTTTAAAACCCTAGGGAGCAGATTTTAATATGGATATAGGGTTTGTTCTTTCACCAACCAAACTCTAATGTCTTCACCTTTAAACCACACCAGACATGACTAAAATCACTGAACAAGCATGGTCAAACTTACTTGGAGAAAAATGAGCTGAATCGAATTGACTTTTTATGGAGCGGAGATGAATTTTTTCCTTGGAGGCTCTGTGCGCCGCACACAAGCCCAGTGCACCGCGTCCTGTGGATGTGTCGCGCTAGAAGAAAAATACACTGTGTGAAAACGCCCAATGCGTTGCGCGCTTACCCAATGCGTCGCGCAGCCTTGAACACAGTCTTGGTTTTTTCAAAATGACAAAATCGCCCTCTCACCACTGAACTTCAACTTCAATCGACCTTTGGATGCAAATGAATGTTTTAAAACAAATGAAAATATCTTATAGTGGTGGATTCAATTTTGTTTCTCACAAACCCATTTTGTAATATTTGGCATCGACACTTTTTCACATTTTAATACAACTCTGTTTTTTCAAATTTCCTTCTGACTGGCTTGAAATGATGTTTTCTTGGTTGATTTTTGCAGGGATGATGGCATTGAACTTTGGCAAAGGAGGACCAGAGTCTGCATTTGAAGTATTTCATGGCGGGAAAACTTTAAAATACAGATTTATTACAAAAACAAATTTGACGATTTCTTCTTCAAAACAGAGTTTTGAAGAAGAAACATCCTTGAGCATTATTGACGATGAAAATCTTGAAATGAAAACTTATTGAAGACATCCTCATGGCCTGAAGACATTATTTAACATTTCTGAAGACCAAACCCTAGACCTAGAAAGTGAAATGACTCTTTTTTGACCAAAATACCATCTATGACTGTAAATGACTGAAATAAACTTTAATGAACTTTTGATAAATTTCGACCAAACCCAGCAGGTACAAACATGAGGGAAACTCGTGAAGATACCCTTCCGTCAGATAATGGCATGCCCCTAACAGAATGAAGATGAATGAGCGGAATGAGGCACCTAAAAATGAAATGCAATAAGAGAAATGATCTCTGACGGAGGGATGTAAAGACCGACTCTAACAGGTAAGATTGTTATTCCAAAGTATTTAGACCCAGGAAATCCAGTTGTTAAAATACACATCAATGGAACTGAGATCCAAAACACACTTATTGATTTAGAAGCATCAATCAATATCATGAGTAGACAAATCATGGATAAACTAAAACTTCCTAATATTCTTTTTACACCCACATTATTACAATTAGCAGACAGATCTATGATTAAACCTGATGGGGTAATAGAAGACATTCCAGTGTCCTTAGATTCTTGGGAGTATCCTGTGGATTTTATGATCCTAACTCCTAAAAATAATCTAGGAGGACATCCTATTATATTAGGAAGACCTTGGTTAGCTACAGCTGATGCTTTCATTAGCTGTAGATCCGGTGATATGTACATCTCTGATGGTAGTTCAACCAAGAAATTTACCTTGTATCCTCCAACAAAAACAATTACAGAATTAGATGATACTCAATGGATAGAGGATGAAGAAGACTTACAACCTCTCTTCACAATTTCAGAAATTAGTGAAGATAGCCAGATTTTGAATACCTTAGAAAACTTTGAATCCTCTTCGTAATACAAACATGAACAATTTCAAGAAGAATCCAACATTGAGTTTTTATCATCAAGACAGATGTCTCTTTATTCCATGGATAAATTTGGCAGCTCTACAATTGAGATATTTCCAGGTAAAACTTTAAACATAAACAAGAACCTAGAGAAATCTCAACAAGAAAAGCTAGTCAAGATATTACAGAGACATTCTTCTGCATATGCATGGGAGTACACTGATATGAAAGGGATAAGCCCTAAGACTTACACTTATCACATCTACATAGAGGAAAATTGTAAACCAATCAGACAACCTCAGAGACGGATGAATCCAAATCTTAGGGAGATTGTTAAAGAAGAATTGCAGAAATTGTTAAATGTCAAATTTATCTATCCCATTTCAGATAGTCAGTGGGTTTCTCCTTTGGTAATTGTGCCAAATAAAAATGGTAAATGGAGGGTATGTATTGACTACCTAGAATTAAACAAAGCTACTCTTAAAGATCATTTTCCCCTACCTTTCATAGATCAGGTGTTAGACACATTAGCTGGCAAAAAGTACTTCTCATTTTTAGATGGGTTTAGTGGTTATAACCAAATTCAAGTAGCACTTGAAGATCAAGAAAAAACCACATTTACCTATCCTTGGGGTACCTATGCTTACCGAGTATTTCCATTTGGACTATGCAATGCACCTGCAACATTTCAAAGGGCAGTACTAGGAATTTTTTCAGATCTAATACATGATTGTGTAGAGGTATATATGGATGATTTCATAGTTTATGGAAACACATTTGAAGAAGCCTTAGCAAACTTGGAAAAAGTCTTAAAGAGATGTAAAGAAGAAAATCTTTCACTAAGTCATGAAAAGTGTTTTATGATGTTTACTGAAGGAATTGTTTTAGGACATCACATTTCAGGGGATGGGATTAGAGTTGATGAGTCAAAAGTTGAAGTCATCTCTAACTTATCTGTTCCAAGTTGTCAAAAATATGTTAGGAGTTTTCTAGGATTTACAGGGTATTATAGAATATTTATAGAAAACTTCACCAAGATAGCATCTCCACTTTTCAAATTACTCACCAAGGACTGTGAATTCAAGTGGAATCCTGATTTCCAGTTGGCCTTTGAGACCCTGAAAAAAAAATCTCTGAATCACCTATTTTGAGGGGACCTAACTGAAAATTACCTTTTCATATTTCAACATATGCCTCAGATACAGCTTTAGGAGCTGTATTGGGACAAAAAGACCTGATTCCTTATGCCATCTACTATATAAGTTTTGACCCCTTCGGAGTTAAATTATACTGTAACTGAAAAAGAGTTCTTAGCTGTTGTTCATGCCATAAATAAATTCAAACACTATATAATAGGATATGAAACTTTTGTTCACACAGATCATTCTACAATTAAATATCTAATGAACAAATCAATTACTAATGGCAGAGTCATAAGATGGTTATTGCTTTTACAGGAATTCAACATCACCACTCTAGATAGGTCTGGGAAACAAAATACAGTAGTTGATTTCCTATCTAGACTCCAAAACATTAAAGACAATACTCTAGTTGAAGATCAATTCCCTGATGAATATCTTTTTGCAATTTCTACTCAAACTCCTTGGTTTAACACATATTTCATTAAATTTGGAATTAAATGGTGGATCTAGAATTTCAAAATAACAAAATATCTCTATTCTATTGATGTCCTTGTAATAAAATACTTCCAAATTTAATGAAATATGTGTTGTTTGCTAACATTGCTAATTATCTAGTTTCACGGAAATTTCCTTCAATTATGAATGCAAGAGACAAAATAAAGATCATTTATGACAGTGCAAAGTATTCATGGGTTGCTAATGAGTTATACAAAACACGTCCAGACTTTATCATTAGGAGATGTGTTCGAGAAGATGATATGCTTGAGATCCTCAAGGCATGTCATGATGAACCTTGTGGTGGACACTTTGCTGATAAAAGGACAGCTTATAAGATCCTTCATTTAGGATACTATTGGCCATCCCTCTTTAAAGATGCTAAAGAGTATGTCAAAAGGTGTGACAGCTGCCAAAGGGTAGGGAAACCTTCTCCTTCAGGTGAGATGCCATTGCAGCCTCAGGTACATATTGAACCTTTTGAGAAATGGGTTTTAGATTTTGTAGGACCTATTAGTCCTCCATCAAGACAAAAGAAATATATATTAGTTTGCACTGATTATGTTACCAAATGGGTAGAGGCCAAGCCATTACTTTCTGCTACTGAAGCATCTGTAGTTAATTTTCTTTTTGAGAATATTTTTACTCGTTTTGGTGTCCCAAGGGAAATTGTTACAGATCAAGGAGCTCAATTCACATCAAGGCTAGTGGAACAAATGATGGAGAGGTACAAAATCAGACACAAAAAATATACTCCCTATCATCCACAAGCAAATGGTCAAGTGGAATCTACTAATAAGGTCATTGAAGGGATCCTAACAAATACTGTTCATTTACATAGAAGAGATTGGGCAGACAAGCTTCCTGAAGCCTTGTGGGCCTATAGAACTACATGGAGAAGCACAACAGGTCATACCCCTTATGAACTTGTTTATGGAAAACAAGTCTTGTTTCCCATAGAGTTTCAGATTCAAACTTTTAAAATGGCAGTCCAGCTAGGACTTGATCTAACATAAGCACAAAAGCACAGATTGGAGCAGATTAATGAATTGGATGAGATCAGACAGGATGCAGTCCAGAGAAAAAATATAGTCCAACAGCAAAGGACTAGATGGCATGATAAGTACATTAAGGAAAAGAAATTCAAAGAAGGTGACTGGGCCCTCTTGTTTGATTCAAAGTTCAAATATTTTCAAGGTAAATTCCAAACACATTGGCTTGGGCCATATGAAATTGTGAAATTTTTTGACAATGGAGCAATAAAAATCGGGATAATAGATGAAGATAAGGTGACTTTTCTTGTAAATGGTCATAGATTGAAACTGTATCATAAGCCACTTTCAAGAGAAGAATTTGTCAAAGATTCCAAGAGAACAATGATGTAAAGTTAATGAAGAAGAATCCTTCTTCTTCATCAACTTAATTGTATTTTCTGAAATCAGATGCTAAATAAATAAATAAAACATTTCATTCCATGTCTCAAAGCTTTTACAGGTACATTCTGCAGCCAGATATTCTGCAGCCAACCATTCAGCAGTCACTTGTTCAGCAAGAAAAATCAAAAGGATTATGGAGACTGAAAAATAAATAATTTTCAAAGGAAAGACAAAGCATATTGAAACAGAAAAAATCAAAAGAAGGGCTAAGGTAAAATTGTGTGAAATTATTATGATAGCAAATTATGAAAGATATGGTATGGTTAAGTCATATGTATGTTTCATAAAGTTATTTTGATTATTCGTATTGATCAAGCCTATCATAAAATCCTTGAACGAATCCCCTCCATTCCGCTCCAAATCAAATCATCATTTATTAGAAGTTAACGGTCAATACTTGAAGTGACCTATTAGGTCACGTCATTTACCCGAAACATTCATTGATGATTTTTGAAATCCTCATGAGATTTCTCCACGGTCTTTTACTCCATGAAAAACTCTCAAACTCAATCATTCTTATGATTTACCCTCACCGTATTTCACTCATCCCATATCCACTTAATGTCATTTTTCCGTAGCCAATTCCTGTTTGCAGAAACAGAGAAGTCATATTTAGGGTGAGACAACCCTCTACAGCCATTTTTACCTCAAACAGGAGAGCAGTAACAGAGCAGTAAATTGAAGCTGAGGAAAAGAAGCAATGGGACTTATTGTAAGGTCCAAGCCAGTTGGAACTAAATATTTAGAAGGCTACCCAGAGAATAAAGAGATGTTATAGAAGGTTGGATGGCTAAAGTTTTTGGAGAAGTTCAATGGATTTCACAAGGAGGTCACCAAGTCATTTTCTCGATCATTCAACGGGTCAGAGGTTGAAATTGGTGATGTCAAGTTCACTATCACGGAATCCTTCATAGCAGAAGCAATAGAGTTGCCAAAGCAAGGTGAACGATGGTTTAAAAACAAAGAATTTCACAATGAAGCCTGGAGACAAATGCTAAAAACACCAGGTATGGACATCTCAGTTTTCAAGAAAGGCATTCCTAGTTCAGCCTTGAAAAATAAATGGTGAAATATGTTGCTAATTTTACAAAAGTTTATAACCTGTGAGGGAAGATTTGGCACTCTATATGTTTATCACAATCGACTTATGATGAATTTCCTAGATGAAGATATAAATTTACCCTTTTTCTTGCTCAATATCCTAAAAATAATGGCTTCTAATGTCCAAAAAATGATTCAGTTCTTAGAAACCACCTTATATCATCATGGCCTAGTTAAAATTTTAATTGAGCATCATTTGAAGAAGGTAGGAGACAGTTGGGATGAGTTCCTCTTGAGAAATCATTTTGAAGAACCTAAAGAAACTCTGTCAGAAGAGAAACTTGTAAGAAGAAGAAGGAGGGGAAAAGGTGCCAAATTTGTTGAAATTAAAACTGATAAATCAATACAAGAAGAAAGTGATGAAATTATCTCTGAAAAATTGGCCAAAATCAAGAAACAACTCAAAAAGGAAAAGGTAATAAGAAAGGATGATAAAGAGAAAGGTGAGGGACCATCTAAACTGAGAAGAAGTCATAGGCTTAAAGGCATATTGAAGAAGATAGGAGTTAAGCAAACATGAATCATAGATATTGAAGATGAAGAGACACCAATTGACAGATCTCCTGAGTACTAGTATGAAGAAGATCCTGATAGAGGAACTCCGGATGTAGATCCAGCCCAACAACAGATCTATAATTATGTTGAATCATTAGAAAAAAGAGCCTTAGAAAACAGAGAAAGAAATCCTAGCCCACAAGAATCTTCAATTGAAATGTTGAAAAGAGACAAATATGAAGTGGAGATACTCAATAGGCATATAAAAATGAAAATGAAATTTGAAGGGAACAAGTCAAACTGAAAAGTGACATGAACACAACTCTATCTCTGCAAATGGAAAAATTGTATAAGGCTAGTGAGAAGCTGAAGAAGAAAAATAAGAAATTGAACAGGGCACTTATAAATCTGAGGTTCAAATTGGTCATAAGGAAGCCTAGGATGCCATTGAACACCAAGCAAAGAAGAAAAAGGAAGCTAGATGTCCTGGCTGAAGTTTCAGAATACATGGATTGATTGCATGAGGACATGCAAAAGTTTTGCAGTGGGGGTATGTTGAGCCCTAAAATTGTCTTTTCTTTTCACCAAACTTCACTTCATTCCATTTATCCTTCATCAATTATAGGCCTAAAAGATCAATAGGAATGATTAAAATCACTTTAAGAATACATGCAATGACTGACTTATTATACTTTTGTGGTTTTGTTGTCATAGTGATTTTTGAACAGACTTAGCTACAGAATGCAGTCATTCTGATGCTAGTTGCATATTCCGTAGCCATCTTTATGTTTAAACAGGTTACAGGTGTCATTTGAGGGAAATACGTATATGGTTAGACTCCAGAACTCTCCTACATCATTCCTTGTCCTCCATGAAGGCTGAGAAAAAATCTGAAAGTGGTTATGCACGTGGACAAAGCCAAAACCAAGAAGCAGACTTCTACAAGGATAAGGACTCTGCAGGTGTCTTTAGCAAAATACGAGTCCTCAACAGGAGTTCTAGTTTGATTTTGATTATAAAAGACACCTATGCCTATTTCTACTCAATGTCAGTTATGTAGTTGCTTATAAAAATAACTCGGTGAACCAAGAAACAATTAGTTGATGTTTTGTTATTAAGTTTTCAAAGACTGTGATACTCTGTTTCTGAGAATTTTCGTTCTAATGAAAGAAGTATAACTTTGATGCATGATCTGAAGCAACTTTAAGGAGTTAAGTATTCGTTTTCCAATCTGATGGTAGAGGGCCCCTACTATCCAAAAGGTTTTTTTTCATATTTTCTAGATAAGTGACCTTTAACTCTGTTTTGTTCTTAACTTAGGCAGTTTTCTGAGTTTATTCTCTTGCATCATGTTTTATGTCATTTACTTACATCGAATATTACAGTCAATCTTGTTCTCATGAGCTATTCCAATATATCACTAACACGTGAATGCGATCTAGCTGTGGTACGTTGAGCTAATTGCATTTTAATTTAGTTCTGTTCATTGCATTTCAGTCCTGTTAATTAGATTTTAAAAACCCTCATTATTTTATAAGATTCTCTTGTTCTCAACTTCTTCTAACACACCAATATCATATGAACAAGAATTAGTTATATCATTTTGAGTTCTTAACTGTTCTGCAATTATGTAAGAAATTCTCATGATTTTACAAACAAGTCTTTTTCCCAAGTTGTTCCAAGAAATATCTATCCTTGAATAAGGCTTAATAGTAACATTTTGAGTTGTCGAATGAGTTAATTCTAGTGTCATAAGTTATTTTAGCATAGGGCTCCTTACTATGTCACAGATGATCTTTTCTCAAAATTTTCCAACAAATTTCTAACAACGAATAAGATTTTCTCTGTGATGTTTTAAGTTGTTGTTTACTAAAGAGAACCTCATTACATCAAACTAATCCTTTTCTCAGTTTGTTCAAATATACCTCTAATGAAATGAATTGGACTAAGTTTAATGTTATGAGTTACTTTTCTTAGCAGCTTTACAATCTGTGGATTAGCATTTTCTGTTCTTGGTACCATTCATAGTTTAGGGTAGATTTTATTCTGTTTTAGTGTGATCAGTAACTTCTCTTTGCTATTAATTTAGTTTTTTTTCCCCTTTAGCATAAAAACACAAAATCAAAAACACTAGGAAAACACTAAACACAACAAAGTAGCAAGAAGATACCTAGGCACATATGGTGCACTTCACTTCAATAGTTTACTAGCCCTGGTTGACAATTTATGATATCAATTTAGGAACACTAAGTTGACTAGACAGTAACTAGCAGAATATATTACCATTTGGGAGGCTGTAAAAAATTATGGTAGACATTGCAAGAGCTATGGTACGCGTCGAATTTGAAGTAATCCAGATTGTGGACGATGCAGATCCTTATCCTGCGCTTCTAGGGCTGGATTAGGCTATAGATATGGGAGGTATTATCAACCTAAAGAGAATAAGCATGATGTTTGATAATGAGGGTACACGGGTGATAGTCCCGCTAGATCCTGCGGAAGGAGAGTGATATACCGAACCATTGTCCGAAGAAGAGGATGTGGATCACATCTATAAATTGATCGCTCAGGATGAAGATTGGATCAATCCTACAGTTGAGGGTGTGCTCTACTGGGAAAATGACAATGAATGTTTCTCTGACTCCGATGGGGAGGAAGAAAATTGGCAGAATTGGTTACATGATGTCTCTGCGTTGTGTTGTCTTAGGATCACAAAGAGCTTCTGGTGTATTTCCTTAGAAGTAAGAGACTTACCCTACTTTGATCGTTCTGGTAGCATTAAGGATTTTCTGCGAACCTTTGAAGTTGAATTCCCAAGGGAACAAAGGCTATGGGCCCTTAATCTCGCCATGCGCGCAACTCCTGCGAGGTGGTGGGACACACATAGGGGAGCATTCTAGGATTGGGAGGAATGTCGTGACATGATGATTTTACGATTTGAACCTTCAGCTCACCTATGTGTAAATACTTTCTTGGGACCATGGGACCCACGCGAGCACTTGTCCACGTGGATGGAAGAATGGGGGAAAAAAAACTACGGAGGAATGGGTCCATCTGTTCATTCATTCCTTGGGGCCAATCCTGACTGCATGGTATCTACACGTGGAATTAGAACAGCGCACCCGCCATAGGGAAACCCCAAAGGATGAGTTTGTAGGGACATTCGGGTTGATAGGAGGGACGGAGGCACTCGACGAAGCTCTGCAGAACATTGATGCCTTAGTATTTGATGAATCACGCTCGTGCACTGCACATGTGGTGCCAACATGGGAAACACAGATGCAGGATATTGTCAACTGCCGCAATTTATCAATCGAAAAGTGCCATGACGACCCACAAAATGTCTTTATCCTAGAGTCAGAAGGAGAGCGTGCTATTTCCGGGCCCCCACTACAAACCATCGATGTCACCAAGCCTCTAAAGCTGTGAGAAGTAAACATTGGAATGGAGGCGCAACCTAAGTTAGCTAAAATTGGGGACTACTGGGATGATGATATTGTGGGAAAAGTTGTAGAACTCCTCATGGAATACCAGGACTTATTCCCAACGAAATTCTCGGAAATCAAAGGGATCACGAGGGACCTAGGAGTCATGCACATCACTTTAAAACCATATGTGCGCCTTATGAAGAAGCGACCTTATCGATTGAACCCCAAGTATAAACAGAAAGTCAAGGAAGAAATTGACAAAATTCTTTCCGCAGGTATCATCGAACTAGCTGAAAAGTAAAATTGGGTAAGTCCTATGGTGGTTCAAGAGAAAAATACTAAGGGAGAGATATGAATCTGTGTTGACTTGCGAAAATTAAATGATGCTTGCGTACATGATCCCTTTCCTACGCCATTCTCAGATGAAATCCTTGATAGCGTAGGGGGATAGAAGGCATATTCGTTCACTGATGGGTTCTCGGGCTATCATCAGATCACAATCGCACCTGAATATCATAGCAAAACCACATTCGCTACTGAATGGGGTTCATTTCAATACACCATTATGCTGTTTGGACTCAAGAATGTCCCTGCCATCTTTTCGCGGGTAGTGGTTGCAGTATTTAAGGAATTTATCCACAAGTTCTTGGAGGTATATTTTGATGATTGGAATGTATTTGGGTTAGTAAAGAGTCATTTCTCAAACTTGCGCATGATGTTAGATGCCTGTGGAAAGCACCAAATCTCCCTGAATATCAAGAAGTGCATATTTTGTGTACCATTTGGGATCTTATTGGTCACATAGTTTGTCGACAAGGGCTGATGGTCAACCCTACCAAGGTGGCGGTTATCATCAACCTGGAAGTTCCTACAACTTAGAAGCAACTGCGCTCTATCCTCAGACACATAGGCTAATACAAGAAGTTTATTCAAGGGTACGCACTAATCACCGCACCTATGGAAAAATTGCTGAAAAAGGAGGTATCATTCTGCTGGGACGACGAGTGTCAGAAAAGTTTTGAGTTACTCAAGGATAAGATGGTCTCTGTGCCTATCCTCATATTTCTTGACTGGGCGAAGGTGTTTCATGTCCATGTCAATGCTTCAGGGATTGCCCTGGGAGCTATCCTGATTCAACCAGGGGAAGGGGACATTGACCATCCAGTTGTGTTTTCCAGTAGGAAGCTCTCTAGTGCGGAGCATAACTACTCCACTACTGAGCAGGAAGGGTTAGCCATGGTGTACGCCTTGCAGAAATACCAGCATTTCCTATTGGGTGGGAACTTCAATATGTTCATCGATCACTCAGCTTTGAAGTACTTAGTGAATAAGCCTATGTTGGGGGGGGGGAATATGCCGATGGCTCATGTTGTTTCAAGAATATGACTTTAAGATCATAGTAAAGTTGGGAAAGTTGAATGTTGGGCCAGATCACCTATCCCAGATCGAAAATGGTGAAGAGCGGACCAACCTAGAGGAAGGATTGCTGGATGCGCACTTCGCCGACATCATTCACTTCTTGACTACAGGGATGACACCTGCAGTGTATTCAATACAACAGAAGAAAGATTTGGTAACCCGCGCAACAGATTTTACCATTATTGTAGGTCACCTGTATAAGCTAGGAGCTGACGAAGTGCTACGAAGATACGTCTTAGAGCATGAGCGGCATGCCATATTAGCGGAAGCTCATGGGGGCGTAGCAGGAGGTCACTACGCAGGAAAGGCGACAATGCAGAAGATCCTAAGAGCCAGGCTATGGTGGCCTACGCTACATAGTGACTCTCACGATTACTACAGAGTGTGTGACACTTGCCAAAGGATGGGAAGACCATCACGCAGAGATTAAATTCCTTTGCAGCCGCAGATGGCTCTGCAAGTGTTCGACAAATGGGCCATAGGCTTTGTTGGACCCATCAACCCACCAGGAAAGAAGACAGGTGCACGTTACATCATCACTGCGACTGATTATGTGACTCAATGGGTTGAAGCACAAGCCGTGAAGGATTGCACTGTAGATACCATTGCGCACTTCATTTTTGAACATATTCTGACTAGGTTTGGGTGCCCAAAGATCTTGATGAGCGAAATAGGTACGCATTTTTTTAATGCAACCATAGAAGCATTGATTGAATAATTTCAGATCCACCATGAGAAAAGCACCCCATATCATCCACAGGAAAATGGAGCTGTCGAAGCTTTAACCAAAATCCTGGAGTAGGCACTGACTAAGGTCTGCAATTCCGATCACAGCGATTGGGACGTGCGCGTTCCGTCAGTCCTTTGGGCCTATCGCACAACATGCAATAAATTGACAGGAAATACATCGTTCTGGATGGTCTATGGAAAGGAAGCCATCATTCCAATGGAGAATATTGTTCCTAGCCTGCGTATCATAGCCTTTATGAATATGGTAGAGCCAGATATCATGGAGGGGCATTTAGTGCACCTTGTGGCTTTAGAGGAAGATCGATTCATTGCTAATTTCCATCAGCAAGTTCAGAAGGCCCAGGAAAAATCATGGCATGATAGACATATTCGGCAAAAGACATTCTCGGAGGGAGAATTGGTCCTCCTTTATGATATCCAGTTTGCAAAGCACCCAGGGAAGTTCCGTCAGCACTGGCTAGGTCCCTATATGGTAAAGGAAATCAATGATGGTGGAGTTGTCTGTTTAGCCACCCTACTAGGTGATATGGTACCAAGATATGTCAATGGTAGCCGACTCCAACCATACCGGATCAAATGACTATATGGCCGGAGTAGCTATATGAGGTGGAATATGTGCAGGGGATGGTTGCAGGTTTGGAAGCCTAAGGAAGTGCGTTGGGAAGGTAGGGGTGCACTGGGAGCACAGGAGGTGCATTGGGAGTGCAGGGGTGTGTTGGGATCACAGGAGGTACGCTGGGAGCACATGGGTGCACTGGGCACACATGAGGTGTGAAAACTAGTTGTTAGAACAGTAAAATTGGGTGAAAAGAAAATTTTACCGTTGAAAGGAGCGGACGACTGGCATTTAATGCGGCGATTTTCGAAGATTTTTTACACTTTACTTGATGATAAGTTTCTGGTGAGCCTCATCCACACATTTGATTGATCCCCATGGCTATAAAAACAAAGGGATAGCTCAGAAGAGTGTTCCGTATATCCTAAATAATTTGTTCTTTGCGAGTTTGTGCCTTGAGAAGTTTTGTGCCTATTACACTTCGTTAATGTTTGGGCACCCTACACCCTCTTATAGTAGCAACCTTAAGTTAATTTTCCACGCTAGAATGAAGACAACCAATCCTGCTGAGTCCTCACAGACTGTGGTCTCGACAGAGCAAGAATCGGAGGAAGTACTGGAAGTCCACCCCGAAGTTGAGGAGGTTATGTCTATGCCAAGAAAGGGAAAGTAGAAGGGGAAAGAAAAAGCGCAAGGGTCGGGGAAACCTGCGAAATGGGTTGGGGTAAAGCCCCACACCTCTCCTCAAAATGTGAAGTCCCCGCGGGTGGCGACATAGGCAAGCTCGCCTAACCCAGTAAAGAGACCTCTGTCTACTTAGGAAAAGGCCCATATAGTTGAACCAATCAATTGGATACTGCCTTTTGTTCGGCCTCATAGGCCCTTGAAACACACGCCGAAGAATATTGATGGCCTATGCACCTGTCTCTAGATGCCACTGACTTCGGGCGAGGTCCCCGTCATTGGAGAACCCTTTGGCAAGCTCCATGAGGTAAAATTTGACGACCATGACCTGTCCAATTTTGAGGTCTTCCCCGAGATGGCACCCGAGCTATACCTCAAAAGGGTATTAGAAGACGCTGAGATAAAGATAGTCCCCATGCGCTATGTGCATGGGTTGGCTAGTTCTGGGCTATTAAACCTGCTGAGGATGCTGCATTTTGGCCACTACAATATTACAGACCGACTTTTGTGCTAGCTGCTTGCCGTGGTCCATGATGGAAGCTTGTGGATCCAAGATCGAATCCCATTGATGTCGCACTTATTAAAAAAATTACTGGCCTCCCCATGGAAGGAATAGACCCTATGCTGCGCGTTGGGAAAAAGTATGAGCAAAATATCGTCAAAAACGTGTGCGAGGATTACCTTGTGGAGCGGAACACTCGGGGTTTTATGATCAGCACCATCAACGACCCTGGTACGTAGATGGGTACCTTGTTGCTAGCATGCAAGATGATGTGAAAATGATAGGCTGCCACCGTCCCTGCGTATGTAATTCAGCTAGCGAGCCGATGCGAAAAGGGGGTTTGCTGCAATTGGGCCTAGTACATGGGCAATGAATTCCTGGAAAATGTACGCGAAGCCCAAGATCAGGGGCACACATTTTGCTACTCTTGGCTGCTGCTTCTCATCGCGTTGGTCGCTTGGGAAACCCTGGAAGACTCAGTCCTCCCTGAGCTCACACCAGATATGTGCAAGGGGGCACGATACGCGAATTTGTGGGAATCGAAGGACGCGCAATGGATTGAGGACAATCAAGTATTTTGGGTCCTCTTTCAGAGTGGACTTGCAGTAGCAATCAATTCCCAGCCGTACTTGTCATTGAAATTTTATGACAAATACAAGAGCATCACAACATTTCAGGTAACTATGCATAATGTCCAAATCATAGGTTGCAAGGATCTAGCATGGGTCTCACCCCCATACATGGTTGATGATGAAGACATTGACCACCTAATCGATACTTGGCCTCCATAATGGAAGCTTGGTTTCAAATCGGGTACAAAGGGCATTGTAGGGATGAGCGCTACAATGGTCACCCTACCCAACACCACCAAATAAATCGGAGGATAGGGCAAGGGTACGGGGAAGGAAGTGGACCCAGAATCGCAAAAGGTTTCACAACAAGGCAAGAGAACTGGAAAGGGTGTGGAACCAGCATCACAGAAGGGTTCACAGCAGGATTCGTGCGTAGAAGGTCTGGATGCGGGAGGTGCTGACTCCCCTCAGGGTACAAAATGGACTAGTGACCCTGTTAAGGGACCACGGAATAAACAGTGAGCCATCCGCCTAGAACGAGACACAGGAGTCACTTTGACCGAAGACAACCTAGAGAATATTGCGGATGCAGTCAGCCTTGCTGGAGAAGATAAATGGCTAGCTCTAGAAGAGCAGCAAAAGGCCATGGTATCTATGCTCTAGATAGAGCTCCGATCTCTGCAACTGAAGGCTAACACGCTGCAAACAAGTATGATTCAGATGCGGTCAGCCTCAGTTCCTAGCAGCGCAGTGATCGTTACAGTAGAAAGCCACCTCTATCCTCTGCTAGGCACAACTCTCACTATGAGTCCACACGACTTAGGAGCACAAGTCCAGGCTTGTGCAGAGGTCTAGCAGGATCTAGCCCAGCTGCCACATGAATCATTGCAGGTCCTCCACACTTCTCTGTTCGAAGAGATTCAACACAAAGACTGTCGCGTGCACCAGCAGCTCAGTACAGCTGAGCATGAAATTGAGGAGAAAACTACTGAAGTTTCCCAAGCACAGGATGCATGTACCCTCGCCACTGCGCAACAGACATAATTGGAACGTCTCATCAGTCGGATCTGCACAGAAGTTACTGAAGATATCCCGGCTTCGGCCACCCCCCAGGCCAATATTAAGTTGCTTGTTGAAGCACTCAAGGCTTTGAGGACCGAGATCTAAGCGGTTAGAACAAATATGGAACAACATATTGCAGCCTTGCAGGCCAAGTTGCAACCAGAAACGCCACCAGTGGTACGAGCCCAGCGAGCTGCACTGGTTACAGAGGCCACTAATGTCATCACTGGTCAGATTTCTCATGGTGCTGAACTATTGGAAATATCTATGAAGCTATGGACTAAAGTGTAGTGTGATACCCTCCTGCGCAAAATTAATCAAGAATTGCGATAGAAGGAAGAACAGTTCGATCAGATGGAAGCCACTATGCCTACTTTGATCCCTGCTCAACGGTTAGCACAATTGCGTACCAACAACACCTTGAGATATGACATCGAAGAGCTCCACCAGAAAAAGAAGACTCTCAGTGACCACCTTAAGCCTTGGGCTGATGAAGCCCTCAAGCTCTCCCAAGACATCAATATCGCCATAAAGCAACTCAACCAGACTTTCGAGAGCTGACTGCTGCTACTAAAGGCCCAACTTCGCAACAGTTGGTGGAAATTTCTCAGAATGCTGATGCGTAAAGTGAAGGAGTGCTACCCGAGCTGATTTATGCGATGAGGCTGCTGCAGGCGAAGGTGGAGAACCCACGGCCACAGTGACTTGGGACGAGTCACAATTGTGTTGGGGGCTTGTTGAAGTAGGGCTACCTAAGCTGCGAATTTTGTATATTTTGGTATTAAGTAGTATTGCGTAGGGGTTTTGGGGCGGGTCAAAGCCCCCAATGTTTTATAACGGGTCAAAAGGTAGACCTAGGTTCCGCTAACCATGGTTTGTGGACCATGGGATAGCTAGTCCATGTTGATATAAATAGATGAACAGTTGGAGTCTAGAGGTAGGCATGAATTGAGACTAATGCCACATGCGAACTATTAGATCTGTTGGGTTGTTTCGGGTAAGGAATCCTGCTGGTTGTGTGCGTGGAGATCCTCAGTCCTACTGTGTGCGGGCCCTGCTGGCTATGTGCGCAGGTTGTGTTTTGGGTGTACTGGGTTTTGGATGCTAATATATACAGATATAGTTGAAGTATCTCTGTGCTATCTAGACCTATTGTGTTACTATTGATGCGAATATTTAGAATCTGTTTAATGCTGTGAATACATTTGTGCTATCTGTTTATGCTGTGAATGTATCTATGTTATGGTATAATTATATCTGTGGTCTGTTGTAGATTCATTTATGATATTATACACGCACATGGATGCGAAGGTACTGACTAGATCTGTGAATGGTAATAGCTTTGTTATGGTTAATTGCAGATTATACTGTTAAAGAACCTGCGAGTAGACTTGTTATGTGTGAATATGATAGGTTGTGAACACAAGTCTGCCTTGATTACCTACTCTCTCCCAGGGTGTGGAAACTTGGTTCCAACACCCTCCCTTACTAGTTTGGGTGAGACCTTGGCCTGCGAAAGTAGGTCATTGACGAAAGGGCCAGTAGTGTAGGGCTTTGTTAGCAAACCTTAACCTCTGAACTTGGGTCAGGACCCCTCAAGCCAACAACCATATTTTCAGAGATATGATCTGTGGAAGTTAAGGTTTTTGCAGGCTCCAAAATTTCATCTCAAACAGGTGACAAAGGGAAAATCATCATAAATTTTTTTTTAGGCATCAGATTGGGATTCTGTAAAAATTGGCCAAATTTTCAAGGACTATAGTTTCTTGTGTATCAATTTCAAAGCTGAAACTTGAAACAATGACACACAACATGCCATACAAGTTCACTCTACTGAACCAACCCATAATTAAGACATTGTGGGAGATCATGCATAACTTGGTCTTTCAGAATCCAATTTAGGTCTGACATGTGGCATTTGAAAGAAGGCTCAGAGGGCTACTACAGGACCAAATTTCAGATATTGAAGATTCAAAATCACAGAGATAATTTAGGTTCAATATCGACCTCTTAAAAAGCAAGAAAAAATTGTGTATTTATTTTTTAAAATTACATAACTTTTGTTTGAAAAATAAGTTTGAAGTGATTCCAATGGCATATTGAAGCATAAATAGTTCCACACCCATTAAGTCCTCAGAAAAATATATTATGATGTATGAAGAGGAATAATTGCAACATGATATATCAAAATTACGAGACCAAGTGCAAAAAATGTCGCTCTCACAAAAAGTAACCAAAAATGAAATGGAAGCTAAAATTGATGGTTTGAAGAAAGGCATGGAAGCTAAGATGAATGGCGTAGAAGTTAACATGGATGGTTTGAAGAATGACATGGAATCTAATATGGATGGTATGGAAGCTAAGATCAATGATATAGAAGAAATAATAAAAATAGACATGGAAGGTTTGACTAATTTGCTACAAGAAATGATTCCTAATGGAGATAAGGTAGTAGAGGAAACTCCGATGAGAAAAAAAAAATGTTAAACATGATTTCATAAAATCTAACGTTGGATTGAAGACCCACCATATTCCAAAGATCGATATGAGGAATTTTGATGGCAAGGATCCCATAACATGGATACTACGGATGGAGCAATATTTTTATCTCCATAATGTGAAAAACACAAAAAGGTATGTATTGCAACTTTATATTTAGAACAAGATACATTTTTATGGCATCAATGACTTTTCTCTCGTAAAAAAATTGTCACTTGGTCAATATTTATGGAGGAAATGATAGCACATTATGAAAATACAAATAGAAACACCTTCTTTAGCCAAATGATAAATCTCAAATAAAAGGGTTCAATGGTGGAGCACATTGAGGACTTCCAAAAATTGAATATAAGGGAAAATGATATTCCATAGGAACACAAGATTGATGTCCTCATAGGGAATTTAAAGGATAACATCCAACATGAGGTTCGCCTTTGGGAACCTAATTCATTGGAGAAGGCATTCAGGTTGGAAAGAAAAATTATGGCGACAAGGAAGCCTACCACTCACAACTATAAAGATGGAAGTGTTGCTAATCCTAGCATTCCACAACCCACAACCAACAAGGTTGACACCACAACAATTGGAAGAAAAAAGAGAAAAATGGATTTGCTACAGTTGTGATAGAAAATACACTAAAGGTCATAAGTGTGCTGAGAAGAAATAATTTTATATAGATGGTGAAGAGGAGGTAGAAAATAAATAAGAAACTTCAAAAGAACAGGATATACACCAGGAACCAACCCTAGAGAAAGAAAAAATGAATCCAACCATATCTTGTAATGCACTGAAAGGAATTACCACTCCTCAAAATCTCAAGATAGAAGGACATATCAAGAAGAAAAATGTAGTAGTGATGATTGATTCAGGTAGTACCCATAATTTTATTCATTGTAAGGTAGCCAAGGAATTTAATTTATTTCTATACCTAGCACTAGAGTGTCAAGTGATGTTTTCAAATGGAGGAACTATAAATTTCTCTAGAAAGTGCCATAATATCAAGCTAACCATGGGGGAATATGTATTGAATAGTCCAATTCTCTCCATTCCAATTTGTGGTGTTGATGTTGTACTAGGAGTACAATGGTTACAATATTTGGGGATGATATCTTTTAATTTTCAAGAACTTTTATTGAATTTTTTTCAGAAGGAAAGGAAGTTAATTATGAGGTATTGTAGGGAAGCTAGGAAAGATAATTAGCTCTAATGTCATGATAAATATTCTGAAGAAAGAACAACGAGGCATAATTTCACAATCATGCTCACTAGAGGTTCAAACATCAAAATCATATATTTCTCCAGATCTCCAAAAAGTATTGGAAAATCATTCCAAGGTGTTTGAAAATCCCTAGGGAATCCCACCTATTCATGATCATGATCATGCTATTCATTTGATTCCAGGAAGTGTTCCTCCAAAAATTGGGCCTTACAGATATCGTTATGCCCAAAAGAGTGAAATTGAACATATGGTTGCAGAAATGCTAGAGGCTGGTATAATTCAACCCAGTCAAAGTTTTTTCTCTGATCCAGTAGTACTGGTACACAAGAAGGATGTATCATGGCATATGTGTCCGGATTATAAGGATATAAACAAGCTCACTATTAAAGATAAATTTCCCATCCCCATCATTGATGAATTATATTGGATGAAAAAAATGGATCAATTGACTTCACCTAGTTGGATCTTCATTCTGGATATCATCAAATTAGAATGAAGACTGAAGGCATTCCGCAAAACAACATTCATAACTCATGAGGGTCATTATGAATTTTTTTTCCTATTACTCATCCAAAAAGAATCCTAATACCCATTTTTGTAAGCAAACTCAACCAATGAAAGGTACTCTTCCCACTTTCACTTCTGATGCATCACATACATCCTCAACATGTCCTCCAATATCCCATTGACCCTCTCTGTCTGTCCATCTTTCTGTGGATGATAAGTTGTACTGAAGGAAAAATCTGTAAATAAATATTTCTAGAACCTAGAAGTAAACTTAGCATCCATGTTTGACACAATCTTCTTTGTAACACCATGAAACCTCACTATATATCTGATGAATTCCTGTGATACATCATTGGTTGAATAAGTAGACTTCACTGGAGTGAAGTGTGTTACCTTTTTCAACCTATCAACCACAACCATAATCGTGTCATGTTGTCTATATGTCCTCAGAAAACTTGTGATGAATTCCATGGAAATGACATCGCATTTACACTATGGAATCGAGACCGGTTGGAGTAGCCCATCTGGATGCTTACACTTTACCTTTACCTATTGAAAATCCAAGCATCTCACCAAAAAATCTTCCACTTATTTCTTCAATTTTGGCCAGTATTAGAACTTCTTCACCACTGTCAATGTCTTTTGATATCATGGGTGACCTAAATAAGGTTTCACATGAAACTCCCTCAAGATAGTCTTCTTGAGCTCACTGTTGTATGGCACATATATCTTGTCCCTAAATATGACCAAGCCATCTGTTGTGAGGCGATAGTCCACATCCTGTGAACCTACACCTACACCTGTACCTGTACCTATACCTGTACTTGTGCCTATAGTTTTACACTATTGTAACATGTTCCTGAGCTCCATGTACCTATTATCCTACTGGCCTACTTGTAAGATTTATATCCCATAAGAACTCATAGTTTTTATGTGGTTTACCTATATCCACTTGCTAAGAGCATATCCAATCATTTTATATTTACCTTTAATGTAATTGATCTCAAATTCAAACCCATTGATCATGGCCAACCATCTAGCTTGTTTGGAATTCAAACTCACTCAGTCAAATAGATACCTCAATCCACTGTGACCACTCATTAGTACAAATATATTTCTAAGAAGATGATGGCTCCACATATTCAATGCATGGATGATCCCTATGTACTCAAGATCATGTGTCAGATAATTCTGCTCGTACTCATTCAGTTTTTGTGACATAACATACTACTTTTCCTTCCTGCATCTCCACCAAGTACTTTCTTGCAAACATCTATGCATACCACAAACTCTTTGTTCAGATATGTGATATTTAGCACTATATAATTTGTCAGCAACTGTTTCAACTAAAAACGCATTTCACATTCCTTTGTTCATTCAAATTTCTTACCTTTCCTCTTTAGTGACGTGATAGGATATGCAATCTGAGAGAAGTTCCTGATGAACCTATTACAATATCCTGCTAGCCCCATAAATGATCTTATCTCATCCACATTTCTAGGAGCTTCCCATTACATGATAGCTCTTATCTTCTCTAGATCCATTTCTATACCTTCCTTGGAGACTAAATGCCCCAAGTAATGTACCTCTGTCTGAAATAAATTGCATTTGCTAAGCTTAGCATACAACTGATGCTGTCTTAGAAATATCAACACTCCTACTAAATGTTTGACATGTTCTTCCTCATTCTTAGAATATACCAATATGTCATCAATGAATATCATAACACACTTGTCCAAATAATGATGCAACACACTATTCATCAAGCACATAAAATTAGCTGGAGCTTTAGTCAAACCGAAAGGAATGACAACAAACTCATAATTCCCATACTTGGTCCAAAAATCTGTCTTGTAAATTTCATCTTATTTAATATGTACATGCTGATATCATGATCTTAGATCGATCTTTGAGAACACTGTTGCTCCATTTAATTGATTGAACAAGTCATCAATCATCAACAATGGATACCTATTCTTAATGGTCACTTTGTTCAACTGTCTATAATAAATGCATAACCTAATGGTACCATCCTTATTCTTCACAAACAATATCGGTGCATTCCATGGATATACAATTGGCCTAATGTATCCTTTTCCAATAATTTCCTTTAACTACAAATTCAACTCTACTAGCACTAGTGTGCTCATCCTATATGGTTCTTTTGATGCTGGTGTTGACCATGGTACCAACTCAATGGAAAAATACACTTCCATGTTAGGTGGAAACTCCGAAACCCCTGCGAGAAATACATATTGAAACTACTGTTGAACTGGGCACTTGCTCAAGACATTCACATCTGCAATTTCCTTACCTTTGTCACTAGAAATATGTGTTGGGTGCAGGAATTACACTTAAGAAAACTCCTCAACACTTAATTTTTCAACCCGGGGGATTCGTAAACTTAGAGACAAAGCACAGGAAATTCTAGAGATGGTATGAATCTTTCTAACATAAATCCCTACTTTCTTTAAAGGAAAGATTGCAAAATCAAATCAAAAGAGAAGAAGGCAACTTGAACCATAAAAAATGATCTAAGACTGGAACGAGAAAGTATGCATTTGCAAGAGAGAATTAAAGCTAAAAGGTAATCACTCCCACTAATGGTTTTTTAATCTACTTAGTGTGCGTTTTCCCTTAGCAGAGACACTTTAGCAGTATCGTTAGATGGGCACTTAAACCTGCTTCCTTAGAGATTTCCTTCTTGCATTAATATGTCCTGCACTAGTGCAGGATCAAAGAGTTTATGTAGAAGGTATAAATAGTGTCTTTACTGAAGGATTTTTACTTTATGCAAGGGCTCGAACTTTTCAAGGTTCCGAGCACTCAGATCTTGTGGCAAGAAACCGGTTCTTGCACCTGATCAGAGCTTCTTGTACTTGGTATTTAATCCTTGAAATGAGTGTTCAATTATTGCAAGTGCTAGCTTTCTATCAAATCAAATTTCATACACAAAAGTGAATGTCTCTGATTTTAATAAAATGCAAAAGTAAAGAAACAATCATTTATCCTGTCATAAGTGTTTAAAGAAAGAAAGAAAAATTGCGGGAAGTAGATTAAGAAATCTTGCTGCATCACACCAACGTGCACTGGTGCAGGTTCATTTCTCCGGCTTGTACCGGGCGGTGGAAAACCAAATAAACAGAATTGCAGAAAAATGAAATATCACACCAACGTGCACTAGTGCAGGTTCACTTCTCCTGCTTAGAATAGGCGGGTAAATCCAATCTGAAATTAAATGCAGGAAAGTAAATTACAGGGAAAGAAAATGTATCTATTTCACACGACGGATCCATTTTTAATAAGACAGGAATACATGTACTGAAAGTTAAATCACACTTAAATAATATAAACACACATTACAGGAAACAGAAAATAGGGTAAACGTGCTGGGTTGGCTGGGCCCTAGCCAACCAGCGTGTTTCCCTCTTTAAATTAAAACGCTGCTTAGTAAACCAGTTAATTCATCAGCTTAAAAGAACAAAAACATAATTTCTGAAATATGAGGCATAAAAACCTTTTATTAATTAATTGAGGTGAATACATGCGTTGATACAATGTCTAGCCCATATTCGGGCGATAACAAAACGACTGGTTACCGCCTATAAACTTCGCTCTAAAAAATCTACTCCAAAGTTCTCCTCCTAGGTCCTATTTACACTTTACATTATATAAATCTGTTGGCCGAAGGCCAAAACAGATCGTTCAACTGATTCATAACAAAATGCATAATTTAGTCTCGGTCTTCAAGATAAGACGGTTTTGCAAAACTAGCCGTAGCTAACTAGCTTTCGCCCTTCACATATTAGTATCAGTTGCCTTTGAATCATTCACTGTCATGGCTCAAGACAAGGCAGTGATCGAGGAGGTTCGGATCTGCTGTGAAGATCTGTTGTGCTGGCAATGATACAAGATCTAATCCTGCACTAAGATCAGCGGTCACGGTAAGCACTCTAACCATCAAATAACCTTTGGAGATATCGATAAGTTCAAAAGTGATTTAAAAGTAAGAAATCATGTAATAAATATTTAATTAATGCTAAATTGAATTAAACCATAAAGAATAAAGGTTTATACGAAATGTGTCACCGTGCTTGGACTGGTGCAAGATGAGGGTGCATAAAAGGGTGAAACAAAGGTAAATGGTTATGATTTAGGAAGGAGAAAATGGTAAAAAGAGAGAAAATTAGGGAGCTAACATCCTCGCATCCCTAAGCTGTTGTGTGTCCCCACACAACTCTTTACCTCTACAAAAAAACCTTCAAAATTTTGAGCATTCTAGCTCACTCCTGCTCTGGCATACTATCATCAGTCTACAATGTTTCAGACTTCTTCTTTTTGTTGTTCTTCAATTTCTTCGTCACCTTTTTAAGTCGTCTGAAACATTGTGAAGCACGATACTCCCATACCCTGACTTCTCCTTTCTTCTTCTGGATCTATGTCATGAATTCTTCTTTATTCTGTTCTTTTTCCTCCTATGTTTTAGTTACAAGCTGCTCTAAGTTCTGTACTTCAATCTCGAGCTCGATTATCCGTGTTGGGTGTGGAGCCTGATTATCTTGTTTACTTTGTATCACAACATTGGACCCTTGTACCTTAAAAGGGGCGACAACGTCGCCTGTAATTAATCGCTGCCGTGGGGGGTCCAGGGGGGGCGGCAGCGCTTTTCGGAGCCCCCCCTAGCGGGGGTTTTCGGAGGTAGTGCCCCCGAAGCTAAAAAAAGATGTAAAACTGCCTTGTAAAAGTATAGTAATTTCTAGTCAATCTGGGCCGTTAATTAGGAAAATGATCTGACGGTAGAAGTTATGTTTAGATTAGGGTTTTTTTCCCTAGAAGGCAACACCTCTTTTTATGAGGGCATTGTATTGCAGCTGTGCATTGGTGTGTATTCTCGGAGCGAGAAACAGAGAGGGAGACTGTGAGAGAGAACAGAGGATATTACAGCGGATCTGCTGTAGGTTTTGTCTCTTCATTTTTTGCTGGATAATAGAAAGGAAGGACTGGCTGTTCGGGGTGGACGTAGCCCAAACTGGGTGAACCACGTATATCTGTGTCTCTCTGGTTTTATGTGTTTTGTGTGCTTGTATTTTTCCGCATATTTTATGTGTTGCATTGCTCCATAATATTTAATTTTCTAACAATACGAGTAGCGAGAACTCATAGGAATCTTCTTCCTTTTATGTCTTGCAGGGGTTGTATTTTCTTCAGGGACCTCTGTGTCCCTCGGGGTTTCAATAAACACTTCTTCCTCTTCTGGTTCTTCTTCTTCTTCTTGCTCTTCCAGTTCTTCTTCTTCTTATTGCTCTTCTTCTGGTTCTTCTTCTTCTTCTACTTCTTCCAGTTCTTCTTCTTCTTCTTTCTCTTCTGGTTCTTCTTCTTCTTGTGCCAGTTCTTCTTGCACTGGTTAGTCTTCCATTGGTGCAGGTGGGGATTCAACATTCTGTGGAGACTGTGGTTCTGTACCAGGTTCTTCATTCTTTTTCCGGCCCTTAATAAAATCGACCAACAGAGTGTCATCTTCAATTTCCACAGATTTTGCTGCGTCTGCAAGGACTGACAGCAAATCGTCTTCTTCGAGGGTCTGTTCATGCACTGGTGGCATCATAGGAGTTTCTTCAATAGGTGTACCCACTGTTTTCTGTTTCTTTGGAGATGGGCCCTTTTCTTCTGTTGACTTCCCGGGTCGTTTCCTTCTTGCACTGGTGCAAGAAGGACTTCTCTTTACACTTGGACCCTTGCTTGTGCTGGCAGGGGTCTCTGTTTTCTTTTCAACATCTGTATTCTTTCCTACCGAGGGATTTTTATCTAGCTGCTTCAACAACTCTTTCCAGGTCATGCCCTTAATTTCCAATTGTTTCTGGACCAAGATTTTGATCAGGCCGTGGTGATATAATTTCTTATCGGCCTGGTCCACCCGTTCGCCCTGCACACTCTTGGCCATATTTTCTAAACTCTTAAGAAAAAAATAAGTGAAATCCATCCTCCACCGGACGTGCCGGCCAGGTTCAAAGTGTTGTAGCATCCTGAAATGATACACAAAGGTGAGGGAGTACCTCCCCTCACAAGTCACAAATTTATGGAGAATGAAAAGGAGGTCCCACCACTGTCCCAGCAGGGCGTTGCATGGAACTCCTTTCTTCCAGTCTACCTTCATGTCCTTATCAACGATGAAACGCTGCCAGCGCTTCCTCTCGAACTTCTGATTTTTAAAGTACTGCACACCAATGTTTTGCAAGCCCATCGCTGCTGTTATCGATTTTTACGTGACTTTAAATCTCAAGGACTCAATCTTTTCACAGCCGTTTTTAAAACTCTTTGCAAACTGTAGGGCCACTTCACTGTTGTGCCCGTCAAATTTCTGCAAAAACGAAAGAAAACCTGAGTCTTGCAATAGTGCAAGACTATTGTGAAACTCGATGGTCTAATCTACCTCACTGAGGGACGAAGGTTCACATCTAACAAGCGGCATCTCTGCTTTAACAATTATGAACAGTAAAAAAATTTGCATGCAATACCGGAAAATTTGGCTCTTTATAGATAGGGATCCAACCGTCCACCATCCCTTCTGTCTTATCACTGATCCATCCCACCAAATTAGTTGTGGATGCGCGGCATGTTTAGAATCGTGCGGGATTGGTATTTGTGGTGGCATTTTTAACGGATAAGTGAGGTAATCATCATAAGTGAAGGATGTTTATGATCATGGCGGAAAGGGTAATTATTTCCAAGCAATGTTAAACATTTCCGCACTCCTTCATAATTCAAAAAAAAACTTTAGCATTTATTAAAAAATGATCATGATTCTTAACTAAAAACACTTTGTACTTTAAATAATTTTCTCCTAGTTAATATGATAGCATAAGTACTCATCAAATAAGTGAAAAAGGTTGCTTGTAAAATTTTATGATGACCACTTCCTATGACATATGCTCATGAAAAACAAATTGTACTATGCTTCTGTCAAGGTGCATGCTTGCACCGATATGTTTACACCGCTTACTATGCTATTCTGCTGGTACCATTCTGCTTGTATTATTATATAGGACCATATGCTTGCGCTAGTGCAAGCATATTGTCTAAAAAAAGAATAGAGAATTTAAGTAAAATATAGGCTGGACTTCTAACTTAGCTTCCTCAACTGATACTAAAAATTTGTTTCGTCCTTCCTTGATGCTTCAGGGAATATTTTTTCTCTTTGTGTATGAGATCCTGGAATGAATTCATGAGGGAACAAAGAAGTGGGAAAGGGGAAATTTTAGAATGGGAAGGAATTTTGTTACAAGGATTCCAGGAATAGTACCAAAGTGGGGATAAACATAAGTGGGATAGGGAAAAAAAAATTCAAGGGTAAAGTGGGATTTTTACGAAACGGGTAAGGTAAATTCAGAAGAATGTGGGAAGGTTAATCATTCTAGGATTTAAAGAAAAAAACTGAGGGAGTATTACGAAATGGGATATGAAGAAAGGCAGAAAATTTTCTGGAAGGTTTGCCTACACTGGTGCAAGAAAAAATAACTGCAGCGAAAATTAAGTGTTACTTGAATAAAAATATCCATGCTAATTACCCCAATGTATAAAGGTTGGTCCTACTGAACCTGCTTTTACTCGGTGGTTGCTAGCATATCTAAAGATCAAGCAACATTCTCTTTTTATTAGAAATTTTTTATCTTCCTGCCAGCAAGCTAGTTTTCAGGTTGACCCTTCTGCAATCATGTCAGCGAACTGATTTTCACAATTACAGGAAAATATTTTTTCTTTACTTTTTTTTTTATTAAATTTATTTTTTTTCTTTGAGAAGAAAAAAAATTCATGTTTTCAAAAGTTTGGTATTACTATTTACCACTACCGTCCCGAATTGATGTTGGACTTGCTATGTAAAATATTTCTTGGCAAGCGGCTGAAAATACTTCTTTAATCTATGCCCATTTGCCAAGAATACTGAATTTTTTCCATCAATAGTTTTGACTTCTACTGCTCCATTATCGAATACTCAGATCACTTCATAAGGTTCCATCCAACGTGTATGGAACTTCCCTTTAAATTTTTTAAATCTAGAATCATAAAGGAGTACCCAATCACCTGGTTGGAACTGGTTTTCTGAATAGACTTGTGATGCCACCTTTTTCGTTGCTGTTGAAAATCATCTCTACGAAATTCATCTAACTCATTTAATTGGAGAAGACGTTGTTGTCCTATTCCTCCAAGTGGTTCTGTATGCCCATAAAGCTTCTGGTAATATTTTAGCCTAGTCTTTCCAGTGCATATTGACTGTCTTTGTAAGAATGGAATCAATCACTTTGTTTGTAGATTCCACCTAGCCATTTGCTTGCAGGTGATACGGCGTGGATTTCCTATGCCAGATCTTGCATTTCTCCATCACACCCTGTACCATATTAGAAATAAACTGTGGACCATTTTCAGAAAAAATTTCTCTAGGCACACCAAATCTAGTAAAGATTTCGGAAAAAAGAAAATCAACAACAACTTTTTCTGTAGCAAAATAAACAACTTTATCTTCTACCCATTTTGTAACACAATTTGTACAAACCAAAATATGCTTTTTACTTAAGGATGTTGGATTTATTGGCCCTATAAAATCAATATCCCATTTTCAAATCTCTGAATCATAACTTGGGGGCATAAAGGAATTTCATTGGTTTGATTAGGCTAGCCCATTCGTTGAAAGCTATCACATCTCCTGACATACTGTTTGGAATCCTTAAACAAGGAAGGCCAAAAGTAACCAACACGTAATACTTTATATGCAGTCTGCTTATCAGCGAAGTGGCCTCCATAAGGTTCATCATGAGTAGATTTCAATATTTCAAACACTTCCTCCTCTCTTACACATCTACGGATAAAAAGATTTGGACCAGTGTAAAAGAGATCTCCTTGAATCCAGGAATATGCAACACTTTTCTAAATAATATTTTTCTTTTCACGAGAAGACAAGTGAGGTGGTGTTTTTCCAGTGACCAAGTAATTAGAAATGTCAGCAAACCACAGAGAATCTGTAGACATAGAAAAAATATGTTCATCTGGAAAATCATCATTAACAGGAGTTGCTTCACCAGGATTATCTAATCTAGAAAGAAAATCTGCTACAACATTGGATTTCCCTGGTCTATCAACAATAGTAACATTAAACTCTGGCAACAATAGTAACCACCTAGTCACTCTACCACTTTTCAATGGTTTGTTCATCAAATATTTAATCGCGGAATGATCAGTATGTACAAATACTTCATATCCTGTAATATAGTGCCTAAACTTATTAATTGCAAAAATCACAACTAAAAACTCTTTCTCTGTAACTGTATAATTCAATTCAGCGGAAGACAAATTCTTACTAATATAATAAATATCATAGGATTGCTTATTTTCCTCTTGTCCTAAAGCTGTGTCAATAGCCAAATCTGAAGCATTAGAGGAAATGTGAAAAGGCAGGGACAAGTTTGGACCTCGCAAAACTGGTGCCTGCACCAATTTTTCCTTCAATGTTTCAAAAGACTATTGGCAAGCTGTGGACCAAGAAAATTCACTACCCTTAGCTAGAAGTCGAAAAAGAGGAGCAACTATCTTCGAAAAAATTTCAATGAATCTTATATAGTAACCAACATGTCCTAAAAAACCTCTTACTTCCCTTTGATTTTTGGGTGCAGGAAGATGCAAAATGATTTCAATCTTTGCCGGATCAACCTGGATACCTTTGTCAGAAATCAAATGGCCAAGCACCACTCCCGCTTTGCATATTAATCTACATTTCTTATCACTCAAAGCGATATGGGCTTCCTAACAACGAAGAAGTAATTTCTCTAGATTTTTGAGAGCCTCCTAAAAAGAATCACCAAACACAGAAAAGTCATCCATATAAATTTCTACAAATTCCAGATCAGCAAAAATGGCCAGGACTGCCCTTTGAAAGGTACCTGGGGCATTACATAAACCAAAGGGAAGCACTTTATAAGAAAATTTCCCCCATGAACATGTAAAAGTATTTTTATCCTGATCTTTGGGTGAAATCTGTATCTGGTTATAACCACTGAAGCCATCCAAAAAGGAGAAATATTTCTTTCCTTCAAGGGTATCAAGCACCTGATCAATGAAAGGGAGAGGGAAGTAATCTTTAAGAGTGGCTTTATTCAATTCTCGATAATCAATACAAATACACCATCTTCCATATTTCTTAGGTACTAGTACTAATGGAGAGACCCACTGACTATCGGAAATAGGATAGATAAACTGACATCTAAGAGTTTCTGTACTTCTTCCTTCACAATATCTCTTAGGGCTGGATTCATTCGCCTTTGGGGTTGTCGGACAGGTCGGGTTCCTTCCTGAATATAGATGTGATGTGTACAAGTTTCAGGAGGGATACCCTTCATATCTTCATAGCCCCAAGCAAAGGCATTAAGATGGTTTTGCAACAAATTCACAAGCTTCTCTTGTTGAGATGAGTCCAAATCTGAACTAATATGCAAGGATTTACTAGGGCTAATCTCAACAAGAGTGGTATCAGGCTCAGGAGTACTCAAGGGAGTGGTCAAATGCAGTGGTACAGAAGAATGAGAATCATGATTTTCTTGAAAATCTAGGTTGAAAATTTGGCTCAAAGGCTCATAATTAGGCATAATGTCTAGATTATTTAGAAAATATTGAATCTCATCTTCTTGAGAAGACCCAGTATAATGATGGATAAGGGAAATAGACCGAGTCTGCTCATCACTACTTTGATCCAACCATAAAGTATCTCGAAGGTCCTGAATGGATCTGCCAGGGGGGTATAAGGTAACTTTCTTCCTAGAATCTCCACGTGAAATATATATATCACTGGAACGAAATCCAATATATGCATCAGCCGTAGCAAGCCATGGTCGACCCAAGATGAAGGGATTTCCTCCTACTCGGTTCTTTGGCTCAAGCACAATGAAATCAACAGGATATTCCCAAGAATCTAATGAGATGATCACATCATCCAATACTCCTTCTGGCTTAATTTTAGATCTATCTGCTAATTCAAGCACAATGGGAGTAGGGTGAAGATGATATAACCAAAGTTGATCCATGGTTTTCTTAGTCATGACATTAATGGCTACCCCCAGGTTTATAAGAACATTAGAGACAAGGAAATTACCAATCTAAACTGAGACAACAGGGTTTCCGGGATCAGTATATTTTTCCATAGACACACATCTTGTCATCAACTCTACTGCCCTACCAACAAATTGAATGGTTTGGGGTTCCAATCTCTTCCTCCTGCGTTTCTTGAGACAGAGTTCCTTAATAATATTGGTACAAATGGGGATCTATTTGATGTCTTGAAGCAAGGGTATCTTAATGAAAATATTCTGAAGCTCAAATGAAAAAATAGTCTCAGAAATAGGCTCACTCCTTTACATTACTAGCCTCTCTGGGAAGGGAGGCTGGTTAGAAGAATATGGAAAGGATTCAGAGGGTAAGGGCTGCTTAGTGACAACTTTCGGAGAATGGTTAAGAGCTTCCTCTTCTCCTTTCTCTTCAACGATCACCATAGGTTGCTTCTGATTTTCGGATGTTACAGTCCCTCCCGATCTTAATTGAATATCATGAACCCCAACTAGAATAGATTGGTATTCAAATGATAAAGGTGGGTTTGTTACATAGATCATTTGCACTAATTTATTATTATTAGGATTGGGCATAGGTTGAGCAGGCAATTGAGGAGGTCTAAAGCGTGGAGGTAAAGGCAATGGTGAAGTGGACTGGCTCGGAAGTTGAGGCATTGAATAAGGTGCATGTGTAGATGGATATGACTGCATAGGTGGCTAGTAGGAATATGGAGAATGAGTTGGTCCTCTCCAACCTTGTTTCCATGGTTGAGAAGGTTGCCCATGATGATATTGATTCCCATGCTGCCACTGCTGATGAGAGTTAGGATAAGAATATGCATGTGAATTATAACCCAAATAGTGTGGATAAAATTCAGAAGCCATACCTGTACCTACCTGAGGCCAATTCCTTCTTGCTCCCATAGCATTCAAGTATTCATCTTCAGGCTATCCCCCTGTAAATACAGCTTTAAGTCCTGGTATAGAGGGACATTTTTCTGTGATATGGTCTTCTGCACAAATAGCACACTTATTAGTTTCTTTCAAATTAAGAGGACACTCTTTAGGAGGATGCTTGTCTCTACATTTATACATAATGACTCTTGTTCCTTCATGAGTTTCTGCTGAAATTTTAAGGAGTCTAACTGTTTGGTAACAGTGTTCACTATATCAATTTTCATGTTTTCCATTTTATTTTCTATTCCAATAATCATAGCATCAGTACATTCAGTTTTTCTATTTCCATTTCAAGTTCCTCTACCGGGTCTGTACTGGTTTCTTGAAAATTTCTTGCATAATTCACAAATTTGATCAAAATTTTGCTGAGAAATATCACCTTGTCCTAACAAATTCAAATTATTTCTAGCATTATCAGTAAGTCCTCTTAAGAACAAGGTTCTAATAGTGTTGGGATCAAGCTTAAGTTTTGACCTTTGTAAAATATACATAAATCTTTCCAAATAATCTTCAAGCATTTCATCATCATCTTGTATGATTGTAAAAATTTCATCTTGCATGTCTCGAGTTTTGCAATATTCTTGATATTTAGACAAAAAAACTCTCTTCATCTGATCCCAAGAGGTTATGGTGTTTCCTCCTAACCCTATAAACCAGCAGAGAGTTGAGTCCTTGAGGGTAACAGGAAATAATCTTAACTTCTGAGCCTCAATTGCATAATCATAACTTCTACATAGAATATCAAACTGAAATAGAAAAGAGTCAGGATCTTCATGAACTTTACCATTGAAATGAGGGAGAGATGATGTTGGAATATTCTTCATTTGCGACATAGTATCAGGATCCACAATTGGAAACAAAAAAGTGGATTTTCCTTCACTTACCTGGTTGTCACCAGTCCCTTCCAAATGATCTTCTTGGTCCACCATTGTTTCCCTTTTACTTGTACCACTCTCCACAGGTTGATCCACACCTGAGATGTTATTACCAGAATCTAGGTGGATTGTTCCTGCGTGATGGGTTTGAATTGGATTGGGCTTCCTTCCTACAGAAAGAGACCCAATATGAAAATTATTTTCAGAATTCTTTCGGCCCTTAGTGGGCTTCGAACCCTTACCTTTCCTAGGCATTCATTTCAAAAGGAAAGAAAAAAAAAGATAACAACAACTTCTAAAAATGCTGTTAGAAATCAATTAACACCAGTAAAAATCCCTTCAAAGAAATAACACTGCAAAAATAAAGAAAAATTACCTCTATTGTATAATCAAAAAATTCTTACCAAATCAAATCGCCTCCCCCGCAACGACGCCAAAATGTTGGGTGCAGGAATTACACTTAAGCAAACTCCTCAAAACTTAATTTGTCAACCCAGGGGATTCGTAAACTTAGAGACGAAGCACAGGCAATGCCAGAGATGGTATGAATCTTTCTAATGTAAATCCCTACTTTCTTTAAAGGAAAGATTGTAGAATCAAATCAAAAGAGAAGAAGGCAACTTGAACCATAAAAAATGATCTAAGACTGGAACGAGAAAGTATGCATTTGCAAGAGAGAATTAAAGATAATAGGTAAACACTCCCACTAATGGTTGTTTAATCTACTGAGTGTGTGTTTTACCTTAGCAGAGACACTTTAGCAGTCTCGTTAGATGGGCCCTTAAACCTGCTTCCTTAGAATTTCCTTCTTGCATTAATCTGTCTTGCACTAGTACAGGATCAGAGAGTTTATGTAGAAGGTATAAACAGTGTCTTTACTGAAGGCTTTTTACTTTATGCAAGGGCTCAAACTTTTCAAGGTTCCGAGCACTCAGATCTTGTTGCAAGAAACTGGTTCTTGCACCTGATCAAAGCTTCTTGTACTTAGTGTTGGGCTAGTATTGTAATCTACGGATAAAATACACTTCCCTAGACCACTGTCTAGTCTATAAAAACAGGTGAAAGACTATACTACCATTTCTCCTAACTCATAATAAATACATAGAGAGGATTGGAGGCTTAATTGTTTCAGTCACTTCCAAATGGCTCCTTTCTGTCGCTTCCACTACAGCTTCAAATTCAAGTGATTTTGTGGGCTGAATGCTTCCTGCAATAAATAACACTGAAAAAATAGAAGATGCAATAATATAGATATCTATTCAAGCTATTTAGCTAAATCAGTTAAGCATAAACTACATTCATCAACCAAGATCTTACAATATGGACAATCAAATTTAACATAGATGCATGTAGGGAAAGACAAGAAGTACTCTTTATTGATGATAGAAGGAGAGGTTACAACCTAGTGACTGATTTGAAGTGACCTTCCAGCAATGTTCCCAAGTCTCATCACAGCATAAGTCTCTCCAGCAACAGCTCCACCAATCAAACTCTCTATTGAAAATTCTCCAGCATTTCTCTACTCAAATTATTCCTCCTCAAACACTTATATCTGTGTTCAATTTATAGATGAACTGTAGGTTGTTTTGCAATAAATTACATTCCAAAAGTAGGAAATACATGTTTCCAATCATGTATATGTCAAATGGACACTTGGATCCAAAGCTTGACACATGTGAACCCTTCTGGAAGACATTGGCCAAGTGGAGATTCCGGAACAATGAGAATTTTGATCCCAATATGACCAACGCACCTTTGAATGTTGGGAAGTGCTCTACATAGCAGCCTTGAATGGGGATACTTGCATATGCAACGCACTTAGGCCCCTTAGAGCCTGTGTTGGTGAGCTCTCATATGTTTAATAATAAGCTTTAAACCATGAAAAACCCTTGATGAAAATCACTGTTTGATTCATGTTGTTTCTTATCTTAAGGAATATAGCAACTAAGATGATAGGGAATTATAGACCCTTTGATCATCGGTTCTGGAGATGATGCCTAGTTAACCAGGTCATTGGGAATGGTGCCCAAATTTACCTATAACAATTGCCCCCTAAAGAATGAGATCCAAATAATAATAACATCTGATTGAGATGCTTTACACTGTGATGAGCCTGGAAACAAAGCGGAATGGTCACCTACATCAATCTTAGAATAAATTAAATCATGATATATCCTCTATTGATCATAATTTCTGAGGGTAGGCATTCCCATAGTCAACACATAAAACAATATAATAACATGTACATAATTCAGAAAGTCGTCTATATTTGAATGTTTCCCAGATGCAGACACGCCTACAGATATATGCCCATGTTTGGATGACAATCTATATGTAAGGTCACCGTACAGATGATGCGTACAAAAATCCTGAAATCGCAGCCCGGATGGCTGAAACTATATTCGGGGTCTTCTTATCTCGTTCACTAGATCATTCGAGTACAAGTGTAGCCATGTGAATATATGATTTGTCGTCGAACATGGAAAAACATCATTTGATTACCAGCCAATAATGAGAGCTGTTAACAAATGCAAGAGAACCACCATTAATGTCAATGGCCCTCAAGGTACTGTCGTACATTTCGTAAGGCATGAATAGATGATTTGATGTCGAATGCAAAACAAAATCTTTCAGTAAATGGTCTAGAAGCGAGGATCTTGTCGATGCTGTAACAAGCCTAATGGTATTGGAATCTAATGTTTCTAAGTGAACTTCCTGGATATTGATTTGTTGTCTACAGGAAGTCACCTTATTGCAAAACTGGAGTTACTGATTTTGAAGACAAGGGTATGACTTGATATAGCAATTTTCAAGGATGACGGTCATGAAAATGAAGTTTTACGAGTATTACAGATGGATGAGTTCTTAATCACTAGATGACTTCTCTTGAACATATCAACAACACTGTGATGAGTTGGCAGCATTGACCCAAAACTGAAGTTAAGGTACGATGAACCATAGGTGTGAATGAACCGTCAAGATGATTACCCAACCCAAATAGTCACGGACATGGAGTGAAAGAAGTGTCATGTTCAAGAGCGACTTGCTACCAAAAAGAAACTTTACTTGCTTTTCCCAAATTTTCCCCGGTCATTTGCCAACCAGTACCTCTTTATTTTTTAACAAGCTTGATGAGGATAACATTTGCTTGATCTATAATTCAACCCTTCGGGTGAATAAAGTATCATTATTTAATAATTTAACGAGTCTAGCGGTAAATGAAACTCAATTCTTTCCATGATTGACAAGCCCGTTGCTATTTTATGTTTTAACGAGCTTAACGATAGTGATAGCCCGATCCTTTTCCATATTTAGAGAGTCTGAAAAAGATGACGAAAGAGAACTCCAAAATTAATTTTTCGTAAATTTGTCTCTCAGATCCGAAAAAGTGTAAAATAATATTTGAAAGAACCTCTTTGGTCATGTTTAACCAAGGTATTCCTTTTTCGTAAATAATCCATCTCAGTACGGAAAGGGTTAAAATTATACTGAGTAGATATCAATTCATTTACTTTAACGAGCTTGAAATGAAAAGTGCTCGGAAATATTTTCACATTATTGGAGTCTGAAAAGAGCTGAAATAAGACTCCAGGGGTTCCTTTTTAACTGTTATCGAAGCTCAAAAAAGAGATAAAAGTGCGCTTCAAATCCTTTTTCATTTTTAACAAAGCTCGAAAAATAAGGAGAAAAAGTATGCTTTGTGGTCAAGTCATTCTTGAAATAAATCTGCACGACTAATATGTTCGTCAATTGTAAGACCTATTTCAGAGCAACATCAAATGGATTAAAAATGCCTATTTCATGATAAAAACATAATAAAACTATAGTCATAGCAATAAATTCAATTTCCAAATAATTAAATGACTATTAAAAGTAGTTTCACTGTTCATTTTTACCATTCTGTAGTTACCATTTGCATTTTGGAGCTCTGAACATGATTTTTCCCCTGAACTTCAGAGGTCGATTGCGTGCAATTGGTAAGAATGTTTTGACTGCCCCTTGCAAGAGAAGATGCTCCCTAAGCTTCATTTCATTCACCTAAGTAGATTACTGGTTACTAATAGTTGGATGGAATGAAGGTTCATTTACGAGATCAAATGGAATACTCGTCTTAATTAGGAGAGGATTTGTTTCATTTTTTAATGAGCTTGACACAAGAAAAGAACTATGCTCATGACCTGTTTCATTTTTTAACGAGGTTGACATAGTAGAAGAACTTTCCTCAAAACTCTGTTTCATTTTTTAACGAGGTTGAAACAGTAAAAAGAAACATCCTCATCACCTGTTTCATTTTTTAACGAGGTTGACATAGGAAAAAAGAACCATCCTCATAACTTTGTTTCATTTTTTAATGAGGTTGACACAGAAAAAGAGCCGTCCTCATAATGCATTTGGACTAGTGCGTGTGTGCTGGAAAACACGTAGTCCAACAGAGTCATCATTTAAGGATTTTGATGAATACCACAAATGATAAGTCATAACATGAATTGACGGGTCTTCTCCAGGGTTTTCATTGAATTTTGGAATTTCCAAGGGTAATTTCTGTGGTATCACTGGCCACCAAGGAGAATAACTAATGGGATCAGCTTGATATTGCACTAAAGATGTGAATAAAGGATCAAGCCATTAAATACTCATAAATGAGGAACCATATAGGATTCCAAATGATGACATGGGTGAAGTCAATGGACAAAACATCCAAGATGAAGAAACAACAGATGTTGTCGTAGATGAAATAGATGATTTAGTCTGGGATGTTATCTCCGCCATGGTCAAATGACCCAATGTATACCCTATAGAATCTATGGGAACTCAAAGTGAAACAAGATTAACAAAATAAAATGAAGGCGATTGAGGAAAAGACTTGTACAGATAAAGCTCCTACTGAAAATGAGTTGGAGTTAAAGGTGTCTCGTCTTATGATATTTCTTCAATCACAATTAAACCAGGAGAAAGAACTTCACCATCAGGCCCAAAATATATTTCAAACGGTTGTCTGTGCGATATGGGAGACTCAATGACTACAATAGATTGTGGGATGACCAATTCAGGAACAACTTTCGGTTGTTCGACTTCGGGATCAAGATTTTCTCCACTTAGGGAATATAGCAACTGAAATATAAGGGGATGATAGACCCTTTTTCAATGGTCCTGGGGATGATGTCTAGTTTTACCAATAACAACTTCCCCCTAAAGCACAATGGGATCCGAATCAACTTCCAGTTGAACAATGTTGGGTTCGTGAGGTATGGTCTCACAGATTGGATGGATTGTGACCACGAGTAGCTATGAGGACTCTGTCTCGACAACAATAGACAAACCAGGATTTGTAGAAACAACTTGTGCCAAATCTGGTATATGAGAAGATGATGCTTCACCAGAGGTACTGATGGTACTAGTTTCAGTAGAGCGATGTCTCACTAGTACATTTGGGGGAAATTCCGACACTTGGTTCCGACGCTTTTGACCAAATGTCGAAAATTTCCCCAAATGTTTTCAATACCACCCGAAACCATCACTATACCGACGTTTAGAGAAAAGTGTCGCAATACCGACACTTAGACAAAGTGTCACAATTGCGACGTTTGGAGGAAGACGTCGCAATTGCGACACTATGCCCCAAAGCGTCGCTATTGCGACGACTTCCTCCAAACGTCAATGTCTAAGTGTCGCAATTGCAATGTTTGGAGGCATCCGTCGCAATAGCGACGCTTTGTCCATCGTCGGTATAACGACACTCATATGAGCGCTACATAAAAATGATTTTATTAAAAACTACATGCGTGCTACATAAAAATGATTTTATTAAAAACTACATTAACGTCTGATATCACGCGCACATTTGCCCTCCGCTCTTGCAGAACAGCATTCACCCTCAGCTCTTGCAGAACAGCATTTGCCCTCAGCATTTGCCCTCAGCTCTTGCAGAACAGCATTCACCCTCAGCATTCACCCTCAGCTCTTACAGAACAGCATTTGCCCTCAGCTCTTGCAGAACAAAATTCACCCTCAGCTCTTGCAGAACAGCATTCGCCCTCAGCTCTTGCAGAAGAGCATTCACCCTCAGCTCTTGCAGAAGAGCATTCACCCTTAGCTCTTGCGGAACAGCATTCGCCCTCAGCTCTTGCGGAACAGCATTCGCCCTCAGCATTCGCCCTCAGCTCTTGCAGAACAGCATTTGCCCTACATTCGCCCTCAGCTCTTACAGAACAACATTCGCCCTCAACATTCGCCCTCAGCTCTTGCAGAACAACATTCGCCCTCAACTCTTGCAAAATGGTAAGTTCTTACTGCAGGCCCTTCCTCCTATAGTAGGGTTGAATCTATTTGGGTTTTTTTGGTCAATTCCATTGGATTGTGTTAGGCTATAGGGTTCTCTCTAGATGTCTTCCAATGTTCTTTCAGATGAGTTTCAAAGAGGATGTGTAAGATGTGTTTGTGCTTGCATGAATTTGACTCCACCGGTTTCATGAAGTTTAAGCTATGGATTTTAGTTCGACAAACTCATCCATCTCAACACCCAGTAATGAATTGCCCTTGGTCTGATCTATATTGAAGGTGAAGTGCAAAGTGGTAGAGAATGGGAGATCGAAATTCATCAACTTTATCACAAGGGTAGTACTCCAGATCGAAAGTGATGAGCTTTAGTTCTCCAGATTTGGGGATTTTCTGATATTTTGAGATTTTCTAATGACATACCAAAGGTCACATCCATACAACCATATCAAGCTCAATGTTGAGATCATTCTCATATAGATATAGGTCATTGATATATAGGGTTAATATCATCATCACTATCCATGGAAACCGAATGGTTACAAAATCTGTGATTGTGGTTGTCTCATTTATAATTATTACCCATTTACAGTAGAGCACAGAAACACTAAATATGGCCCGAGCAGAGCCTTTACAACAGGCAATGGAATTGCAGCTGCTTCATTAATAACCAACAGCTCCACTTGAGAAAACTTTTCATAATCTTGGGGCTAGATAAACTGCAGAGCAAACAATTGTAGTTATCATTCGTGCTCCAATATATTAATATAATTTTTACATTGAACTGAAGAAAGGGAAACAAGCAAATGCTAGCCATCATACAATGCTTTGACATAAGAGTTTTGAGTGACATACTTTAAAAAAAGAACTCATCCACTGATATTTATAATCATTTGAGTTATTCAAGTTAAACACAATGTCAAGAATCAAGATTCAATACCCTCTATTATCTTCATTACCCAATACAAGATTTAAATTTTTCCCAAAGAAACGCTTATTAATTTGGCAGCCATTATTTCTCCCTGCTTTAAAAACCCTACATTTAAATGTAAACAAGCATTGCATTTCAACTACAAAAATCTATTAGTGTTCAAATGTACATGTGTGCATCACTTGTGTAGGGTATTCCTTTTCCACTTTCACATTATCCAAGAATGTGTGCAGTATAGTTCATATTTTTTGTGATTTAGATTATCTTGAAAAAGGAAAGGTAAATTATTTCCCATGGGAAAAGAAGGTTTTCCCTTTTTACTACTGGAAATGGTACAAAAAAATTCCATTTCTACCCGAAACTCCTATGAAATAGGAACCAAATAAAGGCCATGTCCTCAATGGACATCATTTGGCTTTGAAAATGGCCATTGCACCATGTTGTTTCTTATATTACATCACGATAGTTTCTTAGGTCATTTCTTGTTTCTTGAGATTAAAAGCAACCAAAGAAATTGTGAAGATCCTTTCAAGAAATAAATGACCATTTCTCAATCATATCTCAACTATTTTTTATTTTATTCAGTGGTTGCTTACTTTGAGAGAAATTTGACACTTTTATAAGGAATATAACATAAAAACACAAAATGGGAAGGAATTGATGAGGTAGATGACCTTTAGTTGTTGTCAATTAAGAATTGATAATACGCGATGCATGTTCTGTACTACAAACTAGATTCCTTCCTAGAGTTAGGACACAGAGTATTGAATCAAAGTTGTAGTTTCTAACTTCTTGTATTGGTTCATCAATATTGAAATTTAGACATTGCATGTCTTCATTGCTTCATGTTTGAATAATTTGCATTATATCATGCAATAGGAAATTAGGAATTATGATTATTATTACTTTATGGATATGTTAAGTTACTTTTAAGTTTGCATGGTTTAGTGTGAAATTATTCTTGTGTGCCCCTAGGCCCAGGTGAAGGAATGCCAAGGACTGAGAACCATAGTTTTTAAATGGTATTGTTTATTATACCCAAAAACCCCTCAACATCACTTCTTATTAGTTCTTAACAATAGTGTTTTAAACAATTTGAGAATTGATATAACAAAATCTCGCACTTCTCAATATAAATTCCTAAAGCTAAAGTGTGATACCATGTGTAATTCAATAGCCCCATTGTCACCTCACCAACCTATTTTCACTTCGGGCTAGCTCTCCTCCAACTCAAGGGGGGTTCTCCCTAGTAGATGTTAGGGATCTAATGGCCCAACCAAACCAAGTCAAGAGCCCCCTAACTCTATATTTTTACTACTATAAATCAAAATATTGAACAATAGGGTCATACATGCATCCTGAAGATAAAATTTCCAGGGTATTTTTGGGTAATTTCAAAGGGAAAGTCCCCAAACACATATAATCAAGGAATTATAATGTGATTTCAAACATTAAATATCAACAAAATCGTTTAAAGGATATTGAAAGGAGAAAGGTGATGGAAAATAGAAAGTGCCTTACTTAAATGCTCTAAGGATTTTTCAATAGTTGCTCCAAAAGCTTCACTTCAAGGCCCTTCAAGATCGTCTCCAACAATGCTATACCATCAGCTTCAATAATGTTTCTCCAAAAATTTCCTTAAGGTCTTCACAACAAGTTTACTAGAAGTTGCTCCAACAATATATTCAATAAGGTCTTCATTGTCAACTCGTCTCTTGTTTCGGTGCCTTAATGTGCAATGACATGTTTCCATGACTGAATTCAATGCAAGGCATATTTGAAACTCTAACTTTGTCTTCCGGTGTCTTATTAGAAATTATTTCAGTTTTCATTTTTTATTTCAAGTTAGATATTGTTTTCAAGTTTTTACATTTATAATTTTATTGCAATGTGGCGGATTGATCAGGGCAGTACAGGAACAACCCCGAGATGGGATGATCGTGGAAAGAGGCCAGCGGAAGAACTTGTAAAGTGCCAGCATTGCTCTATCTTCAAGTATTTTAGTTATTTATATAATTGAAATAATATTAATTTTGTTCAAATATGCAGACACCTAGCCATGGTACGCCTGATGATTCCCTCTATGAGGAAGAGCTTTCTTCATCCCTATCTCCAGCGCTCTTGTTGCAAAAAAAGGCACGAGATGCAAGGTCGGAATTTAATACTTTGATAGACGCGCCTCAAAAACCTGAAACAGAAGAGAGGATAAAACAACTTATGAGCCAGCTAGAAACATATCAGGTAATAATAAAAAGTCAAAAGGATATTTTTTTTGTTCTGCATGAGATGAATTGTGATAGTTTGATTTTTAATTTTTACATTGACTAAATTAACAAAAATTTCTTTTGTATGTAGCGTTTTCTGGCACTTGCTGAACCCGGTGTTGGTGGTAGTGGGACACAAGGGCAAGAGATTGCCCAACAACCCTCTCGTACACCTTCTACTCTTTTAGGTGCCAGCCAAGAAACATGCCCTGCCCAAGAAGACACCCAGCCAACCGCTGAACGTGTTGGTAGTGATGAGGCTGAACGTACACTGCCTGCTCACTGCGCACAGAGGAGAAGTGGCAGTGCCAGTAACTGCTTAGACTTGGTGAAAAATCACATTTCTCTCAGTCTGATGCAGTAATGCAATCTTCCTCGGTTTCTTGGAATCCTGCTTCTTCATCTCGTCTTGTGCCCACTGCTGAGACTGCACCCATGCCTCACCTGCGTCAAAGGATGTGTTGCTGCAAGGGGAGCACTAGAGGTCAACCCCTGCGCGCTCCCTCCAGCCCCTCAATCGAGTCGTCTTCCCAGTCTAGTGATTATTATGCAGGTCGCTATCCAAACACTAGAAGTGGGCGGGGTCAGGTTCTAGGATCTGGCCATCGTATGGGCTCCCCTGCTCCTCATTTCCCCACCGCTTCACCTTCTCCCATGACGCGCACTGCGCTTTTTTCCTTTAATTTCTCTCTGAACCGCCCACGATTCACAGCTTCAATCACCGTGGTTTTCTGTGAGGAGGCCCAAGTGGAGGAACAATGCACCCGTCTGGCGGGTCTGAGCTCAGAAAAAGCCGACCAACATTCAGGCCTTCAGGAGGGGAGTGGTGGCATGAATGTGGAGATAGCACCTGGCGATCCTGGACCTTTCGAAGGATGGTGTCGAATCATCGAGGAACCACCGGAGGAGTAGTTTGGTTAATTTGGTTTTCTTGCTTCGCGACCCACTTAATTGGGCTTGTTTTAGATTATATTACTGTGTTGGACCTCTGTAATATTTTTGAATTCTGTAAACGTTCAAGACTAGTTTCCCCATATGAGGGAAGTCTTATTTTTTGATTTTTTGATGACAAATTTGCCATAAGTCTGGGAAATGTTTTTGACTTCGGTCATGCTGTAATTTTATTCCCACTGTTAATAGATTAACTTTACTTAGAAAAAAAAAATGTTGCCCTGTTTCTATTTTAAACCTGTTTTTTGAAATACAGAGCCATGTTTATATGATTGTTTATAGTCGAAGCACTACGGGGTGGTTTATTATATTAATATTTCACAGTCGAATTATGTTCATAACAATTGGAAAAAAAAATGTTGCCTTGTTTCTATTTTAAACCTGTTTTTTGAAATACAGAGCCATGTTTATATGATTGTTTATAGTCGAAGCGCTGTGGGGTGGTTTATTATATTAATATTTCATGGTCGAATTATGTTCATAACAATTGGAAAAAAAAAATGTTGCCCTGTTTCTATTTTAAACCTGTTTTTTGAAATACAGAGCCATGTTTATGTGGTCTACGTATTATACTCTTTATCTGTATATCTACAGGAACCTTTTTGCTATGAACAGGGTGGATGCTGTAGCGGGCTACTAATGGAAACAAGCGAGCCTGAACCTTACATCTCGGATGCAACAAATGGTTACCAATTTTGGAATCAAGCGAGCCTGATCTTACAAGCGAGCCTGGGTTTCTGCAGATGGTTTTTATTTCCGGGAACAAGCGAGCCAGAACATACAATCGACCCTGGGTTTATACATATTTTTGCTCTATCATGGATGCTTTCTGTGTGAGGCGTATATCAACAGTACATGTCTCTGCACATTTCCTGTATCCGCTTTATGATACTATTTTATGTGTTGACAGGTTATCACTCTGCCTTCAAAACTAGCGATGCTGGTCTATGTTGCTGGTTTATTGATATGGTCCGATGGTCTTTTTATATTTTGGACATATCACACTCCTCACATGATTAGCGTTTTTCTCTGTTCAAGGATTTTGGGTACTTTAATTTGTATTTGGAACAATGGACGTCGGTACTTTATCTGTTGCTTTACTATTCTACATACTGCTATTTCACTTTCTTATAGATGCCTCGGGCATATTTGGATGCTTTCTCAGATTTGTCGATAATCTCCATGTGGACCGTTACTGAGTTTTATATCATGTCCCTGTATGTGACATGGGGTATTTTTCTATCATTGTCTGGGGTGGGACTTCCACTTTTCTGGATGGATATTTGGGTTCCAATCTTCAGATGTGAAAATGTAATGACTTCATGGACTGTTTTTCTTCATATAATATATTCAAAATAGTGTTTTTTCTCTTGTGAAAAAAAAATGATTGTTTATAGTCGAAGCGCTGTGGGGTGGTTTATTATATTAATATTTCACGGTCGAATTATGTTCATAACAATTGGAAAAAAAAATGTTGTCCTGTTTCTATTTTAAACCTTTTTTTTGAAATACAGAACCATGTTTATACGATTGTTTTTAGTCGAAGTGCTACGGGGTGGTTTATTATATTAATATTTCATGGTCATTGGAACGCCCACAATTCATAACAAATATTTGAGATTTAATGTCCTGTTTTAAATTTTCATTTTTTTTTTAAATTGAACCCTCCGTCGGTATATCGACGCTTTGTAAGTGTCAGTTTTCCGATGTCTTGAATGATTTTCGTCGGTCTTGTGACGTCCGTCGATATTGCGACAGTTCTTCCTAGGGTCAGTATTGCGACGATTTTGGAATGCGTCGGTATTGTGACGCTTTTAGGACGCGTCGGTCTTACAACACTTTTGCAATGCGTTGGTCTTGCGACACTTTTGTACGGTGTCAGAATTGCGACAATATAAAAATGTCGGAAGAGCGACAGTATAAAAACGTCGGAAGAGCGACGTTCAAAACGTCGGACCACATTTCGTCAGAATTGCAACAGTTTACAAACGTCGGAAGAGCGACGTTCAAAATGTCGGACCACATTTCATTGGAATTGCGATAGTCTACAAACGTTGGAAGAGCGACGTTCAAAACGTCGGACCACATTTCGTCGGAATCGCGACAGTTTAGAAACGTCGGAAGTGCGACGGCTTGGGAAACGTCGAAAGAGTGATGCTTGTTTGGAGGCGACGGAAAAAGTGTCAGTAGTGCGACACTTTGTCAGTGTGTCAGAATTGTGATGTAATGGAAAACCACATTTTTCCCATCCTCGAACTGTCGCTCTTGCGATGACTATGTGTCGGAATAGCGATGAAGTGGCCGTCAGAAATTGGGCCAAATTTTCTAGTGTCTATGCAAACGACGGGGGGTAGGATTGTGTTCTTCCATGATTACTGATTTATTTTATCCAAAAAAAAAAAAAGGGTAATGCTAGGAAAAAGGGTTTACCAAGAAATTGTGAACTGCAAAATACCTCCTGGCGAACCAAGAAGTACGAGCAGGTAATCTCCCCGAATGCTGTGTTCGGTGTATCACAATTTTAGGGCGGCCAACTCGGTTCACTATGGATGGATAGTACCTAAAAGTTGTGCTCCCAAATATACCAGAAGGTACGTGGAGGTCCAAGTCCATATTAGCGCTGTCTGTAAAGAAACAATCATTTATCCTATCGTAAGTGTTTAAAGAAAGAAACAAAAATTGCGGGAAGTAGATTAAGAAATCTTGCTGCATCACACCAAAGTGCATTGGTGTAGGTTCATTTCTCCTGCTTGTACCAGGCGGAGGAAAACCAAATAAACAGAATTGCAGAAAAAGGAAATATCACACCAACGTGCACTGGTGCAGGTTCACTTCTCCTGCTTAGACCAGGCGGGGAAATCCAATCTGAAATTAAATGTAGGAAAGTAAATTGCAGGGAAAGAAAATGTATCTATTTAACATGACAGATCCGTTTTCAATAAGACAGGAATACATTTACTGAAATTTAAATCACACTTTAATAATATAAACACACATTACAGGAAACAGAAAGTAGGGTAAACGTGCTGGGTTGGCTGGGCCCTAGCCAACCAACACGTTTCCCTCTTTAAATTAAAACAATGCTCAGTAAACCAGTTAATTCATCAACTTAAAAGAAAAAAAACATAATTTCTGAAATATGAGGTAGAAAAACCTTTTATTAATCCATCGAGGCGAATACATGCATTGATACAATGTCCAGCCCAGATTTGGGCGATAATAAAACGACCGGTTATCGCCTATCAACTTCACTCTAAAAACTTTGCTCCAAAGTTCTCCTCCTAGGTCCTATTTACACTTTACATTATATATATCTATTGGCCGAAGGCCAAAATAGATAGTTCAACTGATTCATAACAAAATTCAGAATTTAGTCTCAGCCTTCAAGATAAGACAGTTTTGTAAAACTGGCTGTAGCTAACCAGCTTTCGCCCTTCACGGATTAGTCTCAGTTGCCTTTGAATCATTCGCTGTCGTGGCTGAAGTGGCTCAAGACGAGGCGGTGATCAAGGAGGTTGGGATCTGCCGTGAAGATCTGTTGTGCTGGTAATGGTGCAAGATCCGATCCTACACTAAGATCAGCGGTCACGGTAAGCACTCTAACCGTCAAATAACCTTTGGATATATCGATAAGTTACAAAAGTGATTTAAAAGTAAGAAATCATGTAATAAATATTTAATTAATGCTAAATTGAATTAAAACATGAAGAATAAAGGTTTATACCAAATGTGTCACCGTGCTTGGACTGGTACAATATGAGGGTGCATAAAATGGTGAAACAAAGGTAAATGGTTATGATTTAGGAAGGGGAAAATGGTAAAAAGAGAGCAAATTAGGGAGCTAACAATATGCACTATGAGTAACACACACCCTTTCCTGTGACTACACTTCGCCTGCATAGTTGTTACCATTATAACTGATGTTTCCTTCTTCTTACCTTGCAAGTCTCTCTATACTCCATTGTCATCCAAGCACTCAATATATTTTTCATAACATTGCACTTTAGGCCTACGAAGATACAACCAATCCATACCGAAAAGCATGCTATATGAACCCAATGAAAATACATTCAAATGTGTTTATGGAGACATATTATTCAACTCAAATGCACAAGCTCTTTCCCAATAATGAACTCACTTCTCTGTACTTGTAGCCAACTGCACTAACCAAGACTTTGCATACAGTTATTTATTCAAAACACACTTATCCACCAGTTCAGGATTAACATAACTATAATTAGATCTGGGGTTGATGAAAATAGAACAACTTGATCAGAAAGCTTATCATCCATCTTGATAATAGAGGCCTGGTGATTTTCCTTCTTGTTATCCAACACTGCTTAAATATGAAGAACACTTTATCCAACATCCCCCAATATTTGTGGTTCCTGAGCATTGTCTATCTGCGGTCTACCACCTTGATCCTATGGAATATATCTCTTGCGATGATCTTTGCCACAAGTCCAACATTGTAAAGGCTTCGGGCCTGCACCCTTTTTTTTCTCCTCAAATTGAAATCCCTACCCTTTTTCAGATGCATTGAACTTCTTGTGTGGTGTTTCTTTCTCTTTAATACCTATTTCCTTAGGCCTTACTCGCTTCTTATCCCATTTGTGTTTATTATTATCATTTCCTTTCCAGTATTGTTTAGTCTCATATCTACGCTTTGATTTCTCGTAACAAGGCTTTATCTTCTGGATGGCCTCCTCCAATGACCTAGCCTCATCAAACTCAAACCTATCTTTGAAGTATACCAACAACCCATTGATGAATCTATTAATCTTTCCTTTCTCCTCCTTGAGGTAAGGCACATATCGCAATAACTCCAAGAACCTGCTAGTGTACTCCTCATCGATCATAGATCCCATCTTTTAGCTCATAATTTTTTTTTTTCCTTTTCATCATACTATCTCTCTGATAGATACTTCTTCCTGAATAGTCTCTCGAGTTCATTACAAGTCAAATCTTCCTCATAAATATCTCTAACGTTATTTACATATTCCCACTATATATCTACTTTAACTTTAAGACTAAAAGTAGTTATTCTCTCCTTCATGTTCTCTAAGTAATCATGTAACCTGAAGAAGTTATTCATTACAAACATCCATGCTTCAACATCCTGGGATTTCTTCATTTCCCCATCAAATGTAGGTGGCCTTTCTGTCTTAAACTAATATTGCATATATCCCATATCACTCCTCCTATAGTGATGATAATGATAATGACCATGATACCAGTCATAACCAACACTAGAATAAAACTTGTGTTCATCGCCTCCCTTGTCTCGAGTATCCAAGAACCTACCATCTATAATCATGTCGTCTCTATCTGACCTGTGCCCACTATGGGATCTAGTGGCATATGCCCCATTATTCATATCCTCCCGTCCATAGATTATCCAAAGTGGTACCTGTATTTGTAATTCTGACAAACTCTGAAGAATTACTACATTGAATTCTGCTCATTTCTCATATGCCTGCATGATTCTGCCATTACCTACTTTGAAACTATTTATTTCTTCCTTCAAACTCCTTAATGTTTCTTCTAAGTCAGAAGAGTGCCCAACATCACATTACTCATCTGATTCATAGAGATAATATCTATAGTCTACCATCTTGCTAGTCATCTTTGATATCTTCTTCCTGTAAGGTATATTATGTTAGCTAAACCAAATCATAAACAAACCATCATACCTTAGTATATTTCGGGGAGGATACTCTTCTGAAAGACATACCAGACTAGAACAATACATATATAAACATAATCAGATTAGCACATAAGCATATTTTCAACCATTATCCAGTTATCAATGCATGAATATGTTGACCAAATACCATGAATTCATGCACAATGACCATCATCCAATAAATGTTTGCATAAAAACATATAAACACTATCACACATAACCAATCATCATGACCGACATACACTCACAAAAAATACATTCAGAAAAAACACCATCATCTTTCGCATGGTGACACCACTGTAATCATGACCAACACCATGCATACACATCAAGAACATAGACCAAAAGCACAGGGACCTATATGCAACCAACATGTGCATACACCAACACATTCATCCAAGTATAATGGAAACCAGACATCACCAAAAGAAAATGGAACCATGCTCTGATACCACTCCGTAACACCCTCCTCCCACATCTACCCAAGTAATCAGCAAACTAGGGTAAACATGTGAGGAAGAGTTACTATGATATGATTCAAATCCCTATGTATCAGTTAAGGAAGTGCACCCGAAGGAACACGACCAACTTGACCTTCTACACATGCAACAGAACCCTCAGGATCCATCCAACCCTTTGAGGTAACCAACCTCTAAGAAAACCTAACATTTTACTACATTAGAGCCTCAGTCGCTCCCATGACATGGGCATGCATGTGACTAGGACTTTCCAGTCACTCCCACAACAAGGGCATGCCCATGACTGGGGGATTTTCCAGGTAGTTTTATGCCAGCGACTCTGAATTTTGTGCCAATTTTTTAGGGCTAGGACTCAGGCCACTTCCTAGAACTCCATGAAACTTTCAGGAACGATAAATAACATTGAAACAAAGATGCTAATGAAAAAAATTGACTAATGGCTTGATTGGAGCCCTACTATCCATGACAAGAATGTTGTTAAACATATCACACATATGAAATATACAAGTCATAACAACATATATGAACATAGGGGTCTCACACTAATCTGAGAATCGCTAAGAAGAAATGATGCCTCATAAAAATAATTGCTTTACCGTCTAATAAGCCATATATTCATTGTACAATCATTGATTAATCAAAACATGATGAGATCCATACATCATCGTTTTCATAAAACTCACCCATAACCAACATATAACCAACAAATATCAAGGATATAACAACCATATAACCACATATAAACAATCATATTTACCCATAAAATACCAAGGATAAAGAGCTCTTATTGGTGATTTCATAGGTTGACCAGGTATGGGACTTCCATGAACCACCTGACCATAAATTGGGTTGAACCAAATCTCTCTTTTATCCAATCAACCATGTGCCATGTTCCAAGCATGAATGTGGGATCTCATAAAACAAATCAATCAAAGCCAAATTGGGGATTCCGGAGGAAATACCACCTCAACCTCAACCAGTGATTCCACCTCACAGTTGGACATCACTAACCATCACCAGATTAGTCTCTACCCAAGCTATCTAGGGCACCAGAGCATTTTATCCAACCATGGCTTCTAGGACTAGTAACTCAAACTACATTTGTCGCCAGTATTCTAGAGAATTTGTCCAACCAGGGCTTCCAGGACTAGTAAATCAACCTAAGCTGTTATAGTGATTCCAAATCGTTTGTCCAACCAAGTCTTCAAAGAACTAATAACTCAACCCACAATAAACGGCACGTGAAAACCAATCAGAAAACAAAAGTAAAACCCACAACACCATGGCTATCCAGGAAATGGAAAGGTTGAGAAAAACCACTGTTAATCCTCCATGTCAATGTAAAATCATAACTAAATAACCAGGTGCATATGTCATGCATGTAAAAACTAGTAAGGAAATCATACATGAAACTAGGTACCTGCAAGGAAAACCCATTGTACTTTTTGATCCCGATGTCCTCTTGCACTTTCCTAATTTTCCTTTGCCTTCTTGCTCCAAATCCCAAGTATGCCACACTCCTCCAAGAGTTCTCCAAGAAAAAATCTAAGTGTCTAAGAGTATGAGAGAGAGAAAATAGAATGAGATCTCCAAAACTGAACTAACACAAGTCTGTAAACTGATCCTCATAAGCATTTTTATTAATGAGGCCTCTAATTTCTTCAATTTTCCATTATTTTCCTTCATTTTCCTCCTCACATGCAACTTATGACCTTTCACCTTCCTTTTCTCCTATTTTCCATTATTTTCATAAATAAATGCCAATAGATTCCACTTTTCCTTTCCAAAGCCTTTGCCATTTCCATTGCCAATTTCCATATCCATAATAAACCATATGAACACCCACACTAGGATATTTTTCCTAACATTTAGCTTGGAATACATGTCCCATGACCAAGGTATTATTTTACCTTTATTAACTTTTACACGGATTTTTTACCATGGTTTTTACATAGGTATCGACATTTGAGTTTACTCAGATGTGTCAATGTTCGAGGAGAATTTTAGGAGTCTGTTTTGTATGATAAGAATAGAGGCTTAGGGGTGATTGTGTGGTGCTTTGAAGTAGTTGGCAGACTTCCCTTCATAGGATAGGGGAAAATGAGGTGAGGCAAAGTGAAAGAAGAGGGTGAAAGTGGAAGAGAAAAGATAAATAGTTGCAAATGCAAGGAATGAGTTACTCAACTGGAATAGAAAATGGAAAACTGCCAAATTGACATGATGTTGGTGAAGACGAGACAATGAAAGAAAATTGAAACAAGTGGGAATGTGCTAGAAGAGATCCAAAGGTTGAAAGGTAGGAAAACTAGGAAAATGGATGAGATAAAGGAACTTTTCCAACATATTGTGGATTTACATGACCAAATTCAAATTCTGAATACCAGTCTAAATGAATAAAGCTTGGAAAGTTGGAATGTGGTGAACCAATGTTCAGATCTCAATCGAACATTAAAGGAGGAGGGTGAGTATTCAAAATGATGTACTTATTGTTGCAAATTTTGCTTGTTATTAGGAACTTGTTGTCAAATATATCCATATCGAAATGTGACCAATTTTGTGAAAATTTGTGGTCCATTAGAAGTCATAGAAGTATATAGTATGAATAATAATTAGAGATATTTGCATGACCAACCATTTATCCCCTGAAAATTCGTTATGACTAGGTACAAACTTTAATTAATACAAATTCTCATTTCTGTTAAGAAATAATCATAAGCTTCATCATTAATCAAGATTAAGATTAATCATAGCTAATTCATTAATCATGAGTAACCATTAATTAATCATCTAACATAATAATCTATAGAATACTACTATATTCATGTGAGGTGTGGATATGTAGCTAGTATAAACATACCTCATACATATGCTAATAACACTAACATGGTCTATCACATCAGTAAATCTCACAGTTGCTAGTTTAAAAACCTGATGTAGTACAATAAAGTAAGGGATCAGTGGGCATTAGATATGAAAACTTCCAAACCTTCCTTGTGTTTCTTTTTAGGTTTCAAAAAAGTATACATTTATAATATCAAACCCTTAATACCCAGTCTTGGTACCCATATTCCACTCCGAGGCCAAATATTAACTCTAAAAGTCCCATGGCGTGACTTGATGTCATGCTCATGGCCAATGACTCCTAGAAATCCATTTATGGTGCAAGGCCATTTTTTTTATCTTTCTACTATGGTCAAGACCTTCAAAACCATCCCTTTTATGTAAAAACTATTGATTATGTCGATATCTAACATTTATGCCAAATATCTACATTAAAGGGTTTATGTTGTGTTTCTAAGACTTTATCACACCCTGCTAGCTGAAGAATATTAATTTCTGGCTTAATTCCCTTGATTTCTCTCCTAACCAAGGTCCAAGTCCAATCCCTAATGCACACAAACTCATAGTGGCACCTATATCACACTCTTACTGATAATGATCTCCTATATAGGTATTTTTTTGTGTGTGGCTTTGTTCATGGCCATTGGACCCTAGAAGCTTAATTTAATGCTTGAGAGAGTTAATTTCCTCCAAAATCCATTAGAAAGGACTTTATATCCATCCCTTTATCAAAAGCATTCTAATAACAATAATATTCCACTTGGAGGAGAAATATCCCATTCAAAGGGCTCATATTGTGGTTTTAAGCCTTGTTTATGGCCCATGAACCCTAGAGGCTTCATTTAGAACGTAATTCCCTTGTTTTCTTTGCCTAACAATGATCAAGTCTATGTGACTTATCCCTCATATGTAAAACCTCCTAAGAGCACTCATATTACCATAAGAGACCAAATATACTCATTAAGTAATTATATAGTGGTTTGAGGTATTGATCATAAACCATAATTTATTCTATTCTTTTGAAAATAATAAATTATTTACGTCAAAAAAGTTGTGAAAAAAATAAAAATCATAACATAAACATTATATAATTCTTAAATACATTTTTAATGGGAAAAAGAATGCCAACAACCAATGTAGAGCTAAATATTTATGGAAAAATTAGTAAAATACATTTCCATATTAAAAATAATGTGTGCACATTATGGAGGGTGCATATTTATGAAGTGCATGCATCTTCTATCCACATACATTTATTTGAAGTTTATTTTATTTTATTTATTATTATTTTTGTGGAAATTTATTTTTTTATTTTTTATTTTATATAGACTGTGTAATGAGCAAGACCTAAGAGTGATCACAATAGTTTCTACTATTCTCCTCACAATATTTAACTTATTCAAAATTTTCCACACATGTTAACATATATCCGGAGAATAGAAACCAAGTGGAGAGGAAATTGAACCTGTTGGCTACCAATCAAGCTATCGTCCTTTTCTTTTATGGGAACATTTTTAGTCACCAATGAGTTTTCCAATTTTTACTTTGGATTTAGGTTTAGTATGACGATCTTGGTGGTTTGAGATACAAAACAACACATCCTCCATTTCTTTGAATGCCTCTCAATATATCAACTCAAATATCCATCGTTCATGAAACTAAGTAGACTTATAGATATGTCTATATAGAGTCCAAATATATTTATTTATTTTTAAAATAGTGTTTACATTTTTAATTTATTTTTTACTTGACATATATAGTTGTTTTAAAATATAGACATCTTTCCTTCATTTAATAACATTTTATCTTCTTACCCATTTAAAAATATGTATTATATTTTGTAAAAAAATTAGCATACTATTGCTAAAAAAACACTAGTTTCATAGTGATAAAAAACTTTCATAGATAAAAAATTATATATTTTGGAAACTAATTTGATTTCCTACATTTCATATTCTTATTGCTTATTCAAGTTAGTTTTAAAATTATCTTCAATCATCTTTCCATGTCAGCAAATTACTATTTCTCCATGTTCGAATTTCCACTAATCCATCAAGAGAGACCATAGTTACTTTGTACTCGCCCCTCTAATTTCCCACATTTAGCATGTTAAGCAGTGTATGCATTACCTTATTATGCTTATAATATAGTGGAAACACATCTTGCATCAATCTTTATATCATCTAACTTCAAATGAGAATGAAGAATGAAAAGGCACTCTTGTTAAACCCTATGTTGGAAGGGATGAAACTTGACCATTTTTTTTACTCGAACGCACAATTTTATAAACAAATAACATTAGTAGTAGGCATTTCTTCCAGAATAAAATAAAATTATGAATAGATTAAGTTGACATCATCATTATCATTCCATTCCCATCATCCTTTCTATGTTGTAGCAACCAAATTTTCCTAATCCATTTTCTTGCAACCCTTTTCACTCTCTTCAATCCAAAAACCTATGGTGTCAACAACATACATTCCACTATTAGAAGAAGTTTCAGATTACCATGTCTTTCCCTTACTTTTATCCCCACAACTACCACATATCCCTAATTCATCTTCCTATAACCCTTTTCCTCTATATCCCTCTTGGGATAGTGTTGAATCCCTTTCTCAATATAGTATCCCATGCATTATAGTACACATAACATCATCTTTCACAAACTTATAAAGCCATTAATAAGAAAAAAAAATCATTAAAAAATAACTAGAATTAATTTTTATTTTATGAAAAACTTTCACAATTTGATCTTTGTGTAAGCTTTCCGCTTGCAGTTTTTTTTCCCTTCGTAAGTAAGCTAATTTATTTTATTACATTGGAACCACTCAAATACATAATTATAGAAAACAAAATAGGCTACAAAGCTTTTTTTGCTTATAGGAAACCAAACAAACTTGAAAAATGTTAAGCGAAGTGCTCCAAATACCTCTCTGATTATATTGTTTACAAAATGAAAAAACAAAAAAACATATTGACTTGTCCCTGGGAAACTAGCCATACTAGTCATTAAAAATATATAAAACCAATTAAATTCTACAAGAAAATTAAGTGGTTCCACTATGTAGGAAAGAAAAATCACCTTACTCTGAAAGGATAATGTAGTTGGAGCTGAAGATTAAAATAGAACTGAGAAAAATAGACATAAAACCCATACCTAAGAACTTTGATTTACGAGTGAGCATGAACCCCACCATGTTTCGTTGCTAGCCATGAGAAGAGAGTAAACATAATTCTTCTTTTCTTCGTCAACTAAAATCATGATTTTATGACTCCCGTTGTAACAAATGCTTTTGTGTGCCAATAGAGCTCAATAGTATCTCTCGTGTTGATGGTACTTAATCCACAATAGCTTTCCACCTGTGCATTTACACATGTTTCTATTTATATCTTTTGGATATGGAAATCTATGATAATAAAATACACATTTGAAATTTAACCAATCCCTTTTCGAACCATGCCCCCAATTTTTTAAGTTTTAACCTTTCCTTCTTCGTACCTATATAACACTTTATAAATGAATTAAAATTTAATATTCAACAAACACACCCACATAGATAAAATAAAATATAAAATATTACAATCATCCCTAGTGGAGGCCTGCGAACTAGGAAATATGTGCCTCTACCGAGTTGAAAAACAACATAGCTATCCAAATTATATCCTGGATTGACATATAGTTTTTCGATAATAAAGAAGCAACAATATAGCCTAATTATAAGCTATATATCATACAAACTAAAAGAGCAATCAACATGCATATACTAAGTAGTAGGGTCCTCAAGCTTAGCTTCCTTAATTTAAAGATATTGATTTTGGATTGGTTAGGCCATGGGGTCCTTTGGAATAAAGATGGGGTTGGATTGAGTTCCCTTAGATCCATGGAAGTCTTCAATTAGTGCAGTGGTGTAAGTGTTTTCATCTCGTAACTCGGATATCATAATCTCTATTCCAAACACAAATTTACACAGAATAAAAAGCGTTGCATCAAGCAAAATAATTTTATGCAAAATATCCTACCATTATAAGCTCCTCTCCTCTATGACCTAGGTTATAAGGGCCTTTATAAAAAAATAAATTTCTATGATTTTGAAAATTTTGGTATGACAGTTTTGAGTCTTGAAACCAACCTTCAAATTCATCTTGGATTTTATCATTTGAAAATTTCATCCTTTTCTTTCTAATAGAACTTTCCATTTCCTCAATCTCCACGTCAATAGATTCTAGAAATTTAGATGAGTAAAATATGGGTGTGGCTTGTGCCTCTTTTCTTGTCCCGGTAAATGAGGTGGTTTTAGGGGAGAAGTTCTCATTGTATATTCCCTATCTCTATTCAATCCTTCCTCTTATTAACACCCCAACCTTTATTTTTGTTGGAAGAATCACCACACCTCTATGGAATCCATAATTTCCACCCTAAGGATCCTAGTTAATAGTTTATAGATTTTACTAACACTTGTGGGTTTTGGTGTAACGAAAAACCTCTTCATGGTATCAGATCCTGGACTCGGGTTCGATTCCCCCGAGCTACGTCTAGGGGGAGTGTTGGAAGAATCACGACACCTCTATTTTCCTTGAGTCATAATGGTTGTGGTGAGGCTAGAGACGGGAATGTGTAGAGGGACAAACAATTCTTGAAATATATTATGTAGACAAACCACAAGCTCCTATAGGTAGTTGAAAAACTTTATATTAACCTTAGGGTGGCCTGATTTTATTTCATCAAACCCAAATAATCCCTTACATTTTCATCTTGAATAATTTAGGATCCCACAAAACCTAGAAAAATACAATTGATGCCCCAATACAATCAAACAACATCATGACCATAGGATAATTAAGGAGAATACCTAGAGGTTGGAGTGTCCTACCTATTAGTGCTTTGTAGAAGTCACAGTCTTGATGATTACTTTCCATTTCTCTAGGTGAATGCATGAGACAAAGCTCCAAGATAGCCATCCTTGTCTTAATAATTTCATGTGTTAATCAACATAACACCTTGCAATGATGATTCATGATGTTTGAAATTAAAACCCGAGTCTTGTATGCAATTACCAAGTGCTTCTTCATCCATGATCTCAACCAAATAAAACTCCCTAACTCCACCTTGATTATCCACTATACTATTTCCCTACTTAGTGACCATACTATATGAAAGGGGTGTCATGATTCATATCTATCAACCTTTCTAGGAAATTGTAGAAATTTATAAACACAATAATGTATTTCAGGACTCCCCTGATCTAACAATTAAATCCACTGTTAAATACCAAATCCTTATACTCAATTCTTTGCGGAAATTGAATCGCCAATTGCAAACACATGAAGAAAAATCAATCGCGCATAACAAGATGTTTTTACCGAGAAGGCTTAAAGCTAAAAACCCCAAATATCATATATTATGTATATATTGGATCATGAAACAATCTCATACAAATCCCAGCTCATAGAGCTCTCAGTACAATATACAATCGTCTCACACTGTCATACAAAAATTGGTTCACACATGCACCAATTTACTGCCTCCTGACAGCCTACCTCCACTGCGCAATCCCTGCTGAAGAAGATCCCTGAATGAATTTGATCTTGCCTTGCCTTGACTGTGCAATCATCATTAGCAACTCCAATGTGTGTGTAGATGCATTGAATGCATCACTATAGTCACAAATGATAGTCAAACACACCCTTTCACCCATCTCTCCACTGGATCTCCACTAGATCTGACATGCAAGTAGTTAATTGTTGTATTTCTTCAGTTGCAAGTAAGACACTGCTTGTGAATTAATTAAATAATTAATTCACTGATCTCTCACTAGTGTATCTTTAGTTACAACTAGCACAACTGAGTTTAACTCACTTAACATAGTTAAACTAAATAACAACTCCCATAACTACTCTTCCAACTTTGTTACAACTCTACCACAATCAGTTACAACGAAGTCCATTGTGCATGTCCCACCAACCAACCTTGGAATGCTTAATTCCTTCAGCTAACCAGTTTGCCACATCAGTAGTGCTTCAAGAGAATAAGTTATTATTTATTGTCTGATTATCATTAAGGGCTAATAATAATCGGCATGCATTCTATTTTTAGATTTGCAATCTATAAATAGACTTCGCCCATGATCTAAAAATAGAAACTCATATAAAGATAGAATTTTCTCAATCATCTAGAATTAGTCTCCTGCTAATTTTAGAATATGCTCACCATTATAAAATTAGACATACACCTAAAAACAGCCTGCAAGCCCCACCTAGTGAAGGTGCTTAATTTTCACTAGGATCAACATCTTGTTGAATCTCAACAAGAAAGGGATTATCCTTCACCCCGATCCTGCCTCTATGGTACTCAAATTTTCTCTTTGTGATCGCCTTCGTTAGAATATCTACATCATGTTCTTCCATGGGAATTTACTGAAGCAACATGATCTTCCACTGCACACAATCCCTGATATGATGGTATCAGATATCTATATTCATATATCTATCATGAAACACATGGTTAATCGAGAGTTTAGTACAACTCTGATTATCACAATGAATCATTGTAGGATCTAAATGAGAACCGAACAAGCCAACGATGATCTTCCTCATCCAGAGAGCCTCACATGCAACTTGACTTGCTTCCATGTACTCTGATTTCGTTGAACTGAGTGCCACAGATCTTTGTTTCCTATTGTATCGAAAAAAAACTGTAGATTAGATCGTTGAACTGAGTGCCACAGATCTTTGTTTCCTGTTGTACCAAGAAACAACTGTAGATTTGATACTCAAAACCCCTCCTAATGTGCTCTTTCTGTTTGTTGGGCTGCTTGCCCAATCTGCATCTGTGAAGCCATGTAACTTCACCTCATCCATTTGTCTGTACCATAAGCCATACTCAGATGTGCCCCTAATATATCTCAAGACATGCTTGCCCACCATCCAAAAGAGCTTGGTAGGCTTAACCATCGCTTGACTAAGCTGGTTCACCGCATAGCATATGTACGGTCTTGTATTAACTAAATACATGAGCGAACCCACCAACTGCCAATAGACAGTAGCATCCACTACCTCTGCTGATGTAGCATCCTCTTTCCTCCAGTTTCCTGGAAGAGGAGTATCCATGGGTTTGCATCCCTCCATGTGAAACTTACCAAGTATCTCCCTTGCATACTTGCCTTGAGACACAAACAATTCACCTTCTCGCTGCCATATTTCCAATCCAAGGAAATAATGAAGGAGGCCCATATCCTTCATCTCGAACTCCTTTGCAAGGTCCTCCTTGCATGATTGTATCATCTGCTCATCACCAATCAGTATTAAATCATCAACATAATGAACAATGATTAAAAGCTTACCCTCCACCACAATCTAGTGTAGGTTTGGATCCACCTCACTCTTGGTGAAGCCAAGTCCAGTGCAATAGCTGTCGATCCGAGTGTACCAAGCACGGGGTGCTTGCTTTAGCCCATACAACACTCTTTTGAGTCTGCACACATGTGACTTGCTGCTGAAGATCTCAAATCCAAATCCTTCAGGCTGATTAATCTACACTTCTTCCTCAATGATCCCATTAAGGAATACAGTCTTCACATCCATCTAATGAATGTGCCAACCCATCTATGCTAAGAGAGAAAGGATGGTCCTTATGGAAGAATATCGTGCGATAGGTGCAAAGGTTTCTTCATAATCAATCCCCTCAATCTGTGAGAAGCCTTGGGCAAAAAATATTGCCTTATACTTCTCAAAACTCCCATTAGCAGCTTGCTTTACCTTGTAGATCCATCTTGAACCTACCACTGATTTATCAACTGGCCTTGGAACAATTTTCCAAGTATTGTTTCTGAAAATGGAGTCATACTCCTCCACCATTGCATCTACCCATGTGGGCTCCTGCACTGCTTCCTGAAAATAAGATGGCTCTGTCACAATACATTTTCTCATGAGAGCCATGTATCCAGTGAATCGGTCAGGAGACTGTCTCTGTCTACGCTGTGAAGTAGGGGCTCCTACATTCTGTGCCACATCAAGCTTCAGCCTCTCAACTTTTGTAGTACACCTTCTGCCAGTTTTGACGTTTGGCTCTACGTGAGTGGATTCCTCCACTCCATGAACTTCCTCCTGTGTTTGATCCACATATAAAGGCTCATCTTTGGGAACAAGTAGTTTCTCCTCTACATGCAAGTGTAGCTCCCTCTCAAGTGACAACTTCATGGCTTTCTCCTCATTGAATTTTACATCCCGTCGCACCATAGTCATTCGGCTATTTGGAAAATACACACGATAATTATTGGGTGTTTATGTGTACCCCACAAATATCCCAACTTCAGCAGTTGTCTCGAGCTTCTTCCTAGCGTTCTTGGTCACATGAACATAAACATATGAGCCAAAAATCTTAAAGTGAGAAACATCCAGTTTCTTACTAGTAAAATCTTCTTCAGGTGTACTCATGCCAAGTACTTTATGAGGACAACGGTTTTGCACATAAACCGCAGTGTTGCATGCTTCCACTCACAACTACATTGGTAGGCCCTGATCATGCAACATATCTCATGCAGCACCCATGATCGTTATGTTCTTCCTCTCCACGACCCCATTCTGTTGTGGGTTATGAGGCGCTATGAGTTCTCTTCGAATTCCTTTTTTGCAGGAGAAGTCTTTGAATTTGTTCGAGATATAGTCACCACCATTATCGCTCCGCAGAGCCTTCACTTGCTTACATGACTCTTTATCCACCAATACTTTAAACTCACAGAACTTTGAGAATATTTGATCCTTATACTGCATGAAAAATATCCAACATCTGCGAGAATATTCATCAACAAAAATAAAATAATACCTATGTTTTGCCTTCTTGTTCTTCTTTTTCTATGGGCATTTAGTGGCGAGATGCCCATGTTCGTGACAGTGAAAACACTTCACCTTGGAGAAATCCATCTTCTTGCCTTTAGCCTCGGATTTTGAGTGGAATTTCTTCTCCTTTTCTTTCCTTGCTTTGGAAGCAAAAGCAAAATCCTCTTCATCATCATGCTTTGATAAAGATCCATCCTTGGTGTTCCGCCTAAACTCCTTCTGCACTAGATCCGACCATAATCGTTCCCAATCTGGCAGTTTTTCCCGTCCGTTGGCAGAGTCTTGATAATTGTGCCAACTCTTACGAAGTCCCAAGAGAGCCAAGCTCACCAAATCATCATCAACAATCGTGATTCCCACCCTCCCTAGTTCATCCCTACATTGGACAAACTTCGTGAGATACTTTGGAATACTGTCGCCCTTCTCCATTTTGATTTTTCTGAGTTTATCCTTCAATGGCAACTTCCTATGGTCGTTGCTGCTTTGGAAAATATGTGTCAAAGCCTTCCACATTGAAAATGGAGTGGCTTTCCCATGAATGCTTGAAACAATATGGTCTTTCACACCTTCCAACAGAATCCTTCTCGTCTTCGCTACTTTCTTTTGCCAGACGTCAAGTAATGCAGCATCTGTCGAAGTGGGCTTAGGAAAATCACTATCGATGAACTCCTTCAAGCCATTATCTTCAAGCACCACCTCCATCCTGTCCTTCCAGGCTATGTATTTCGAGCTTCCCTCAAGTGCATACTCCAACCACAAACCATTGAAAGCCATTTCAATGTTTACTCAACTGTCGCACGAATAAATTCTTATAGCAAATTAGAATTGTTCCACCAAAAAAACTCAACACTGCTTCAATATTGCAATCTTCAGTGATTAACACTGCTCTGATACCATGTAGAAATTTAAAAACAAAATAATGTATTTCCGGACTCCTCTGATCTATCAATTAAATCCACTGTTAAATATATAATCCTTCTACTCAATTCTTTGTGGAAATTAAATCGCCAATTGCAAAAACATGAAGAAAAATCAATCTCACATAACAAGATGTTTCCGAGAAAGATTAAAGGTAAAAACCCCAACTATCATATATTATGTATATCCTGGATCATGAAACATTCTCATACAAATATTAGCTCATAGAGCTCTCAGTACAATATACAATCATCTCACACTGTCATACAAAAATTGTTTAACACATGCACCAATTTAGTGCCTCCAGACAACCTGCTTCCACTGCGCAATCCCTGTTGAAGAAGATCCCTGAATGAATTCGATATTTCGTTGCCTTGACTATGCAATCCTCATTGGAAAATCCAATGTGTGTGTAGATGCATTGAATGCGTCACTATAGTCACAAATGATAGTCAAACGCACCCTTTCACCTATCTCTCCACTGGGTCTCCACTGGATCTGACATGCAAGTAGTTAACTGTTGTATTTCTTCAGTTGCAAGTAAGACACTGCTTGTGAATTAATTAAATAATTAATTCACTGATCTCTCACTAGTGTATCTTTAGTTACAACTAGCACAACTGAGTTTAAATCACTGAACGGAGTTAAAATAAATAACAACTCCCATAACCACTCTTCCAACTCTATTACAACTCTACCACAATCAGTTACAATGAATTCCATTGTGCATGTCCCACCAACCAACCTTGGAATGTGTAATTACTTCAACTAATTGGTTTTCCACATCAGTTAACTGAAATCAAGTGCTTCAAGAGAATAAGTTATTATTTATTGTCTGATTATCATTAAGGGCTGATAATAATCGACATGCATTCTATTTTTAGATTTGCGATCTATAAATAGACTTCATCCATGATCTAAAAATAGAAACTCATCTAAAGATATAATTTGATCAATCATCTAGAATTAGTCTCCTGCTAATTTTAGAATATGCTCACCATTCTAAAATTAGACATACACCTAAAAATAGCCTATGGGCCCCACCTAGTGAAGGTGCTTAATTTTCACTACAATCATCATCTTGTTGAATCTCAACAGAAATAATTTAAAACAATATTAAACCATAATTTATTTATAATTTTGAAAAATATTATAAAAAGAAACACTTATAGAAATGGACAAATCCATTAAAATGACTCATATTAAGTAATAATAACTATTGATACAGTAGGTGATAAGGTGCCTTAAGGTATTTAATGGTGTAATGGTCGTAGATTCGAAACCAACTGACTAAAAAATACAACTACATCATGAACAAAAATCCAACCATGAATACAAATTAATGTGACCTAAACCAATTTCATTCCCTTAATAATTTTAACAACTAGAAATTGCACCAAATGTTGGAAAGGAAACGTTGTAAGTCATAAAGTTGATAAAACGCGTGACATATGAAAAAGCATTGAATATTTACCAGTACCAAAAGGGAACAATTATTAAATAAATTTCCATTTGGATCTAGAAGGTAAAGATAACTTGGCTAAATTATGCCAAATTTATAAATTCTATAACCTTTCGAACATAGATTGTCTCTTAATCTTCAAATATTCTCTTTAAACTTTCAATGAACACATTCCATTGATATTGAAGAAATATAGGCAGTAAATGACATTAGATAAGCTAAATAGATAATATTAATTCACTAACAACATGATGGCTATATTTCCAAATCTAAATTTTCATCACAACCTTAAAAATTTCAGACATCATCACCTATTAGATGAGGAAAATGAGCGAGACATCACTTCCCAATTATTCATATATTTTGGAGTAAAATCTGCAACTTTGATCGGAAACTAGTGCAGTGTTATTGATAATGTTCATTATATCCAGTGTTTCCTCTAAGAAAATCACTTCTCAAATGAAATAATTATGATCTCATATATGGTCACTTGTAAGAGCACATTATTTGATAATTTGATTTTTTTTAAAGTTAGTTGAATAATTTTCATGAGAACTAATGAACTTCATGCTTATTTACAACTTTCATGTACCTCTATTGTTCCTGTCAAAAATCACAAAACCTTTGATTTTAAGCATCCTTCTCCCTAAAAATGGAAATTTTATCTATAACATCATAAATGGCACCAGGAAATGGGATTCAATAAAAGGGAAATTAGGAATCATTGTCTTTGAATTTGGTTATTAATTTTTATGCTTTCCTATACTTCAAATTTTGCAACTTAAAAGGATATTTCTTCTTCCTATGATCTAGTTATAACACTTTCCTTTGATTAAATATGCGTTTCTTTGATTGATTTTGTTGAAATTATATTTTTAGTAGTAGCCATGAATTTATTTCCCTTCATATAAGCCATTAGATGAAGAGTTAATGTGTCATTTACAATTCATTAACTAGGATAACTATCATGAGTAGATGCACCATAAGGATAATGTGACTTGCACGTATTGTGCACAACACCTCTTAAGTTTGTATGGACCTAAGATTTATGATTAAAGTTAACAACAAAAAAAGGACAACATCATTACTATAGTTTCTCAGAGCCCATTAAAATCTATTCTATGAAGGTTAAATTCCTTTAGATTCCATATTTGTTAATTACTTATGTTTGAAATAAACAAAAAAAATGGAAAATAAAGAAAAAAATATGATCACACACCATCCATAATGAAAATAAATCTTTTTTCTTGAAAAATATTATAGTATAAAACCTAAAGGTGAGGTTTCTCCACTCCCATTTCTCTAGTATGGGATTAATGCAAGTACAAGGAAAAGACACTCTCTATTGAGCTACCTAAAACTTGTGGAGGTTCTGCTGCTACAAAACACTAACCTCCTCTATTATTCTCTCTAACTCCTACTCCTACTTGCTCTTCTCTACTACAGAGAAAGATAAAATTGTATAGAATCTAATCACTACTCCTACTAGTGCCCTCACCGAATAAGGTTCGAGTTCAACTCCTTCAATTCTTACCTAAATTTATGACTTCGATCCTTCTATAAGCATTTCATAGTTCACATGTGGCTAGAATATTTTGAACGATGAATGAGGATTGGTGTGGCATCCTCACGAGGTGTGGAAGGTAAACATCAGGGAGGCATAGCTATTGGAGACAAAATTTGATTGATGTATTTGAGGCCTATTAAATGTTAATGTACTCCTCAAAGCAATGGAGTAGATAACTAAACTATGGAGTTTGTGTATTAAATATTTAAAAGGTTGACATAAATGCATAACAAGACCAATATTAATGTGAATGGGGTTTTCCATTATTATTAATCACCCTTGTTATAATTGGAGAGATCAATTTAATTAAATGCATAATAAAACCAATCTTAATGCAATAAGGGTTTTTCATCAACATTAATCCTTGTTATAAGGGAAAAGATGAATTTAATTTTTAATATAAATATAAATACTAAATTATTATATTAAAAATATAAATCAAAATCAAAATAATGTAAGTAATATTTTTAATATAAAAATATAAAAAATAAAGTACAGAAAACAAATTTTAATAAAAAATTAGATTGAAAATTTTGTGTAAATTCAATTTACATAATTAATATTATAGTAAGTTCGAAAAAATATATTGTTTGACATAAATAATATAAATCTTTCAATTTCAATTTAAAATAAAAATAAATATATATATATATATATATATATATATATATATATATATATATATATATATATATATATATATATATATATATATAATGCTATAATTACGAGTATAAATTATATTACCATTTATACCAAGAAAAGTTAGAATTGATATTCGGTTTGATGTAAAACGAATTCTTGATAACGACCTGGGTATTCTTTATTCACTGGAGATCTCTTGGGGGAGCGAAAAAAAAGATAACAGTTTTTGGGAGTTTTCGTCTGGGGGAATGAAGCTTAATTTCCTAACCACATCAAACGGGGGACAAAATTCTTCACCTGGACTCCATGGTGTTTAATGGCAGGGCATGGCAAGGCGTGGAAGGGAGCCAATGTTCAAAAACCAAAGGGTCGAATTTCACGCAATAAAAGAATGTTGCCGTAAGAATTTGACCGTTCTCCTTGGTAGTCATCGCATAATTCTTGATGCTGCCAATTGATGCTACCAATCGTAATTAAAAGCCAGCGGCCTTCCAAATCTTGGAATACTGAAACGAATGGAGTTTTCTCTTGACTACAGAAGGGATACATTTTACTAAGAGATAAGTAACTACATTATTTTTTTTAGAAGCATATGTAGTTCTTGACAATCTTTGAAGTATATCATGTTGTTGTGCTTTGTTACATATGTCATTCTTGCATGGAATTATTAAGAGAATATGATATATTTATGGAAATAAATATAGCTATATATAGATATAGTTGCATGCAGGTAATGAAAAATACATATTAATGATACGGAATCCATGAAGTTGAATGCACGTTACATAAAAAGAAGATAAAGAAAATATATGTATATGTAATAGATAAAAGATAACTTTGCTCGTCTTTATATATATACACACATCGTATGTAAGATAAGATAAGATGCATGCTCCTTTTTAAAAGGGATTTCATACTGGTGTATGAAATGATAAGAAATCCAAGTTATTTCTTGTAAACGAATACAGATTAAAGAGGGTAATTCGTGAATATATTTCATGGATTGAGAGATAAATTAATGAGTTTTTCTTGGAATAAAGGTCATGAAAAACTCATAATAGTTTCACATAATTGTTTCTTTGGAAAAGATCATGTTGAAGCTTGTGTGAAAAGAATCATTTCTACTTGGAAAAGATTATGTTGTTTTATATATGTTGTTCTTATTTCAAAAGGATAACTTCTTGAAAATATGGCATGGCTAGATGAATTGTGTCGACTTCTTGATGTAGGTGTATTCAAGGTTAAGCTAACGTTTTTATTGTTTACTAGTTTTATGCATAAAATAAGGTTATCTATGATAATTTCTTGAAAAGGAAGCATGAGAAACTACGTGTAGAAAGGCAAGAAACTAGGTTATATTAGCTTCTTCTTGAAGAAGAAGTAAGTATTTGTTTACATAAAAATAATAACTAAATGATGGAAGAATTCTAAAGAAGCCAATATGTTGCGCAAAAATTAAAGATGGGCTATTATGACAAGCTCTTGCATGTGCAAATAACCATCATTATGTTATAGAGATATGTTCTTAGCATGGATAGAAGAAATATGAAGTTGTAATGTTTCTTTAGGAGGAATTATATGTGAGTACTTTATGCTATCATAATTATTATGTTAATTTCTTTCGGAATAAGATCATGTATAAGCATGTGATATTTGTATTATATTTCATTGGAAATAATATACATTTGTATGTGGGAAATGATAGCATGTTTAGTTAGTCTACATTGGGAAATATTCTTTAGAAGAAGGTGGATTACATGCATAAAACCGATATTAATGTGTTGGTTTCCTTGGAATATACAAATGGAAATGTTGGTATAATATTTGAAAAAGAAGACATGTAAACATGTGTTTGCATGCTCTATTGTGTTAAGTATTCTTTTGGGAAATTATTTTAGAAACTTTATGCATTGTATGCATAGGAACAACATTCATCGTGTTAGCTTTAGCACCAAAAGCAATAGCTGAAGGGCTAGTTCTTTTGTTAAATTTTAAGTAACACGAATGCACATTATGTCATTTTCCATTGAAGGAATTCCTAGAAAGTTGTAGTGATTTGTCTTGTACGAATGTGAGTGTGTGTGAGAAGTGTCATAATAATGTGGGGATTATTTGACATGAATTGATAATTACTTGCTCACACTAAGGTAGAGATGTTAGAAGAAATCATGTTGTGATATTGTATTCACATCTCATGTATGTACATGAATAAGTGTTAAAGGATCACTTAAAGATTGATTATTTATTGATTAAGGCTTTATCTAATCATGCTATAAAATCTTGTTGATGACATCAATGACAGGAAATGATGGTGACTTATGAGAAGGAAATATTATGCTTAAAATGGTGGCAAGTAAATGATTAATGGTTCATGCAGATAAGTGCAAGCTACAGGATGGTCCGTTGTACGATGGTACATTGTAGGTACATCCATGCCATGAAGATATGAAGAGTTAAAGATTAGTGGGTAAATGCTATCATAATTATTATAATGGATTTAAGCTAGATATTTTTATATTTCCTTGTAATATTTATAACGATGGTTAAGGGATGGTCTCCCTTATAAGCCATTAAGTGAGGGTTGAACACCCTCACGGGTGTTTAATAATAAAATTAAACGTTTGCTGGTTTTCACCCTATGGGGTTTCCAAGGTATATTGGCGTTCAATGATGTGATTGATTATTGTGTCAAATTGATGATGTTGATTCCTTTCTTGCTGTGATGTTCATAATGTCAAGTATGTGATGACTACATGAATAATGAAATGAATGCAAGGTTACATCATACAGTTTTATGTTAATGTACTACAATAGAGGTTGTTAATGGTTAAACAACTTACTATTCTTATACTAAGGTTACACTATGAACTGGTGAACATTCTATGTAATGATGAGTAAGGAATATTTAATAGTGATTTGGATAGTTACCCGTGGGTAACTTGTATAAATTTTTATAACTCCTTGCATGTCCATGTGAAGTTAAAGGTGTATGTTACAAGTGGTATCAGAGCTAAAGGTTGCAACATTGGTGCCTTTTGGATTTGTGAAGCAAAAAGAAATTGAGGTATGCTACCAATGGACATCAGTTAAGGTATGATTCTAGAAATCTACATATTGATTGATATATGATTCTAGCAATCTACATATTGATTGATATATGCAGTAGTCTACTTTTGACATGAGATGTGTGATTCATGTTTATAACTACATTGAAGAGTAATAAGTAATAAATACTGCTGCAAAACGGTTTTCATAACATTGGAATCCTGTTGAGGATAAAAGACAATAAAACCTGTGTTGTACTTATGAACAACTTGAGTGAGTACTCACTAGTGAAAGTGAGAGTTGACTATTAACATTTGAGTAAATGACATATTACTAATACATTTAATGAAGATAACCAAATTTACCATGCACTACTTGAGAAATATGAATGGGTATAGTGATGGTGTGTGAAACTAATGCATGAATGCAAAAGATGGGGAAAGTCCTTGAAAAGGATGATAGAGTGTTTTAAAATTAAATTGAATGAAGTATTTTAGATGTTAAAAATACAGAATGGGTTAAGTAGTGAGACTTGCCTATAATGACTAGTTTTTGAATGAGTCGTTTCATGGATGCATTAATATTATTAGTGGCATTGATTAGTTAGTGTTGAATGACTAACTAATAAAACCTATATGCATGAATGAGTTTTTATTAAATATTATTGCAAGTTGTGAACAAGTAGTTACTTCATGTGTCAGACTATTGGTAACAGTACATTAGTGGAATTGGAAATTGTTGGATTGTTACCCGTGGGACTATTACCCTAATCATTATTGATATATACACATTAATTAATATTTGTATATAATCATATGCATGAAACTAAAATTATTTTGAAAGTGAATATTTTTTTTAACAATGCATATTTATGATTAGAGTCGTTGATGAGATTAAGCATGGTTAGCTTAATGGAAAAAAGAAAACCTGTGAAAGTAAAATGTTGCAGTGAAAATTGCAACGGTAATTGATAAAGTATCATGTTATAATGTGCACGATTTTGTTATTCAGGAAATAATAATGTATAACACATGGTATCATGTTATACTATGCATGGTTGTATTATTTGGGAAATAATAATGTATAACACATGTATGTTATTCATGTTACCTGTTAATCTAGATATCATTGGACCCATGTGGAGGGCCAAGTATGATGTATGATGTACATAAAGTTTCTTTTTCTTTATGTATAATGTGCATAAAGTTCATTATGTAATTTACTATGGGAAAGAATGCTAAAAGAGAAATTTAACAGGCCAGATAGTTGCGAACAATTATGAAAAGCTAGAAGGCCTTGGGTTGATGGAGGTTGCTTGTCCAGAGGGGTTGATGGCGCTTGCTTGCCTGGATTTCCTCTCCCTAGAGATATATGATCTCAGTAAGGGAAAAGAGTTGGCCAAGATGGTGAAGAGGGGAAAACCTGAGGCAACTCTATTGATTTTGGAGCCTATTGGAGGAGGTCCAAAATTCCTCATCGACGGGACGCTGTCAGAGGAATAGGCATGATGTTGCCAAGAGGAATCCTATACTGCACCTTGAGTGGTCATTGGAATTCTCGAGCTGGTTTGCCAGTGGAATTCCATACTGAACCTGGAATGGTCTTTTTTCAAATAAATATCTGGATGTGACAATGACTCGATTTGGTTGTGGAAACCCAACTCCCATGGGTTGAGAGGAGCATTTTGTTTACCATTGTGGTTCTCATAGCGGAACAAGTTAAGTAATCATTATGTGTTATATTAAAATGAATTTTTATATGATTATGCAAATATCTTATGTAGATTTTGAGAGGAAAGGAGCCTAGCGCTTGAAAAGGAAATACTAAATGTATAAGTTATTTTATTTTATTACTATTTTTTTTTAATGTCTTAGCAGGGGCTAGGAAAATATGCACATGGTGCATTGAATGACCATTTGTACAATTAGAGAGCTAGGTGCTCTATGATTACTTTTTGAAGTACTATGTGGATGTCTTTAGCGGGAGCTAAGACAATGTGCACGTGGTGTAGTGATTTATAATTCTTATGATTTATCATGAATAGAGGGTTGGTGCTCTCTGAAGACTAGGAAGAGTAATGTGACTAAAATATCACTTTAAATTGCATGAATGAATGATATTATAAAGTATTTCATTTTATTGGAAATGGTGTGACTAATGTGAATGAATTTTTTAGTCGTACATTACAGACTACTTTCCATGGAGTTTTGATGGGTTGTTCAACCATTCTTAGAGAGCTTGTGTAAAAGTCATCATTACTTCCAATAGTAATTGGTAAGTAATGGTAAGTTGGTATAGAGATTTTTTCTATATTTTTATGAATTGAATAATGGATAAGTAGTTAAAAATGGAAATCGAATATTTTTTGAGCTATACATGCTTATGACTATGGATAAAAACATTCTTGTTTCAATTAATGCCATTTAAGGAAAAGAAAGTGTTTCATTGTGAAGGGGAAGGACCCCCTTTGGGTTGTTTATATTATTATTATATCATGAGTAGTGAAAGAAGCACATCGAGGACGGTTTTCTCCTTAAGGAGGGGAGTATGTAACACACCTACTTTAGAAGCTTAGGTAAAAATGCTATAATTACGAGTATAAATTATATTACCATTTATACCAATAAAAGTTAGAATAAATATTCGATTTGATGTAAAATGAATTCTTGATAACAACCTGGGTATTCTTTATTCACTAGAGATCTCTTGGGGGAGCGAAAAAAAGATAACAGTTTTTGGGAGTTTCAGTCTGGGGGAATGAAGCTTCGTTTCCTAACCACATGGAACGAGGGACAAAATTCTTCACCTGGACTCCACGATGTTTAATGGCAGGGCATGGCAGGGCATGGAAGGGAGCCGATGTTCAAAAACTAAAGGGCTGAATTTCATGCAATAAAATAATGTTGTCGTAAGAATTTGACCATTCTCCTTGGTAGTCATTGCATAATTCTTGATGCTGCCAATTGATGTTTCCAATCGTAATTAAAAGCCAGCGGCCTTTCAAATCTTAGAATACTGAAAGGAATGGAGTTTTCTCTTGACTACAGAAGGGATAGATTTTACTAAGAGATAAGTAACTACATTCTTTTTTCTAGAAGCATAGGTAGTTCTTGACAATCTTTGAAGTATATCATGTTGTTGTGCTTTGTTACATATGTCATTCTTGCATGGAATTATTAAGAGAATATGATATATTTATGGAAATAAATATATCTATATATAGATATAGTTGCATGTAGGTAATGAAAAATACATATTAATGATACCAAATCCATGAAGTTGAATGCATGTGAACATTGCATAAAAAGAAGATAAAGAAAATGTATGTATATGTAATAGATAAAAGATAACTTTGCTTGTATTTATATATATACACACATGGTATGTAAGAAAAGATAAGATGCATGCTCCATTTTTAAAAGGGATTTCATACTGGTGTATGAAATGATAAGAAATCCAAGTTATTTCTTGTAAATGAATATAGATTAAAGAGGGTAATTCGTGAATATATTTCATAGATTGGCAGATAAATTAATGAGATTTTCGTGGAAGAAAAGTCATGAAAAACCCATAATATTTCACATAATTGTTTCTTTGGAAAATTTCATGTTGAAGCTTGTGTGAAAAGAATAATTTCTACTTGGAAAAGATTGTGTTGTTTTATATATGTTGTTCTTACTTCAAAAGGATATCTCCTTGAAAAGATTGCATGGCTAGATGAATTGTGTCGACTTATTGATTTAGATGTATTCAAGGTTAAGCTAACATTTTTATTGTTTACTAGTTTTATGCATAAAAGAAGGTTATCTACCATAATTTCTTGAAAAAGAAGCACGAGAAACTATGTGTAGAAAGGCCAGAAACTAGATTATATTAGCTTATTTTTGAAGAAGTAAGTATTTGTTTACATGAAAATAATAACTAAATGATGGAAAAATTCTAAAGAAGGAAATATGTTGTGCAAACATTAAAGATGAGCTATTATGACAAGCTCTTGCATGTGAAAATAACCATCATTGTGTTATAGAGATATGTTCTTAGCATGGATAGAAGAAATATGAAGTTATAATGTTTCTTTAGGAGGAATTATATGTGAGTACTTTATGCTATCATAATTATTATGTTAGTTTCTCTCGGAATAAGATCATGTATAAGCATGTAATATTTGTATTATCTTTCATTGGAAAGAATATGCATTTGTATGTGGGAAATGATAGCATGTTTAGTTAGCCTACATTGGGAAATATTCTTTGGAGAAGAAGGTGGATTACATGCATAAAACTTGTATTAATGTGTTGGTTTCCTTGGAATATACAAATGGTAAAGTTAGTATAATATTTGAAAAAGAAGACATGTAAACATGTGTTTGCATGCTCTATTGTGTTAAGTATTATTTTGGGAAATTATTTTAGAAACTTTATGCATTGTATGCATAGGAACAACATTCATCATGTTAGCTTGAGCACCAAAAGCAATAGCTGAAGGGTTGGTTCTTTTGTTAAAGTTTAAGTAACAAAAATGCACATTGTGTCAGTTTTCATTGAAGGAATTCCTGGACAGTTGTATTTATTTGTCTTGTACGACTATGAGCGTGTGTGAGAAGTGTCATAATAGTGTGGGGATTATTTGACATGAATTGGTAATTACTTGCTCACACTAAGGTAGAGATGTTAGAAGAAAGCATGTTGTGGTATTGTATTCACGTCTCATGTATGCACATGAATAAGTGTTAAAGGATCAATTAAAGATTGATTATTTATTGATTAAGGATTTATCTAATCATGCTATAAAATCTTGTTGATGACATCAATGACAGGAAATGATGGTGACTTATGAGAAGGAAATATTATGCTTAACATGGTGGCAGGTAAATGATTAATGGTTCATGGAGATAAGTGCGAGCTGCAGGATGGTCAATTTTATGATGGTACATTGTAGGTACATCCATGCCACGGAGATATGAAGATATGAATATTAGTGGGTAAATTCTATCGTAATTATTGTAATGGCTTTAAGCTAGATATTTGTATATTTCCTTGTAAGATTTATAATGATGGTTAAGGGATGGTCTCCCTTATAAGCCATTGAGTGAGGGTTGAACACCCTCACAAGCATTTAATAATAAATTAAATGTTTGTTGGTTTTCACCCTACTGGGTTTCCAGGGTATATTGGTGTTCAATGATGTGATTGATTATTGTGTCAAATTGATGATGTTGATTCCTTTCTTGTTGTGATGTTCATAATGTCAAGTATGTGATGACTACATGAATAATGAAATGAATGCAAGGTTACATCATACATTTTTATGTTAATGTACAACAATAGAGGTTGTTAATGGTTAAGCAACTTACTATTCTCATACTAAGGTTACACTATGAACTAGTGAACATTGTATGTAATGATGAGTAAGAAATATTTAATAGTGATTTGGATAATTAATTGGTAAAATTTGAACATGATTAATTTTCAAACAATGATAAATATGATTATTCGTTATAAATATAATTGTTCATTATAGATCTTAAAACAACTTCTTGGAACTTGATGATTATTCCAAAAAAAACAAAACTATCAGACAAATAAAAAATATGTACTGTAATGGTCACACAAAGAGCTAACATTCATCCCACTACATAATCGAAATTTTAAATGTTTTATAATAATATAACCCATTTATTATTTAAAATGGTATTAGAACTTGTTATCACTATAAAAAAAAATCTCTGAAACTTGGTTAGTTACATTTTTTCCTAAGTCCTAGTGTTATATAAGGTTAGAGTCATTTTGATATTTTCAAGGTCTAGATCATGGTTAAAGGTCTCATACCATCATTAAAAATTGTTTATTAACCTCACTTCACTCTTCACAAGTCTCATGCCACGTTTTAAAACCCATTTGTAAAGTCTGTTTTGATTATTTGATTAAATAAGCCCAGAAACCGCGTTTTCGTAGCGCGCCTAGTGTAAAAAGTCCATTTTGCGCTATGAAAACGCTGCTGAATTCATAGCGCAAAAACCAAAATTTGCACACCATGCGCTAAAAAATCGGGGATTCGCAAATTTGTCTCTGAGCTGTCACATCTATCAAATACAGTTAAATTTGTCATCATTGGACGTCCTTCATGAGTTGTCCTCTACGCATGAAACCATTATTTGTCATCATTAGAGGTCATTTTTCATAATTTAGAGGTCAGTTATTATTGGTCCTTTCAAATTTCAAACAGTTGGCTGTTTTAATTTGTCTCATGCAAGAAAACATTGCATGCATTCTTAAGTGTTGAAAGAAAGCAATTCGTGGTGAGATTTCTAGTTATCAAGCGAGGCAGAACGGATTCAAATTCAAGTTATATTATCCATTACTGTGAAACCTGAATTCTTATCAAGTGAGGCTGTTAAATTTTCAAGCGAGACAGAAACAAAATTGTCATCAAGCAAGGTAGAGTTCTTATCAAGAGAGGCTGAATTCATTTCCTGAATGAAACATTCTATTCAACAGGAGACTCAGATTTGGTAATTTAATGAAGGCATAGGGTTTTTAGAAGTGTTTATTGCAGATTTCTGAAGATACAGGTTTCAAGAGGAAAATGGTTGAGGAGAGAAGAAGCCATAGGTCTGGCCATTGCTTAAGGACTGAACCTGAAGGTGTTGAAGCCCTTACAAAGGATAAGTCTGTCGAAGCAGCTTTTAAGAAGGTTGGATGTTGGAGGTTTTGTGAAAAAATTCAAGGAGGGCACACTCAAGTTACCAAGGAGTTTGCCATAAATTTCACAGGATCAAATTCAAAGATTGGGTTCCTAAATGTACCAATTTCCCCTGAAATAGTATCAGTTGTAACAGAGATCCCAAGAGGTGAAGATAGGTGGTTTAAAAATTTCAAATTTGATTTGACGCCATGCAAGATCTTTTTGAAACGAGATTTTTTAGAAGACGAATTGAACAAGGTTGTGCCAAGGAGTTATGTCAGAGACACATTTGCCAATTTTCTCTACAATATTCAAAGGTACTTCACTTGCGAGGGTATATATCATAAGGTATACACCTACCATTTTAAACTCTTGCTTCATTTCACAGGGACGATATCATTGGATTTATCTTTTTATCTCTTCAGAAGCTTGGCTAAGATGTCTGATAAGGTACAGATGAAAGTTGAATCATGTGAAACCTCTTTATTTCATCATGGCTTAGTCAAATTGATAGTCTTACATGAGCTACAAAAGGCAAATATAGATTGGGAAGAATTCCTCTTTTTGAGTGGAATTGGAATAGAAGGAACAACTGCCAGCCCACAAGCTAAAACCCCATCAAAGATTGCTGGTCCTGTGGAAACAAATTCTAACAGATTTGTTAAAATTAAACCCAGGAAACAAGTGAAAGAACTAACGACATCATTGAATATCCAAAAGAATCCTAGGTCTATACAGAAGAAGAAAACCCTGGTTGAGGAAACAATTTTAGAACAGTCAACTAGCAAAGCAAATCCAAAGAAGTTGACTAAAATTCAGAGGATAAAAGAAAAGGGTAAGGCCATAGTTGTAGAGGAGACAAGAGGAAATTTGAATGACATACTTCAGGCTATCGACATAGAGGAATCTCCCCTAGTGCAAGCATAATTCATCAAATTAGATACAGGTGCCAGCAAATTGAAAAAATTGAAGACATCTAAAAAGTTAGAATTTGAAGAAGAGGTAGCAGAGTTTATTTTTAAACCCAGAAGACCCTCAACAAGGAAATCTAAGAAGCTGAAACAATCAGATTTGGTGATAGAGAAAACAGGGGAAGAAAGTGCTATTGTTTTTGGAGAAACTAGAAATGCATCATCTGCAATGCCTGAAGAAGATAGAAACAGGGTCTTCAAGGTTCAAAAGGAAAAAAGAAGCTATGAAAAGGTAAAGAATAAACTCAGGCTTGAAAATAATGAAATTGAGAAGTTGAAGAAAAAATAAAGAATATATGCTAAAGAGAAGGTCAAGTTTGAAAGGATGAAAGGCCTGTGGGAGCTTGAGAAAAATCCAAATCATGAACTGATTGACTGTCAAGCTCAGTTTTTCATCTGGACCCTACCTGCAATCAAGGAAGCCAAGTTCATCGGGATGGTTAACACAAAATTGAGGGCTAATAACAGAAGGCTCAAGAGGAGAATTGAAGATTTAGAGAAACAGTTAAATCAGTTTGGAGATGAGCTACAGCCTAAACAGTAAGTTTCATTTTTGAAATAAACTTTGAAAGGTTATATAGTAATGCTCCCATTTTTGAAACTGCTCAAAGTTGATGGTATTGATTATAAGAATGAATCTACACCTGAAGTATAAGTTTTAAAGGTTTCTAACTTGAAATTTTTAAGAAAAAATTGAGAAAGATGAAGACTCAGCAGTTTCGTAGCGCGCTACGAAATTGCTGTAGGATGCAGTTTTGTGATTTTTTGTAAATTGCAAGGAAGAAATGATTCAGTTTTGAAACCCTGATGCTGATGGGAGGTGTATATTGAATATCAGTGAATATTCAAAGGGTTTTGGCACATTAAATTTGAGTTAAAAGCATGCTTTTCAGAAGAAAGGTCTGCGCTATGAAAACACAGACAGTTTCGTAGCGCAGCACTATGGCAGTTTCCACATCATTTTTGAAAAACATGACATATACATAGATGGAAGGTCAAATATCTATGAAGACTTTAAGACATTTGGCATGTGTTTGAGTTCAAATTATGTAGCAAATGGTTTGAATGGATATTAATGAAGCACTCAGCTACTATACAGGAAGCACTATCATATTTTACAGGGACAAATAAGGAGGAGATAAAGAGGGTCTAACAGCAAGAAGATAGACATGATCATGGTTGAAGACTAGAAGATGTAGTTGTCAAGTGTTATTTTAAGTATTTAGATAAGGTTGTTTTGTTTTACTAAATGATGTTTTAGTCCTAATTGCATTAGGAGTCTAAACAGACAATTCAACTGTCAGTGGTAAATGCAATTTGTTTTATGAAAAGTATTAGATGTCAAAATTTGAATTCTCCTCAAAGGATTGGAGAGAATCCTAAGATGTAATGAATACTCTATAAAAGGGAGGAAATCGAATAGCATAGGGTTGGAATTTTGCTGGAAAAAGTGTACTGTTTGGTATTATCTGCAACTCTATTTTTATCTTAAAATAAGGGTATCAGTTTGTTACTCAGGATTTAGAAAAGGCTGTGGATGATTGATGTTGTTATGTTTCTACTTTATCTTTTACTTGCAGTGGCATGAGTGTATGTTACTTAGAACTCACTGTGAAGGTGCTCTAACTTCCTTCATATATTCATGGACTGTGTGACCTACTGTTTTATTGTTTTACTGATGCATCTAAGCCTTAATATGCCCTAACTTCCATATGAATTTGATATCCATGTTTAGTAAAAACATACAGTGACCCCATAAGCCCAATGGATGCTTGTTTATTGTAGTACAACCAATTACTAAATTTAAATCATTTACTCACAGAGTTAGCCATCTGACTTTAATTTGAAAATCATAAAAACTTTGACAGAGCCCTCTCAGGCTGAGGAGGCTAAGTCTCAGCTAAAATCCTGGTTTGAAACAGTTACTCGGAGTCTCCTTGATTAGCAGCCTATCAGGGCCTGATTTTGAGATAATAGAACTAATCACACAAATTGTGTGTTTAACATCTAGGGTAATAATAAGAAGTGATTCTCTTTATAATTTATATGAAACCATCTGTTTATTTCCTTATAATAAAAAATAGCATGTCCAATGGGAGCTTCTGATGTCACAGAGTTTAACATCCGTAAAATCTAAGGCTATCAATAATCAGTCAAAGGATTTTAAGCTAACGCATATAATATGCTAAGATTAATAATCAGTCAAAAGATTTTAAGCGAGAGTATTTTGGTTATTCAAATTCCTTTCCTTTCACATAATTAATTTTATTAATTTTGGAAAACTTCATTGCCAGCTCCTTGCATTCCCCGTGCTAACTTGACATTGACCTTTTATATTGGTATAGATGTCATTAACTCAATTTAAAGGATATAAATCTCTTCCTTTTTTTGTCTGCTAGGAATTATGGTGTGAAAGGAATCATATGCTTTTCCGTGAGGCCCCGCTTGATACTGCCTTGATATACTCTCACATTATGGAATGGATCAGTGGCATTAATATTAGCAACCCGGATTGTATTGATCACTCGCATAGGTTCAGACCTCATAGCATCAATCTCCCGGCTTTATTCTTTGATGGTGCCTATCAGGATGGTTTTTGTGGATGCGAAGCTTGGATTAAAATAGATGGTGATGAGAGATATCATATATTCTGGAATGGAGGGTGTGGTTCCAACAACAAAGCGGAGATTATGGCGTTATGGAGTGGGTTTATGGTCACCTACCATCTGCAGATTCATAGTATTGATATATATGGAGACTCGAAGATCGTTATAGATGGAATATCGGGTAAATCCACTTTACTGAGTAATCTCTTAAGGGGTTGGATTGATCGTACACGGTACATTATTTCTAAATTTCAGAGGTTTTCTTTGAATAATATTTATAGAGAACTCAATATGAGGGCTGACAAATTGTCTAAGATTGGTCTTGATCAGTCATATGGATGCATCTTAGTTCTTCATTTTCGGTAGTCTAAGTTGGTGGCTTCTCACTCTTACCCCTTATAATATCAATGTTAAGCAACAAGGTATTTTTTGGATGATATAATATGTGAATCAGTTGTTGGGGCTCTTTCAAGCGAGCCTGACCTATGGATTTACCTTTCTGTATTGATGTTGTAGATGACTAAATGACGATCTTGTCCTTTTGGGTTGCTTCATAGGACCGATCACATCCTCATTTTTCCTGTTCACTTTTGATGTTGGCTTATCTTTCTCATCTTATATTATACTGTGCGGGCCAGACTCGGTTTTCTGTTGTTCATTTTATCAAGCGAGCCTGTACTCTGCCAAGCGAGCCTGATATTTTTCTGTGACTTGGTTTTTTGTTGTTCATTTTATCAAGCGAGCCTGTACTCTGTCAAGCGAGCCTGATATATTTTTGTAGCTATTGCGTCTTGGTTCATCAAGCATACCACTGTCCTGGAACTCGGTCAAACGAACCTGATATTGGTTTCTAAATCATAATTGCCTCATCAAGCGAGGCAGTCTGATGACCTTCCTTTGAATTTTCAACGTGGTTTGGATGGGACGCTTTCCTCCTTATTTTCCTGCTCCCATATCCTTTTAGACTATAGCATATGGATGCGGATGGGTTTTTGGCACTATTAATTTTTGCTTGTATAGGGGTAGACTTTACTCTGTTTTTTATGATGTATCACATTTGGTATTGATTACCGGAATCAGATGGATGATCTGGATGTCTTATGTTGTTTATGTTGTATATGTAAACCTATGTTGTATGTACTGTTTTTACTATATCTTAATATCAAACATCATTTTTTCTCTTGTGAAAAAAAACCTCAATTTAACTCAAATCTTAGTTTATTTAAATTTTTTGACAACCATGTTAGTACAATTTCAAAGAGTTCAGGCTTATATGAATATATGAATATGTGTTTTTATAGTAATGTTAATTTTATGGTTTTTCAAATTAAGAAGTTTTTTCATATGGTAAGTAGATTGTCAAGAATTTTATAATTTAATTGGGCACTTCTAATCATAAAAATTCAAAACACAATTATCAAAGCCAATGTTATTATAAAATATAATTAAATGATATATGAAAGTATTATTGTTATTTTATTTTGATATTTACTTTAACTAAAAAGTATGTATACATTATTTACTTTAGTTTTTAATGTTTATTAGATATGAACTATATATATATATATATATATAGTAGTGATAAGTGCATTCTATAACCAGTAGGTGATGTGTAAGTATGTTTATACAATAAATTAATAAAAAAAAATTAACGTTAGTTCTAGACAAAAATGAAAAAAAAATACAATACAATTTTCTCATTTGTTTAATAGTTTATTATATTAGTTGAATTTGAATGGATCATAAATTTACCTTCGACAAAAAAATTACCACATTAATTTTTACTAAAGCCAATATTATTTCTTAAATCAAAAGAAAAAATTTAATTCAACACATAATCCAAAATAGTGCTCCAAAATATTCTAATATTTCTTTTAATTTAATATTTGTAAAACATTCATGTATTTGTGGCCACTCTAGTAGGGTTTCTTTTCATTTATGTATTTTATGTATCTGTGGCCAACCTAGGTTTCTTCTCATTTTAAATATTTGTGTCTTTTCAATTTTTTACATTTATAAACGAAATGGTTGGTAAATTTTAATAAGTATTAAGTTATAATATGTATTAAATCATAATATATTTTATATTAGTCATAATTCAAAAAAAATATAGAAATTAATTAAATTATTATATTTATTGCATCTAAAAACACTTTTCAATTTAATAAGATACACGTTGTAACGTCTAATTTTTGGACTCTAGATTTTGAATATATTATTTTAAAAATTAATATAATATTTCAATTTTTTAATAAAATTATTCATTTTTTTATTAGAATAAGAGGTGCTCTCGAGCCTAGTATGCTAGTGATGTGTAACTTTACGTAATCTAAACATTTTGAATCCATGTAACCAGTAAAGTTAAAACTTTTTTATGGATATGTTTGAGTAGGGAACTTGTATGGATAGCCCTATGTCTTTGTATATTTTGTTTTTATCATTGAATGGATGAATACATAGCATATATGCTTAGAAGCTTCTTGCTTTAGTGTTATCCTTGTTGCATTTCTTTTGTTGGTCAACACGTCAAGAACTTGCATCTTAGCATTAATTATGTGGTAGATATTAGGGTTTATTGTTACAACCTCGAAATTCTTGTTGGATTCATTATTTTAAGATTGTAGGGTCCTAGCAATTGTATGTATTAGCAAGAGGTCTAAGACTAGAGAATACTTCAAACAACCTCACAAGGGTTGTCTTTCCTTGTTGGAGAGTAGCATGTGAGCAATTCAAAACTATAGTTTGAATTGTTGTATTGTTGGTTTTTCATTAGCAAGACCAAGAATATGTGAAAATAATAGCATATAATTTATGAGAGTGGATATATGATATTGTGTATCTTGTTAAGCACAAGATGTTTTTTCATTCTAATTGCTTCTTTGATAATCACTTTAATATAATATGTGTAATATATTTTATTAATTTATGTCTAATAATGTCTTATAGAAATAGAGCTCTAATGGATCTAGGATGATAAGTTTATAAATGAATAAGCTTCACTATGAAAGGGAGCTAGGGTGAGGAGATGAGGTGAGGGGAATATTAGGTAAAATGTAATTATTACATTTTATCTAATATTTATGCCCACTCCCATTCGCTTTTTACTAGGTTGCCAAAAATATTGGGTAAAATATAATATTATAATATTACATTTTACCCAATATTTCTCCACAATTGGTCCACTTTTTTATTTTATTGGAAGTTTAAATGTATACAAACTCAATTATAAAATTAGCACGGGTGAGGGGAAATATTGAATAAAATGTAATATTATTACATTTTAATTATTTTTCCCCAGCCTGGCCACTTTTTATTGGGTGAGGGTGGTAATAAATATTGGGAAAAATATAATACTATAATATTAAATTTTGGATCTATTTTCAGGTTCAGGTAAGTTTTATTATACAAATTTAAATTTAAATATTTTATTTTTTACTTTTTATGTCTTTATACTGATTTTCTTACTTATTTCTTTTGTACTTGATGATTAGGTACAACACTAGCATGTTCCCTACCAAAAGGAAGAAATTGCATTGCCATTGAGAAAGACCCAGTGCAATGCAAATTTATTCAACAAAGAATTAACGCTCTTGAATTCCTTCCAGATGCGAAGCAGGAAGTTGGTTTGAGGAAAGGGGATTTTAATGAATCACGTGTGGCAAAAAAAGCAAAGGAACCTCAACCACTATTATATGGAATGATTGGAAAGGGACACCTTGGAAGATTTGCAGACATAAAAGATCCATTAGAAGATGACAATGACCAAAATGAAGTAGAAAATGTTGCGGAATAAGCCATCAATGATGTTCTAGATGATGTTGAACATGTATTAGTTGATATTGTTGATGATATTTAAGTTATGCTTGCAAACAAAGCTCATTTTTTAGATCTATTAATCAATTTTACTTGTAATGTTTAGACTTTGATATTTTATGAGAAGAATCCTTATTTTTTGACATAAAATTCAATAAAAATGCTATTTTCTTAAGTTTTTTGGCTAAGATTTTCCCAAAAATTAGCCTATTTAACATGTTTTTTTAACAAAAAAGTCTCTAAAAGTGTATTTTTTGCATTATATTTGTATTGAAAATTTGTATTTTTTTGTCATATGTTTCAAAATATTGGTTTTTTAGTGACAATTATTTGATGTGCATTGAAAAATTAATTAGCAATACATAAACTTGTAGAAAATATAAACTTTATAATATTGACCCTTTTTTCATTTTTTATCTATGTGAAAAAGTGAAGATATCATTACAAATTTTTATTTAAAAAAAATTATTTTTTTCTTTTTAAAACACAAGTACATAAATGCACTTAAAAATAAACATCTCACAGAAGAAGAAGACATAAGAAAATGTATAGTGTCAAAATAAATCCTCTAAAAAAACGTCGGTGATGATACGCCACCACTATTCAAAATTGACATAAAAAGCATCACAAAAAAAAAAAAAAATTTAAAGTGCCAAAAACATGCTCAAAAAAATAAAATTGATTCTGCATCACCACTTTTAAAAATCAGGTGTTTTTCTTGCTACGTCAAAAAGTAGGTACCAATGCAGTTACCTATTTCATCGGTAACAATGTTCTAAGTCCTCTTGTCATTAGCCATAAGATTGTATCCTTCCACTAACAAAATCCTAGTCTTACTTTTGTATAGAAACCAATGGATGGTTAAACATACTCTAAACAAGGCTAGCTCATAGCTTGGAGAGACAAAGGCTAGTTCTCTCAAGTAGGAAAAATAAAAGGCCCAAATATTATTTGTGAGATGCAAGTAATTTCTCCAAAGTAATGGTGTGTTGAAGTCCAACAAGACATTACAACACACACACTAGTGTGGGACCAATAGGTCCTAGAAGCACACACACTAGTGTGGGAAAAATTAATTAATTAATTTGGTGCAGTGTCTAATTTAATTTTCCCTTAATTAAATTGGACAATAAGATGTAATCTTATCTCGTGATCACTTGTAATAGTTAACTGAGTGTACTAAACTCAGAAGCTCATGTATTTTGAGTTGAGGGTGTTTGGTGAGGTACGCAGAGTAATTCTATTAGTTATGGAGTTCGAATTGCAGTTGGTGCATTAGTTTAATGCATGTGTAATCAGTTAACTTAGTTAGGTGAGTTAGAGTCAGTTGAACTAGTTGTAACTGTTTTTTGCACTAGTGAGAGATCAAGTGAATTAAATATTATTTAATGCACAATTAGTGATCTCCCATGCAACTAATGATTTATTATTAATAGTTGCATGCATGTCAATTCGAGTGGAGACCTAGTTGAGACAAAGGTTAAAGGGAGGTTAACTATCAGTTGTGTGATTAGTAGGTTGCTTGCAGGCAACCAGACATCCATTGGAGTGCCCATGATCCTTGTGCATTTTAGGAAGGCCAAAATTCCTAAAGAATGGGGATTTCTTTCATCACGAATTGCGCAAGGAAGGTAGGTTGTTTAGAGGCTGAGAATTGGCTAAGTGTTGGTCAGTTTTGTCCAGGACAATGTGAGATAGTTAGGAGAGTGTAAGAGACTTGTGTGAGAAGAGTGCATTGTAATTGTTTCATGATTCCATGGTTAATATACAATAGAAGATAGAGGGGTTTTGAGCAGCAAGATTTCCCTTGGAAATTATCTGTGTCGTGGTTTGATTTGATTCTTTCTTTGCTTCATGTGATTGGCGATTTTGTTTAATTTTTGCAATTTATTTGTAGAAGGATTTAGTATCTAGCTTTAGTACATTGTTAGATCGGATTGAATACATTGATATACAAAATTTTGTATAATTTCTACATGGTATCTGTTAGTCTCCTGTATTCTACAGTCTGACTAAATAACTATGGCTTTTCTACAGTCTACTGAAAACAACATTCCCTGACTATCATTTATTTTCAGAAATCTCACTGCCTTCATTATCTTCATTTAACCTATTCACTATCTCTCATTTTACCTATTCATATTCCTCTCATACCCTGAAAAGCTCATGTTTGGCCCTAAAACCCTCATTTTTTCCCCTTTCCCTACCCAAAACCCCATTCCCATTGTTAAAATCCTCTCCCCTTATTTCATTCCCCTTCTGCCATCAAAACAATGTAAAAACCCCATTTTTTTCACATTGTTTAAAGATAAATTTAATTTCATTCGGGACCCACTCTTTGTAAATAAACTATGTTTATTTAAAAAAGAAGAAGACCCAACTCCATTATATTAACTAGCCGACCCCTTTATATTCAAATCCCCCCGCTTTAAAGTCTTTACCCCCCCACAACCATATAACCTTGGCCCCACAAGATATTAAGTACCTCCGCTTAAACTAAACCCTAGGCCATGCATTACAAAAGCCCCACCCTATATTAAAACCTCTACTACACTCTACCCACGGACCCCACATCGTTTAGCCCGCCATTTCATCAAACCCTGCCCACCTTCAGATCTCGGCATCATGATCCAACAGCCACCACGCCTTATCGCACCCCCACATGCCTAAGGTTTAAAACCTTTGGGGCCTTGCGATATGGGTGGTTTTACCACTGTCCCATCTTTCCATGCATCACCCCCTCCATGTTATCACATCCCGCAATATAAACCGCCTACGCCCTGTGCGAAAACCGCTAACCTCCTCCGCACCATAAAAACAAAACCACTAACTGTTCAAACATGATTGAAACCCTGTGCTATCACGAAAAATCCTTGAACCTCTATGCTAACTCTTGCAACATCTTTTGAAGACCCGAAAAGCCCCAACCAAACATAGAGACCCAAAAATTTTCCATTATCTGGACATTGTCCACAATGCAGGTTTTTATTAACAAATTGTTTTTAATGGTGCAGGTGATCGATGTATAAATGCATAATTTTCATTCCTAAATCCAAAATTATTCAAACTAAGTTCTCTAGGTGACGATCCAAGAGCTCGGTTCATTAAAGGATTAGGAGTGCGAGAATATCGTAGGTAGCAACAGACCATGATCAATCAGGATCATACATTTTTTCCAGAAGCCAAGAGTCCTTCAAAAGGCAGGGTAAAGGGAAAAGGAGTTTTACAAGGGCTATTCAAAGATGAAGATAAAGAAAAAAACAGAGTTAAGACAAAGGAAACACAAATCACAGAAAGATCAAAGATAAAATAGTCAAAGAGTAGAGATAAAGAAAGAAATGACAGTGACAGTAAAAGTAGTAAAAGAGAAAATAGTTAGAAGATACAGATGAAGACAGATTTGAAATTAAAGGAAAAATTAAATTTTAAACACTAATCAGAGCTTAAAGACAAATCAACAAAGAAAGACAGATCTGAATGACAAAGAAAATCACCATTTACTTTTTCACAATCAGATTGGCCACCTACAGCCCAATTTTGGTTTAATCAGATACCACAGTTAATAAAGTAGTCAGAGATATTTTTCAACTACTCAAAAGTTATTACAAAATTTAATGTTAAAGGCCAAATAGTCAAAAATATCCTAAAGTTAGCTCAACTATAAATTAGAAAGTTATTATTACAGCAAGTTCGTCAGTGATATTCTTCCTTGGGCCTTGCATGGTCTCAAAGGTCAAGATTACATTTACTCTATAATAAGTGGAGTCTGAAACCCTAGATTAGGATCACCTCCTCATATGCTAATAAATATTGCATTTATTATTCATTATTATTGTTGGTTAGTTGGTTGATTGCTAGACTAGATTTTGATCAGACTCTGAGTTGCAAAGGTTATTGCACTAGAGCATTGTAATTATTTTGGACATCAGTAATACAAGCACGTTCACAGGATTCTTGAGCTATGTTAATGGTGATGTTATCCCTCTTTGTCAATGTTTCTCCTTTGTTTTTCACACTGCACATCTATTTCTATGATAATAGAACAGAAATTTTAGGTGGAGATATACTGTTTTGGTACCTCAAATTTGTTTATCATTATTATGTTTATGTTTTCCTCTGAAAGTAAGAACTAGAGAATTCTTAACTGCTCTCTAGGATTACTAGATTGTTGTCTTGAGATTTTCTTAGTGAAGTATAATTGAATAATTCTTAACTGCTCTTCAATTTACCAAACTGTTATCTTAAAGGCCTTCTTCGAATTTTAATTAAAGAATTATTAATTTCTCTTTAATTTCATTGAACTATTATCTTGAATGTTTTCTTTTTCTAAAAGTAATAACTAGAGAATTCTTAAATGCTCTCTAGGATTATTGGATTGTTGCCTTGAGGTCTTTCTAGTAAAGTATAGCTGAAGAATTCTCAATTTCTCTTCAGTTTTACCAAGTTGTTATCCTAAAGGTTTATCTTTTTGAAGTAGAGTTAAAGGATTCTTAATTTCTCTTTAGTTTCACTGAATTCACAACTTACTGTCATTTCATATTTCACCTAACCTAAGAAGATCCACTTGATATAGTTAGCTTGCCCTATGAAAACCCTTGCAGAATCGATGAACAATTAAAACCTTTTATGACTCCATAGCCAAATGGATTAAGCTTCTCACATTCTATCTATTCAACTGAAACAATCAACCAAACAATCAATCAAAACAAAAGAAAAAAAACCCAAAATTCATAACTAGCCTAAAATCAGAAAACATAAGCATAAAGATAAATCATTTACTCATAAACATAGAGAGAGCCCTCTCTGAGCCCAGGAAGGCTAGGCCCTTGGACTCCAAAGTGGTTTGATGTGGTTTTCTGTAGATTTTTTTTTCCAATCTTGCAAATCATGGGGCACAAACATAGTGGCGACTGTACTAGGGAACTGAGTTATTAAAACAACTTAATATTCCCTCAAGAACTTAGAAAACCCCATTCAAATTTATATGACTCAAGTGTTAGCCAAGACTGGTATCTGGTTGTTGATGGTGGACAATAGCCAGCCTCAAGACAGTTGAAATCATCCACCTGGTGACTCCACTTGTTTTATACAGAATTCACTGGGAAATTATTGAGAAATCCTGATATCATCAAACCTCAAAAAGAACCCAATTAAAATACTTTGTGAATTAAGTATTTTCTTTCACATATTGGTTTTTTTTCAAACTTTTATCAAAGTATCAACCTCTCTGAACCTTGGGTCCAATTTCTGGCTTCTAAAAGAATTTGTACCAGATCCCATCTTGACCCAAACCCTCCTGCAATAGTTGACAATCTAGAGCACATCCTAAGGAAATATTCTAGATCTAAAAACCCAATTGTTAGCATATCGATTCAAAAAGCAAGTTCCTTATCTGGAAACCTTAAATATTTTCATAATATCCTATCTGGCCCACCCTTGGAACAAATATTGTCCAAGACTAAATCCCAGAGTTGGATAACTTAGAAAGTTTTAGACCCATCCATTTTACAATAGAATCCTGTTGTACTAAATTCAACCCCCATTCACACAACCACTGCCCACCTCCCTCCATTTAACCCTCCACCTCATTTTGTAAACCCTTCACTTGTTAACCCTCTTTTGTTTCCTCACCCACCAACCATGGCAACATGGTATGCCCCATTAGTTCTACCATTACCTTTAGAAGTTCTACCACATGAATATCAATCCAAAATTCCATTATTTGATGCATGTGGTCCTACAATTTCTCAACAACATGTAGATAGAATGAATGACTATTTTGATAGACAATAAATAGATGATGAAACTATTAAACTAAGATTGTTTAATCAAAGCTTAGGGGGAGAAGCAAGGAAATGGTTCAAAGGCCTAACCCCTAATAGTATACATGACCTCCCTGCTTTTCATTAGCTATTATTAAACAAATGGGAAGTCAAGAAGAACCCTCTCCAAATATTATCAGATTATGAAAGCATTAAAAGAAACGTTGGAGAGGGTGTCCAAGAGTATTGCACTAGGTTCAATATGGTATACAATGCCCTCCCTACCCACATGAAACCTCCACAAGGTCTAGCTGTAATGAAATTTCTAGATGGATTTGACCTAGATATGGATTACCAGCTAAGAGAAAGAGACCCTCCCATATTAGAAGATATGCATAGGGGTGCAGTAAGTGTAGAGGAAAATATGATTTCCAAAAGAGCTAGAATGAAAAATGAAAAAAGAGTCACATATAGGGAAGAAATTGTGGCCTCTACATCTGATACTGAGATTGATAACATTTTCAAAACCATGGAGAGGATGATGGAGAGAATAAACATGAATGAGAGAGCTTACCCCAGAGAAAACCAAGCAGCTCCTCAAAATAGAAACCATAACCAAAACTAAAAATTTAGGAGAAATCCCCCTCAAATAAGACAAAGATAACAGAGGTAACCTGATCAGCAAATTAGGCCTCCTTTCCAAGAAAATTATGTTGATGAGGATGAGGGGGTGATTTAAGAACCAGAACAAAGTCAAGTCAATCTAATGGGAGTAAATAATGAGGATATTATCTTTCTCACTCAGGAAGAACAAGGCATATTTTCCCCAAATGAAGAAGAAAGCCTAGAATCCGAATACTCTAAAAAGGATTCGAAAATGAAATCATGGAAGTACATAGGTAGTATGACCTTAGGAGCAAGAAAACTCAAGAAACTCCCAAGAGAAACAACCCTAAATTTTTTGCTAGGAAGACTCCCAAAAATGTTCCTAAAAAGACAGCAAAAACTTCAAACACAATGGTTAAAGGTGCTGATAAAAATAAAAACAAAAATAGTCCAGAAAGAAGCACTAGTAAATCAAATATCATCCCTAATAAAATTGATTTAACTGATGTCTTTAGTGCAAAAAAACAATCCAAAATTGCTGCAAAAACAATGTTTGATCAAACTAATTTAAACCCTCCAAAAACACAAACACCTTTTAGTATTGAGAATGAAATTTCAAAGATAAAAATCTCCATACCTCTTACTGAATTAGTTGGCTAAGATGTATATAGATCCCAAGTTTTGAAACCTTTAAACATAGGAGAAAATAATGATTCCATGAACTTAAATAATGACAAACCTGAGCTTTTGTTTGGACCAGAAGTAGAGGGTAAATTCCAAGAGGGAGGTGTCCCTCCATTTTATGTCAGTTTGAACATCCATGATAAAATCCTTCACAATGCCATGTTAGATTCAGGAGCTTCACATAACCTCATGCCAAAGGTAGTTATGGAAAGACTAGGCCTTGAAATAACTACACCATACAAAGACCTGTACTCTTTTAACTCTAGTAAAGTAAAATTTCTAGGCCTAATCAAATATCTATGTGTTAATCTAGCACAAATACCAGCCAAAAGCCTAGTGATGGATATTCTAGTGGCTGACATTCCCCCTAAATATGGCATGCTCCTTTCACGCTCATGGGAGCTAAACTTCAAGCCACCCTCCAAATGGACATTGCCTATGCTACCATACCTGTCTTTAGTCAACCAAGGAGACTATATAGGGAGACTCATATGAAATACATGGTCAGAAGCCAAGAAAATCCTAATAAATCCCTTCTCTATTCTGTCCATACAGACCTTGATTCATTCATCCTTTACAATGATGAAAACCATAATGAAAAAATAACAATAAATGAGCAAATAGCTGAAAAAGAAGAACATGCAAACCAAATAAAAAATGAACAACATAATAACCAACATGATGGCGACCATAATGACCAACATAATGGTAAACCTGAAATTAAACCTCTTTGGAGCATGAGGTTTGATGGTTCTTGTGGCAAAACTGGATCTCGAGCAGGTTTTTTGGTACACAACACTGAGAACAACCACGCGGAAGGTCATTCGTATAAAATGAATTTCCAATGTACAAATAATATAGTAGAATATGAGGCAGTCCTTCTAGGGCTACAATTACTCAATAAATTAGGAGCCAAAAGGATCTTTGTCCATGGGGATTACGAGCTAGTCATTAGGCAGATTAAGGGAGAATATTCAACTAAATATCCTAGATTGAGAGCATATAGGAACAATGCCCTTGACCTCCTAAAAACATTCAAAGAATATGATCTTGCCTTTGTCCCAAGAAATCAAAGCATCCTTGCCAATGGACTAGTATTTGCAGCAAATACTTGTCAAAAACCTCATCATAACAAACAATACACAGTAAAAGTCAAATACAGACCAGCAGTCTCTGATAATATAAAATATTGGCAATATTTTTAAGGAGACAAACAGAATGAAGATTTCCTGCAGTCCAGGAATGAGTTTTAACTGCCAAATTCAGACTCAGATCATGAAGAGGACTACTCTGCTGAGGAACAAGCATACAAAAAAGATCCCTCTGATGGTGCTGATATAAATCTGTTTGAAAAAAATGACCCACATGAGACAGAGCTATGTGCATATTTGAAAAAGAAGACTTTGAAGTGTTGTAGTTCAGAGATAATGCCTTGACAAGAAGGCTGGTTACTCTAGAAGAAATTTTTGATTTTAATGATGTTGCTAAGAAACTAAATATGGAACCCACTAAAGCAAATGTAGAAGAATGCAATATACGTAGTGAGCAAGAACCCAAAATGATAAAACTATCAAAGACACTGCGAGCACCTATAAAATAGAAATATATTGAGATGTTAAAAAAATTTAGTGATGTGTTTGCTTAGAGCTATGAAGATTTGAAGTCATATGATACTGATATCATTCAACACAAGATTCCTCTCAAAGAAAACTAGAAGCGCTTTAAACAAAAACTGTGCAGAATAAACCCTGTCCAAATGCCACTGATTGAGACAGAAATAAAGAAAATGTATGATGTTGGAACAATAGTCCCACTAAGGTACTCATAATGGTTCTCAAACCTTGTATCGATGAGTAAAAAGACAGGATAAATTAGGCTCTGCATAGACTTCAGAAATTTAAACAAAGCATCCCTGAAAGATAACTACCCTTTACCAAAGATGCATCAGATATTGAAAAGGGTAGTAGGCTCCAAAAGGATATCTCTACTTGATAGATTTTCAGGGTACAATCAGGTGTTGGTACATCTAGATGATCAACACAAAACAACTTTCACTACACCTTGGGGCAGCTTCATGTATGTATGTTAAAATGAATTTTGTGTTAATGAATGTTGGAGCTACTTTTCAAAGGGCAATGGATATTTCTTTCTCAGAAGAAATATGTTACTTCATTGTGATATATCTTGATGACATAACAGTCTACTTGAAAATTGATGAAGAACATCTATCTCACTTTAAAAAGGTCTTTGAAAAGTGCTAAAAATATGGCCTATCTCTAAATCCCAAGAAAACCTTATTTGGCCTTAAAGAAGGGAAGCTTCTAGGCCACATCATATCTGAAGAAGGGATCAAGATTGACCCAAAGAGGATTGATGAAATATTGCAAATCAGTCACCCAAGAAACATCAAAGAGTTGCAATCTTTCATTAGAAAGATAAATTTCTTAAGAAGGTTCATACCAAACCTTACAGAGCTCCTAAGAAACATCACCAACATGTTGAAAAGAGAATCAGGAGTCAAATGGACCAAACAAGAAAAGCAATATTTTGGCTTGTTGAAGTAAGCACTTACACAAAGACCAGTTCTGATCAGCCCTGACTTCACCAAATATTTCTTCATTTTCTCCTTTTCATCAGAACACACATTTGTTGTTGTCCTACTATAAAAAATACAGAAGAACAAGAGCAGCCCATAGCTTTCTTCAACCAATCATTAAGAGATGCACCTCTGAAATACAATATCATGGAAAAACAGGCTTTTTCTTTAATCAAAGCACTAAAATATATTAGAGTCTACATTGTGCATTCACACATCATTGCATTTGTGCCTCACACAGTGGTTAAAGACATAATTACAAAAGATCCTGATGGAAAAATAGGTAAGTGGATTGTTGTTATCTTAGAATATGATCTGGAAATCAGGCCCACCAAGATGATCAAAGGACAAGGACTGGCTAAACTGATGGTTGAAACAAATTTTCAAGCACTGGAAATCAATATGATTCACTCATTAGATAAACAAGAGGATTGGGCGACTCCACCTGCTGAGGAAGCATTTTTGAACTCACCCTAGTATGTCAATATATTATATGTGCATTTTAATTTGAATGTTCCTCCTGGTTTGTCCAAAACAAAGGCTAGATCCGTGAAACTAAAGGTTGTAAATTTATGCATTCTAGACAAAGTTTTATATTGGAAAAATTCTGGTGGTGTATTGCTTAAATGTTTGCCTGAAGAAATTGTAGATAGGATTATGCATGAATTTCATGAAGGGGATTGTGGAGGCCATCTTTATTGAAAAACCACAGTTAATAAAATCCTTAGGTTTGGCTTCTATTGGCCTACCCTTTTCCAAGACATCCACAAAATGGTAATTGCATGTCATAAATGCCAATTTTTTTAGGGTAAAAGAAAGTTGTTGCCCTTGCCATTACAACCCATCTCTGTTGAAGCTCCTTTTCAACAATGGGGTCTAGATTTCATTGGAGAAATCCACCCTGCCTCCTCTACCCAGCATAAGTGGATCCTTACTGCAACTAACTATTTCACTAAGTGGATAGAGGCCATCCCTTCCAGAACTACCATAGACTCAATAATTATCACATTCCTTGAAAACAACATCTTATCTAGGTTTGGCTGTCCTAGAAAAATAATTACTGACAATGTTTCTGCTTTTAAATCCAAGAAAATGGTGGAATTTTTCCACAGATTTAACATTACTTTGGGACATTCTATAACTTACTACCCTCAAGGTAATGGGTTGGTTGAATCCTCAAACAAGATTTTGGTGAACATCATTAAAATATTGCTGGAGGAAAACAAGAAATCATGGCACAGAAAATTAGTATATGCACTATGGGCAGACAAGCTAACAAATAAGAAATCAATTGATATGTCTCCTTATCAGCTAGTCTATGGAACAGATGCATTCTTCCTAAAAACCTTGGGAGTTCCAGTAATGAAGCTCATTTAGGAGATGTATTCTGAAGAGAATGATATATAGAGAAGAATAAATCAAACCATTCAGCTGCAACAAACCAGAGAAGGAATATACAACAGAACACAACTAGCACAAGAAAATATCAAGAATCTATTTGACAAAAGGACCAAGGCAAATGATTTTAGCATTGGAGACAAGGTGCTGAAGTGGGATTCAAGGAGAGAGGACAAAGGCAAGCATGGAAAATTTGACAATCTATGGAAAGGTCCATACACCATTCATTCTACAAGAGGTAATAAGGCATTTTTATTACAAGAAATGGATGGAACAGAATTGTTTGGAGGACCCGTCAATGGCAGGTGTTAAGTCCCTATATTAATAGTGTAGCCCCCCTTATTGTTATTATTGTACCCTTTTAACCCCCATTTTGTTATTATTGTGCCCTTAAATTATTATTGTTAGGTCGGCTAGGATTACATTGTGGCCCACTAGGATTACATTATGGCCCGATGGACTCCTATATATAGAAAGGAGGTTTTGTAAATTGTATCATCCACGAATTGTTCATTTATGTAATGTATTGGAGGTTGCCCCCTCGAAGTGGCTCATTTCTAAGGCGTTTACATCTCTTTTCTTCTGTTTTTGGAGCTGGTTACACAACATTTGGTATCAGAGGTTTGGATTCTAGGGTTTCGCTGCTCCAAACAGGTCATCGTGGCATTTTCGCTATAACGTTTTTTCTACGAAGGTTCAGAAGCTGAAATTTTTAGGGTGCGAAGCCAAAATCTTGAGGAAGCTTGTATAAAAATTTCAGAGCTTGGTTCGCAATATTTTCGGAGATATGATCTGTGGAAGTCAGGTCGTTTTTTAGGCTCCTAAACAGGTCATCGTGGAATGTTCGCTATAAATTTTTTTGTACGAAGGTTCAGAGTCTGAAATTCATATGGTGCGAAGCTGAAATCCTGAGGAAAGTCTTACAAAAATTTCAGAGCTTGGTTCGCAATATTTTGGGAGATATTATCTGTGGAAGGTAGTGCTTTTTCAGGCTCCTGAATTTCATCTCAAAGAGGTGATCGTGGGAAAAGTTCAATAACTCTCTCTCTGGGCATCGGATTGGAGTGCCGTAAAAATTGGTTGCAAGTGCACAGACTTTAGTTTCTTGGATATCAATTTCAGAGACAAAGGACGAAACAGTGACACGTGGCAAGTTGTACAAGTTCGCTCTACTGAACCAGTCCAGAATTAGGTCATTGTGGGAGATTGGACACAACTTTGTCTTGGGGAATCCAAATTAGATCAGACTTGTGGAATTTGAAAGAAGCTTCAGAGGGCCACTACAGGGCTTAATTTCAGATATTTAATATTTTAAATTATAGAGATAATTCAATTTCAATATCGAGCTCCTCAAAGCAAGAAAAAGGTGTGTATTTTTCTGAATTGCATAAGTCTTGTTTGAAGAATCAAGTTGAATTGATTCCAAGGGCATATTGAAGAAATTTTTTCAGTAATGGGTTCTATTATGCCTCCAAAAAATAATTCCATACCCATTAATCCATCAAAAATCTATACTATGACGCATGAAGAGGAAGATTTGCAGTATGAGATATCAAAATTACGGTACCAAGTGCAACAAGTTTCGATCTTACGAAGAGCAATAGAAGATGAAATAGATGGTTTAAAAGCAGAAATGGAGGCTAATTTGGATTGTTTGAAGGATCAAATAATAGCTAATATGGATGATAAATTAGTGGAAGATCACAGCAAGCATCAACAACAAGTTCTCCAACTCTCAAAGGATAACCCAACTTTGGTGCAGAATCTAATGAAACAACAGGAAGATCAACATCACATCGAAAGAAGTTATGAAGTAGTCATATAAACAAGAAATCAACAAGTACGATCAATTTCAGAGTATCTCAGCAAGTGGAAGAACTTTCCTATAGAATATTTCACATGGGAGGATGAGAATTTTATACAGAAGCATCAAGAAATAATCAAGCGTTGAGGACAACACTTGTTGAAGGAGAGGGGCATGTTAAGTCCCTATATTAATAGTGTAGCCCCCATTATTGTTATTATTGTACCCTTGTAACCCCCATTTTGTTATTATTGTGCCCTTAAATTATTATTGTTAGGTCGGCTAGGATTACATTGTGGCCCACTAGGATTACATTATGGCCCGATGGACTCTTATATATAGAAAGGAGGTTTTGTAAATTGTATCATCCAAGAATTTTTCATTTATGTAATGTATTGGAGGTTGCCCCCTCGAAGTGGCTCATTTCTAAGGCGTTTACATCTCTTTTCTTCTATTTTTGGAGCTAGTTACACAACAGCAGGACGCTCAAACATTATTTTAGTCGAGAAATCTCAGTTTAAAGTTTTCATTCATTGTATATAATATTTCTTAAACAAAAATCTCAAAAAAAAATGATAAAAAAAGAAAGAAAGAAAAGAAGAAAAGAGGGCAGATAAAAAAGAAAATTGTAAGCCCCATACAAAAAAATAAATATTTTTGAAAGTGTGCAAGTCCAAATTCCACTACTTTTGAAAAGATCTTGTTCAATCATACAGCCTAATCATGATTGTATAAATTTTGAACTTTTGCTGATAAGTTAGAAATGAAGATTTTCCAAACTGTTTAAACTTGGCTTGTCAGTAGGTAGATCGAAAAAGACATTGGTTCCAAAGTCTAAATCTGAACCAAAAAGAAAAGTAAGGGATGAGTGATAAATGAAAGATTCAAAAACAAAAACCTCAGTTTTTAGTTTACTTTTTGCAAAATAATACTGTGTGCAGCTCGTCTAAAAATGCCACAATTCATGATGATCAAATTGTTTAATCTTGAGTCATTCATGCTTTAAATTTCATGCTGATAGTGAATAAAAATATGTCAAACTGTTTAATCTTGACAGATAAGTGGCTAGGTAGAGAATAAAAGGGCTCATCAGTCTAATCTGAGCCTTTGGAAGTTATAAGGGTAGAAATAGATAGTTTTTCTTTCAAAAAAGAAAAATGATGTCAAGGGTTTGCAAGTCCAAATGCACCCAAAAGGTGAAGAAAAAATGTTAGGCTAGGTGATGGGTAGGCATAATTGATTTGCAGGAAGCATGGTTTAAAATTTTTGAAGGTCACAGCTACAAAGAGTTGCAGTAGATCATAAATCACAGAATGAAGATCAGCCAAGTAGAAACAAGCCACTGATCTACAAAACCCATAGATCTGAGGTTCTTGACACCTCGTAAAGGATTTTCCCTCCCTAGTTGGAGCCACTGTTAGTCTCCTATATTCTACAGTCTAACTAAATAACTGTGGCTTTTCTACAGTCTGCTAAAAATAACATTCCTTGACTATCATTTATTTTCAGAAATCTCACTGCCTTCATTATCTTCATTTAATCTGTTCATTATCTCTCGCTTTACCTATTCAGATTCCTCTCATACCCTGAAAAGCTCCCTAAAACCCTCATTTTTTCCCCTTTCCTTACCCAAAACCCCACTCCAATTGTTAAAATCCTGTCCCCTTCATTCATTCCCCTTTTGCCATCAAAACAATGTAAAAAACCCATTTTTTTCACATTGTTTTAAGATAAATTTAATTTCATTCGGGACCCACTCTTTGTGAATAAAATCTGTTTATTAAAAAAAAAAAATACTTGACTCTGTTATATTAACTACTCGACCACTTTATATTTAAATCCCCCCACTCTAAAGTCTTTACCCCCCCACAGCCATATAACCCTGGGCCCCGCATTACAAAAGCCCCGCCCTATATTAAAACCTCTGCTCCATTCTACCCTCGGACCCCACATCGTTTAGCCCGCCGTTTCATCAAAACCCTGCCCACTGTCGAATCTCGGCTTCACGATCCAATGGCCACCACGCCTTATCGAACCCCCACATACCCGAGGTTTAAAAAATTTGGGGCCTCGTGATATGGACGGTTTTACCACCGTCCCATCTTGACATGCACCACCCCCTCCATGATATCGCATCCCCGCGATATAAACCGCCTCACCGCCTACGCCCCGTGTGAAAACCACTAACCTCCTCCACTTCATAAAAACAAAACTGCAGATCGTTCAAACATGAATGAAACCATATGTTGTCATGAAAAATCCCTGAACCTTTGTGTTAACCCCTACAACATCTTCCAAAGACCCAAAAATCCCCAACCAAACAAAGAGACCCAAAATGCTTCCATTATCTGGACTCTGTCCACAACGTAGGTTTTTATTAACAATTTTTTTTTAATGGTGCAAGTGACCGATGTATAAATGCATAATTTGCATTCCTAAATCCAAAAGTGATTCAAACTAATTTCTCTGGGTGACAATCCAAGAGCTCATTTCATTAAAGGATTAGGATCACGAGAAGATCGAAGGTAGCAATGGACCATGATCAATCAGGATCATACATTTGCTCCAGAAGCCGAGAGTCCTTCAAAAGACAGGGTAAAGGAAAAGGGAGTTTTACAAGGGTTGCACAGAGATGAAGAGAAATAAAATAACAGATTTAAGACAAAGGAAAGGAAAATCACATAAATATCAAAGATAAAACAGACAAAGAGCAGAGATAAAGAAAGAAATAACAATGATAGTAAAGGTAATAAAAGAGAAAATAGTTAGAAGATACAGATGAAGACAGATTTGAAATTAAAGGACAAGTCAAACTTTAAAGACTAATTATAGCTTAAAGACAAATCAACAAGAAAGACAGATCTGAATGACAAAGAAAATCACCATTTACTTCTTCACAATCAGAATGGCCACCTATAACCAAATTTTGGCTTAATTAGATAACACAGTTAATAAAGCAGTCAGAGATATTTTTCAACTACTCAAAATTTATTGAAAATTTTAATGTTAAAGGCCAAATAGTCAAAAATATCCTAAAGTTAGCTCAGTGATAAATTAGAAAGTTATTATTACATCAATTTAGTCAGTGATATTATGCCTTGGGCCTTGCATGGTCTCAAAGGTCAAGATTACATTTACTATGTAATAAGTGCAGTATGAAACCCTAGATTAGGATCACCTCCTCATCTGCACATAAATATTGCATGTATTATTCATTATTATTGTTGGTTAGTTAGCTAATTGCTAGACTGGATTTTGATCAGACTCTGAGCTGCAAAGGTTATTGCACTGGAGCATTGTAACTTTTTTGGACATCTGTAATACAAGCACGTTCACAGGGTTCTTGAGCTATGTTAATGGTGATGCTATCCCTCTTTTTCAATGGTTCTCCTTTGTTTTCCACACTGCACATCAATTTATCTGATAATAGAACATAAATTTTAGGTTGAGATATATTGTTTTGGTACCTCAAATCTGTCTGTCATTATTATTTCTATGTTTTCCTCTGAAAGTAATAACTAGAGAATTCTTAACTGCTCTCTAGGATTACTGGATTGTTGTCTTGAGATTTTCTTAGTGAAGTATAATTGAAGAATTCTTAAATTCTCTTCAGTTTACCAAACTGTTATCTTAAAGACCTTCTTCGAAGTTTAATTAAAGAATTCTTAACTGCTCTTTAATTTCACTGAATTGTTATCTTGAATGTTTTCTTTGTCTGAAAGTAATAACTAGAGAATTCTTAACTGCTCTCTAGGATTACTAGATTGTTGCCTTGAGGTCTTTCTAGTAAAGTCTAGCTAAATAATTCTTAACTTCTCTTCAGTTTTACCAAGTTGTTATCCTAAATTTTTTTCTTGTTGAAGCAGAGTTAAAGGATTCTTAATTTCCCTTTAGTTTTACTAAATTCACAACTTACTGTCATTTCATATTTCACCTTACTTAAGAAGATCCACTTGATATAGTTATCTTTCCCTATGAAAACCCTTGCAAAATCGATGAACAATTAAAACCTTTTATGACTCCATAGCCCAATGGATTAAGCTTCTCACATTCTATCTATTCAACTGAAACAATCAACCAAACAATCAATCAAAACAAAACAAAACAAACCCAAAATTCATAACTAGCTTAAAATCAGAAAACATAAGCATAAAGATAAATCATTTACTCATAAACATAGAGAGAGCCCTCTCTGGGCCCAAGAAGGCTAGGTCCTTGGAATCCAAAGTGGTTTGATGTGGTTATCTGCAGATTTTTTTCTTCCAATCTTGCAAATCACGGGGCACCAACATAGTGGCGATCATATTGGGGAAGTGAGTTATTAAAACAGCTTAATATTCGCTCAAGAATTCAAAAAACCCCATTCAAATTTATATGACTCAAGTGTTAGTGAAGACTCGTATCTAGTTGCTGATGGGGACAACATCCAGCCTCAAGACAGTTAAAATTATCCACCTAGTGACTCCACTAGTTGTCAGTAGGCCTCTCCACTGGTTTTCTATAGATTTCATAGAGAAATTATTGAGAAATACTGATATCATCAAAACTCAAAAGGAACCCTATTAAAATAATTTGTGAATTAAGTATTTTCTTTCACAGATTGGTTTGTTTTCAAACTATTATAAAACTCTCAACCTCTCTGAACCTTGGGTCCAACTTCTGGATTTTAGAAGAATCTATACCAAATCCCATCCTGACCCAAACCCTCCTGTAATAGTTGACAATTGAGAGCACATCTAAAGGAAATATTATAGATCTAAAAACCCAACCATTAGCAGATCGATTCACAAAGAAAATTCCTTACCTGAAAACCTTAAAGACTTGCATAATATCCTATCTGGTCCACCCCTGAAACAAAGCTTGTCCAGGACTAAACCCCAGAGTTAGATAACTCATATAGTTGTAGACCCATCCATTTTACAGTTCAATCCTGTTGTACTAACTTCAACACCCATTCACACAACCACTTTCCACCTCCCTCCATTTAACTCTCCACCTCCTTTTGTAAACCCTCCACTTGTTAACCCTCCTGTGTTTCCTCACCCTAATTCACTACGCAGATAGAGACAGTCTCCAGACAGGTTTACTGGATACATGGCTCTTATGAGCAAGTGTATTGTGATAGAACCATTTTCCTTTCAGGAAGAAGTGCAGTAACCAATTTGGGTTGATGCAATGGTAGAGGATTATGACTCCATCGTCAAGAACAATGCATGGGATATTTTTCAAGAACGATCGGAAAATCAATGGTTGGATCTAGATGGATCTATAAGGTGAAGCAAGTTGTTGATGGGAGTGTGGAGAAGTACAAGGCAAGATTTGTGGCCTGGGGATTCTCACAAGTTGAGGGGATCGATTATGAAGATACTTTTTCACCAGTCGCGAGGTACTCTTCCATTAGAACTATCCTTGCACTCTTAGCGCAGATGGGGTGGCACATTCATCAGATGGATGTGAAAACTGCATTTCTCAATGGAGTTATTGAGGAGGATGTTTACATAGAGCAGCGAGAAGGTTTCGAGATATTTGACAGTGATTCGCATGTGTGTCAACTCAAGAGAGCATTGTATGGGCTAAAACAAGCACCTCGTGCTTGGTACACTCGGATTGACAACTATTTCACCAGGTTGAGCTTCACTAAAAGTGAAGTGGATGCAAACCTGTACGAGATTTTGTTTTATGGTAAGCTCTTGATTATCGTACTTTATGTTGATGACCTAATTTTGGCAGGTGATAAGCAGCTGATACACTCATGCAAGGAGCATCTTGCAAGGGAGTTCGAAATGAAGGACATGGGACTCCTTCACTATTTCCTTGGTTTGGAAATATGGAAGCTGGATGGTGAACTTTTTGTTTCTCAAGGAAAGTATGCCGAAGAGATACTGGGTAAGTTTCACATGGAGATCTGTAAACCCATGGACACTCCTCTTCTAGGAAATTGGAGGAAAGAGGATGCTCTTGCATGTGAGGCCATATAGATGAGAAAGATCTTGGTTGGTTTGTTTGGTTCTCAGATGGTTCTGACTGTGATACATTGTGATAACCAGAGTTTCATTAAACTCTCGGTTAACTTGATGTTTCATGATAGGTCCAAGCACATAGACATATGGTACAACCATCTCAGAGATTGTGTTTAGAGGCGCATTATGTTACTTCAGTACATTCCCATCGAAGATCGGGATGCAGAAATTCTGACGAAGGCACTCACCAAGAGCAAATTTGAATATCATAGAGGTAGGATCAGGGTGGCATATAATCCCTTTCTTGTTGAGAGGTAGTGTTGAAGTCCAACAATAAATTGCAGCACACACACTAGTGTGGGACCAATAGGTCCTAGTAGCACACATACTAGTGTGGGCCAAATTAATTAATTAATTTGGTGCAGTGTCTAATTAAATTTTCCCTTAATTAAATTGGACAATAAAATGTAATCTTATCATGTGATCACTTGTAACAGTTAACTGAGTGTGATAAACTCAGTTAGCTCGTGTATTTCGAGTTGAGGGTGGTTGGTGAGGCATGCATAGTAATTCTATTAGTTATGGAATCTGAATTGCAGTTAGTGCATTAGTTTAATGCATGTGTAATCAATTAACTCAGTTAGGTGAGTTAGAGTTAGTTGAACTAATTGTAAATGTTTGTTGCACTAGTGAGAGATCAATTGAATTAAATATTAAATACAATCAGTGATCTGCCATGCAATTGATGATTTACTATTAATATCTGCATGCATGTCAGTTCTAGTGGAGACCCACCTGAGACAAAGGTTAAAGGGAGGTTAACTATCAGTTGTGTGATTAGTAGGTTGCTTGCATGCAACCAAACATCCATTGGAGTGCCCATGATCCTTGCGCAGTTTAGGAAGGAAAAAATTCCTAAAGAATAGGGATTGCATTCATCAGGAATTGCGCAAGCAAGGCGGGTTGTTTAGAGGCTGAGAATTGGCTAAGTGTTGGTCAGTTTTGTCCAGGACAGTGTGAGACAATTAGCAGAGTGAAGGAGACTCTTGTGAGAAGAGTGCATTGTAATTTTTTCATGATTCCATTTTTAATATACAATAGAATATAGAGGGGTTTCAAGTAGCAAACTTTCCCCAGGAAATTATCTATGTTGTGGTTTGATTTGATTCTTTCTTTTCTTCATGTGATTGGAAATTGTGTTTAATTTCCACAATCGATTTGTAGAAGGATTCAATATATAGCTTTAGTGCATTGTTAGATCGGATTGAATTCATTGATATACACATGTTTTTATAATTTATACATGGTGCTTTCTATTTTATCCCCTCTTTTAGCCCTAAAATTATGTGTTTATCTTAGTAGGGGATGACACAATCCAGGAAGGGTGGACTACAAGTCTCATAGGTAACTGGGAGTGATATAATTGAGGGAGGGAGAGTTGTTTCATACAAATAACTTCCATGGATATCCTCCACTTGTAGCTTATGAATTATGAAATTTTTTTACATTTTGAAGTTATTTTGAGGATTCTTATAGGTTAGATATGGTAAAAATCATTAGAAGGTCACAAGTTTTACTAGGACAACCCGCACATTTATGGGAAAAGGGTAATGTAAGAGAAGTTATAGCAATTGTGGAAATAAGTGTGTAAGTGGCCAAACATAATTTTTTATTAGGGTTCAACCAAATATAGATATAATATATATTGAAATTATTTTTTTATTATTGCATCTCATTCTGGTTTCCTAGAAGCTTCATGAAAAGTATTTGGATCCTAAATATTTGAAACTTGATCGAAATGAGAAAAGGATCACTAGAATTATGAGTGCACATGGTGATGATGAAAAGGATGACTAGATCATTGATTACTTCCCTTGTTGTATGGACCCATTCAAGGAAGTTTTGGATCAATTAAAATTCAAGTTGAATAAACTCATTTTGATGAGGAGGTGGAGTAGGAAAAATAATTTTTTTTTATCTTAAATATCAAAGAATATAATACCATTGAAGACTAAAATAAATATGGTAAGAAGAAGAATAATACAAAAAAAATAGATGGAACATGTGTGGAACATGGCTTAAACGTCGAACATGGTAGAAACATTGTATCTGGCACATAGACCAACATACCTTCATCAAATTAAAGTGTCTAGTTTGGACAGGGTCTCCTAAAGGCTATGAATTTTGTCGTTTTTTGTATAATTTTGTATTGTTTAGTCTAACGCAAGGGTTTTGGGGTGGGTCAAAGCCCCTAACGCACTGTAAATGGGTCAAGGGTAGACCAAGAGTCCGCAAATCATGGTTTGCGGACCATTGGATGCGTAGGCTAAATCACTATAAATAGATGAAACTTTTTGAGTCATGGTTAGGAAAGAATAGCGATTGATGTGAAGTACGAATTGTTAGATCTGTGGTAGGGTTGTTTGGTATAGGACTCCTGCTGGCTGTGTGCGCGGAGATCCTCTGTCCTGCTGTGTGCGAACCCTGCTGGCTGTGTGCACAGGTGGTAATTTGGGAATGTAAGAGGATTTTGGGTAATGATATATATATATATATATATATATATATATGTATATATATATATATATATATATATATATATATATATATATATATATATATATATATATATATATATGTATATATATATATATATATATATATATATATATATATATATATATATATATATATATATATATATATATATATATATATATATATATATATATATATATATATATATATATATGTATATATATATATATATATATATATATATATATATATATATATATATATATATATATATATATGCGAAAGTATTATCAACATCTGATGTATCTGGATTTGATCTGTTATGGTTGATGTGAACTTGAGTTATATGATTACATATATGTTTGTAGCTGCGAACTATCTATGTTTATGGTACATGTATCTGTGATCTGTCAATTTGTTGCAATTATATTGTTCTGTGATTATAGTTGATAGTACGCACGTGGATGCGAACCTGTTAAGTAGATATGATAAGTTGTAGTATGGTTATTTATTGGAACTCCTATGAACAACCCCTTGCTGTATAGATCTGAAAGTTGCGGACCGACTTGAATTACTTGCTCTCTCCCAGGTTGTAGAAGCCTAGTTCCATCACCCTCCCATACTGATTCGGGTGAGACTTTGGCCTGCGCGAGCAGGTCACTGTCGAAAGGGCCAGTAGTATAGGGGTTTGTTGGAAAAACTTAACTTTCGAACCTGGGTCAGGACCCCTCGAGCCAACAAATGGTTCCGTTGCCAGGACCAGGAGAATTTTGAGAGAGATTGGGTAATGCCAAGGCCATATTGGAAACATGAGAGAAAATAAATTAATGAATGGTTTGAAAAACAAGTTCAGGAATTCGCAGTAAAATAAAAATGTAGTAAGAAGTTAACCACAAAGGAGTGGAAGAATAAGTACACTTTCACGAAGATCTATGATATTTTCTTTGTAACAATTGTGATTGAACTCCAGGAGTGGCTCACAAGGCTTGTCAAGTTTCAGAAGTGTTGGAAAGATGAACGGGTCACGTAATGGACCCCAGAACGGATCCTACAGTTAGAAAAGACCGACAACACCATCACTCGCATGGTAGACCACTAGGTGGATAGTGTGATAGGAGGATTTGTGAAATAATTTGTAGTCGATCAATTCGTATCCTACTCAGAAGCAGAGCAAAGGTTCTTCAAGGGTTTTCGGGTAAGTTTTTGAAAACTTTTCCATTACTGATTATGATCTTGTTGTGCAAAAAAATCATTTTGCGTAGCCATATGGAGTGAATGAGCTCCGACCAGAGCGAGGGCACAACGCGCAGTGGTAAGTACTACATAAATAACCAAGAGGGGGATCGATCTGTCTATATTCTAGTAAGACATTTTGTTGTGCATAGCCCTCCATCTATGCCACCTTCGAACCCTCATAGGGGTGAAAACACATTTCCACCCCCACCAGAAGGCGACATGGCCTCGCACATGAAGCTACCTACCTTCAAGGGTGTGGGTGATGAGGATATGGATCGGTTCTAGTTTTTCATAGGATCGGTATGGACTGCGCAGAATGTAGCAAGCGATGCAGTGAAATGAGCACAGTTATCCCTTGCTTTTGAGGGGAGAGCCTTGGACTAGTACATGGGATACATTGACCAACATGCGAATGCGACTAATGAGGAAATCAAGAATACATTAAATCAACAGTTCAAGAAACATAAGTCCTACTCTCAGATAGTAAAGGAACTAAAATATTTCAAGCAAGGACCGTCTGAATCTGTATGGGAATCAGATCAACGATTAAAGAAAGTGATCAGAGAAGGGGGATTCCAGTATGACGATAGGAAACACACGGAATGGTTCATTGTTATTTTGTTGCCCCACCTGCACGTACTGATGGGTCATCAAGCCATGGAAACACAAGAGAAGGCCTTGGAGGTTGCCATGAAACTGGAAGCTGCACCAAGAGATGATGCCCAGTTAGGAGTACAGCAAATACAAGGCCAGCTAGATGCAATGCACATGGAGATCCATAATCTGCGAAAGGATTGAGGGACGGATGTGAACCCTGAAAGATGGTGCATATGATGAAGGGTGAATGGCCACACCAAAGCTAACTGTCCGCTGCTCGCAGACTACATGTAGGCTGGCGAACCCAGCCCACTGCGCCCTAGGGAAGTTGCGAGACCCAGTGGGCCGGAACTATGGTGTGATGACTGCCGTTTTGCTGGGCTGCATGACACCAACCAATGCCCCCACCTTGCCGCATAAATCCCCTAAGTAAAGCAACAATGGTGTAGGTTTTGCAGGTCTGTAGGACATGATTAATAGAACTACCGAACGTATGATCTGATGATCGATAGGGGAAACCTATATAGGGTACAGTTGGACCCCTCATCCCTTAGATTCCCTTTAGGTATAGGAGGCTCCCCGGCCAGGGACAGGGGAGGGGGACGAGGGGGGAGTGCAGGTAGGGGTAGGGGCCAACTAATCTGCTATAATTGTTAGGAAGTAGGTCATTTTGCGAGGGACTACATGAACCCAACTCGGAAATCCTGTAGATATTACAAATAGATAGACCATGTGATCGAGGATTTCCCAATTCGGATGGCCAAGGTGTAAGAAAAGCAGCAAAATCCTACAAAGAATATACAACGGGTTAAGGCAGAACCTCGTGAGGAAGGGTTGAGCATTAATGTGATAACGCACAACGGTATGGCCACCGGGGGGTTGGCGGAAAGAGCTGAGACAGAGTCTCTGATCTGTAAAGCAGCTACTAAATCGAAAGTCGTGGGCTTACAAAAGGAGAAGGATGCCTTTGTCGCAGCTCAACAAGACTATGCTCAAGACAAAACATCGGCTCTAAACAGTAGAATTGAAGATGAGGTTAAACCATTCTTACAGGCATGCATGAAGCTACTGCACAATCAGTGGGCTGTAGAAAACCTCCAGGCCCTACTCGATGGTTGCACAGGAAAAGCGAACCCAGTCATGAAGATTAAGGATGTGCACAAACTTTATGAGCAGAAGAGATGCACTGGCCGAGAGATGCGATTAACTGCGCAAATTAGTGATTATGAAATGGACCAGGTAATTCTAGACCTAGGATCATATGTGAATGTAATACCTAAGCAAACTTGGCAATGAATGGGAGAACCTAAATTGGAATGGTCTACTATCCAACTACGCATGGCTAATAAACAAAAGATCATACCATTGGGAATATTGTCAAAGATTGTAGTAGATATCATTGAAGTTAAGGTACGAGCTGAATTTGAAATCATTCAGATTATAGAATATGCGGACCCTTACCCAACACTCCTGGGATTGGATTGGGCCATTGATATGGGCGGGATTATCAATTTGAAGAAACGAAGCATGGTGTTTTAAAGTGAGGGAACATGGATGATCATACCTCTAGACCCTACAGAAGGAGAAAGGTATACTGAGCCAACGCATGAGGAAGAAGAGGTGGATCACATCTATAAGTTAATTGCGAAGGACGAAGACTGGATCAACCCTACGGCCAACGGTGTGCCTTGCTGGGAGAAGGACAACGAATGCTTCTCTGAATCCGATGAAGAAATAGAAAATTGGAAAAACTGACTGCATGATATCTTTACACTACGCTACCTACGAATTACCAGGGACTTCTAGTATATATCTTTCGAGGTAAGATAATTACCCTGCTTTGATGGTTTCGGTAGTATAGAGGAATTTTTTCAAATCTTCGAAGATGAGGTTCCCAGAGAACGAAGGCTACGGGTTCTTAATATAGCTATGCGCGCAACGCCTACGAAATGGTGGGACACACATAAGGGGGCATTCCAGGAATGGTAGGAATGTCAGGATATGATGGTACTATGATTTGAACCTCTAACTGACGTGCACGTCAAGATATTCCATGGCCCAGGGGATCTGCGCGAACATTTTTTCACTTGGATGAAGCAATGGTGCGATCGTACTAAAACAGAATGGGTTCACTTGTTTATTCATGCCTTGGGACCAATTTCAATTGCATGGTACCTCGATGCAAAGCTACATCAGTGCACCCGCCAGTGGAAAACCTTAAAAGATGAATTCGTGGGGACATTTTGGTTAACGGGAGGATTGGAGGTGCTTGAGGAAGCTCTGCAGACTATCGATACCTTTGTATTTGGTGAATCCAGCCATGACGCAGTAAGAGAAAGACCCACATAGGAAGTGCAGATGCAGGATACTATCAAATGCCACAAGGCCACCATAGAATATTGTGACGCAGATCCGCACAATGTATCGATCATAAAATCAGGAGGCGAGTGCACATTTGCAGGACCTCCGATACATACGGTGGATGGTACGAAACCTCTCAAACCATGAAGCGCTCACATGAATATGGTAGTACAACTCACGCTAGCTACAATTGGGAACTACTGGGATGATGGGACAATAGGCAAGATTGCGGAACTACTCATGGAATATCAAGACTTGTGTCCAGCCAAGTGTTTGGAGCCTAAGGATATCACGGGGGACTTAGGCAGTATGCACATCGCTCTGAAATCATATGCGCAACCGGTAAAATAACGGCCTTATCATACACAGAAGGTTAGGGAGGAGATCGATAATACGCTCATCGAACCAGTCAAATGGTCGAACTGGGTAAGGCCTACAACTAAGAAGTTGTTGCATTCGTTCCTTGGACTTATGGGCTACTATAGAAAATTCAGTCAGGGGTATGCACTAATCACTGGACCTCTGAAAACACTGCTTAAGAAATATATTTCACTCGGTTGGGATGACACATGCTAGAAGATCTTTGAGCTACTCAAGAAAGAGATGGTCTCTGCACCTATTCTCACTTCCCCCGATTGGGCGACAGTATTTCATGATGATACCTCAGGGGTTTCCCTGAAAGCGGCCCGTACGCAGCATGGCACCAGAGACAGTGATCACCCAATCGCGTGTGCTAGTCGAACAGTCTCGGGTGCAGAGCACGATTATGCCACTATGTAGAGGGAAGGGTTGGCCCTAACCTATGCACTACCGAAGTATCGGCACAATCTGTTAGGAGGTCACTTTAAGATGATTACAGATCATTCGACTTTAAAGCACCTGGGAAATAAGCCTGTGTTGGGGGGAAAATTCTGTAGGTGGTTGTTACTGTTTCAAGAATATGATGTTGAAATCATCAGTATGGGGCAGGATCACTTGTCCCGAATTGAGACAAGTGATGGACTCACTAGCTGGAAGAAAATATTGCCTGATGCGCAACTGTTTTCCATAAAGGTCATGGATGTGCGCTTCACTGAGATCTCTCCGTTCCTGACCACGGGCATGGCACTTGCCGAATATTCGGTACGACAAAAGAATGAGTTGGTTCACCAAGTGGCGGATTTTACCATTATCACAACTCATGAAGTGATGCGCAGAGACGGTTTGGAGCATGAAAACCACGCTCTCTTGGTAGAAGCCCACAAATGCATAACAGGAGGTCACTACGCAGGAAAGACGACGGCATAAGAGATCTTACAGGCTGAGAAATGGCAACACGAAATTTCAGTTGGTAGGAATCATATCAGAATGAAGCCGGCGCGCTAGGAACGCGGGAGGTTTTCTCACGGTAAAGGGGTGCGCTAGGATTGCAAGGGTATGTTGAGCGCACCCCGGATGCGAAAACTAGCTGTTGAAACAGTCAAATCGGGTAAAAAGAAAAAATTACCGTTGGATGGAGCAGGTGGCTGGCATTTAATGCGGCGATTTTGGGAGATTTTTTACCATTTACTTGATGGTAAGTCCCATGTGAAGTCTACCCTATCGTTGGGCAATCATCAAGGCTATAAAACAGGTGAGCTAGATCAGACATGGGTTCCGCATTGCCTGAATAGCTTGTACTTGGCCTGGTTGTCCTGGACGAAGTTGTGCTGTAAGAAATTATGTGCCTCTAGCATCTCTTTCATGTCTAAGCAGCCTGCTCCCTCTGACAGTAGAAATCCTAGGTTTATATTTCATGCCAGGATGACAGCCATGAATCCTGCCGAAATCTCGGAGCCAGTGACCTCGATAGAACAAGAAACTGAGGAATTGGTGGAGGTTGAGTCTAAAGTCAAAGAGGTCCTCTCCACACCCATCCCTACCACAAGGAGAGGAAAAGAAAAATAACAGGGCTTAGCCAAGCCCCCGAAACCTACGAAATGGGCCGCAAGGAAGCCCCGTACTTCCCCGCGAAATGTAAAATCCCTGCGGACCTCCTCCCCGCGGATTGCTCCAGAGGAGGCCCAAACCGCCAAGCCGATCAACTGGTTTCCCCCCTTCTTTCGACCACATAGAAAATCGATGCACACACCAATGAACCTCGATGGCTTGATCACCTACCTGCAGATGCCGCTGACCCCGGGGGAGGTTCCCGTCATAGGTGAACCTTTTGGATGGCTTCATGAAATTAAGTTTGACGATCATTATTTGGATAAATTTGAGGCCTTCCATGAGCTAGCACCCACGTTATACCTTGATACAGTTCATGGCGCCGATGGGGTCAAATTTTTCCCCCAACACTGGGTATGTGGTTTGGCTAGTTCCGGGCTTCTAAATCTGCTCAGGATGCCACACTTTGGACACTACAATGTCACGAACCGACTCGCACGACAATTGCTTACCCTAATTCATGACGCCTGCCTGTGGATATAGGACAGGATCCCCATTGACGTTTCACTAGTTCATCAGATTACTGGTCTCCCCATGAGCGGACCGAACCCCCTGGAGTGTGTGGGTAATAAATATGAGGAGGATACTACTGAGTACAGGCGCCAAATGTATCATGTGGACTGCAACATTCGGGGGTTTATCATCAATATCATCAGTGACCAAGGTACGCAGTTGGGCACCATGTTGTTGGCATGTAAAATGATGAGGAAGTGTCAGGTCACCTCCGTTCCAACCTACGTAATTCGGTTAGCCGGCCAATGCGGGAAAGGGGTATGTTCTAACTGGGTGCAGTATTTGTGTGATGAGTTTCTGACTAATGTTCGTGAGTCCCAGGAGTAGGGCCATGCCTTTTGTTACTCTTGGTTGTTGTTCCTCTTAGCGTTGGTTACCTGGGAAGCCCCTGCGGACTCAGTCCTCCCTTAGCTTACCTCGGATATGTATGAAGGGGTTCGCTATGCACACTTATGGGATTCCATGGATCCAAAATGCCTTGAGTACAACCAGGTGTTTTGGGTCCTCTTTCAGAGTAGCGTCGCCACAGCTATTAACTCCAAAACACAGTTGTCCCCTGTCGTGTATGATAGATACAAGGGCATCGCCGCATTTCAGGTCACTCTGCACAATGTTCAGATTAGAGCGCATAAGGAGAAAGCCTGGACTTCGCTTCCTTATATGGAGATGGACGAAGAAATCGACAATGTCATTGCACTCTGGCCCCCTAACTGGAATATTGGCTTCAAACTGGCATGAAGGGTGTTGGAGGCACCAGCACATCCCAAGTCACCCCCCTGTTGTCATCCTTGATATCAGAGGTACGCCAAAAAGTACTAGACAAGACACCGATGCGGCCACCCAAAATGATGCACAGTAGAAGCAGGCCCTCAAGAAGGACGTCGAGGCAGAGACTTGGACGGATTCATAGACTGAATTGGGTACAGAAGGTCTAGATGTAGGCAAACCTGCCTCCCCCCATGACACGAAGTGAACAAGTGAGCTTGTCAGAACACCCTGTAAAAAGCAGCGATCTTAGCAAGCAGAGAGAGACGAAATAGTCACATTGACTGAAGGAGACCTAGAAAAAATCATTGATGCAGTCACTCTGGCCACGGAGGACAGATGGGCCACCTTAGAAGAGCAGCAGTGGGCCGCGATTGACAAAATTTAGGTTGATCTCCAAGCACTATAATTAAAGACAAACACATTGTATATTAGTGCGACCCAGATATGCCCACCCTTAGCCACCAGTAGCGTAGTACTAGTTACAGATGACAACCGCTTCTGTTCTCTCCCTGGCGCAACTCTGGTGCTCATTCCACCCGACCTGGGACTCCAAGTCTAGGCCAGTACAGAAGTCCAACTGAACTTAGCTAGGTTCCCTCATGAGGCCTTGCAGGGCCTCCACACCTCTGTATTTCAGGAAATTCACCATCGAGACCAACAAGTGCACCAACAGCTCGGCCTAGCTGAACAAACAGTCAATGCAAAGAATGTTGAGGTGTGCCTCACCACCATGAAGCACACAGAGCTCGAAAACATGATTCACCGACTTTGTGCAGATGTTCCAACAGAAATCCCGGCCTCTGCCACTCCTCGGGTAAAGGTAGAAATATTGGTCACAACACTCAAGGCCTCCCAGGAAGAAGTTCAAGACGTTAAGACACGCATGGATAAGTAGATCAAAAATCTGCAGGCTAAGCTGCAGCTCAAAACACCTCTGGAGATCCAGGCCCAGTGAACTTCGCTAGTCACTGCGCCTACAAATGTCATCACAAGGCAGATCGCACAAGGATCCCAACTATTAGAGACCGCCATGTAGCTATGGACTAAGGTCCAACGCGACTCTATCTTGCGAGGAATAAACCAGGACCTGCGGAAAAAAGAAGAAGATTTCGAGAAAATCCAAGCTACCCTGCCCACTTTGGTGCCTGCACAGCGCTTGTAGCGGCTGTGTACCATCCAAGTGCTCCAAGTTGATATTGATGACGTTCGGAAAAAGAAGAAGATCCTCAGTGACCATTTGAAGCCTTGGGCTGGCAAAGCCCTCAAACTTTCACAGGATGCCGATGTTGCTATTAAGCAGCTAAACCAAACCCTGGAAAGTGTCACCGTCACAACAGAAGGCCCGATTTCAGAAAAGTTGGTCGACATTGCACAGAATGCTGCTATCCAAAGTGAAGGCGTGTTTCCTCCATTAGCCGAGGCAATCTTATCATTGCAAGTGCAGGTCAAGGCCCCATTGGCACAGTGACTCGGGGCGAGTCACAAGATTGTGTTGGGGGGCTGTTGGAGCAGGGTCTCCCAAAGGCTATGAATTTTTTCCATTTTTGTATAATTTTGTATTGTTTAGTCTAACGCAAGGGTTTTGGGGTGGGCCAAAGCCCCTAACGCATTGTAAATGGGTCAAGGGTAGACCAAGAGTCCGCAAACCACGATTTGCGGACCATTGGATGCGTAGGCTAAATCGCTATAAATAGAAGAACCTTTTTGAGTCACATGTAGGAAAGAATAGAGATTGATGCAAATTACGAATTGTTAGATGTGTGGTAGGGTTGTTTGGGTTAGGAATCCTGCTGGCTGTGTGCGCAGAGATCCTCTGTCCTACTGTGTGTGGACCCTGCTAGCTATGTGCACAAGTGGTAATTTGGGAATGTAAGAGGATTTTGTGTAATGATATATATATATATATATATATATATGCGAAAGTATTGTGGACATCTGATGTATCTAGATCTGATCTGTTATGGTTGATGTGAACTTGAGTTATATGATTACGTATCTATTTGTAGCTGCGAACTATCTGTGTTTATGGTACATGTATCTGTGATCTGTCAATTTGCTGTGATTATATTGTTCTATGATTATAGTTGATAGTACGCACGTGGATGCGAACCTGTTAAGTAGATCTGATAATTTGTAGTATGGTTATTTATTGGAACTCTTGCAAACAGCCCCTTGCTGTATAGATATGATAGTTGCAGACCTACTTGACTTACCTTCTCTCTCCCAGGGTGTAGAAACCTGGTTCCAACACCCTCCCATACTGCTTCGGGTGAGACTTTGGCCTGCACAAGTAGGTCACTGCCAAAAGGGCCAGTAGTATAGGGGTTTGTTGGAAAACCTTAACCTCTAAACCTGGGTCAGGACCCCTTGAGCCAACAGTCTTCTAGCAATGACATATATAATATTTGGTACAAGAAGTCAATAAATTTTTACATCCTTTGAATAACAAGAAATTTGTACTTCTCATTTTCAATTGTAGAACTTTTCTTTTTTCATCAAGAATATGTGCATGGGGTCACTTCCAAACACACAAAATTGGTGTACATCTACTTTAGTGCTATTACATGCTCCTTCTCATGTTATATTTTATAAATACTTAGTGGTAATATGGTTAACTATTTTATTGGAAAAATAATAAATTCTTCCAAAAAATGGGGTTTGAGTTCCTTAGCTTAGACGATACAATTATCCATTTTCTTTAAGGTATGATCCTTTCTTTGGCAACACCAACATGTTGTGGTATATATGGAAGAGCGTGTTGCATTTGATCATTATGTGAAATGCAATAAGTTTTAAATTGATGCTTACGTATTCATTATCATTAGATATTATTAAGTTTTGAAGTTGATGTCTAGATTGCTTTAAATATACAAGGGTCTCAAAGGCCAAAAATATTTCAAATAGTTTAATCTTAAGTTTTATGAATTAATCCCAACTACATCTAGAGAAATCATCATTGAAGGTTAAGAAACACTTTAACCCTAAAAACAGGTAAATGGAAGTGAACGACATAAATCACTATGTACAAATTGTAAGTGATTCAATATGTGCCAAGAAGCACATTTGTCCTAATGATGTTTGTCAAGACTATACCCATGGGAAACATGATGTCTACATGAAACAAGAGGAAGATTGATGATCACATTGTGTTTAGAGAAAAATTGTAATGATTACTAGTTTAGATGGCTAAAATTCTTATGCGAAAGTATATTCATATCATCACTATGAATAATAGAAACTAAAGAGACAATGACGCAAAGTAGTCAAACATGTACAACTTGGTGAGATGAAGATTTTGTGGTTTTTCCTTCACCAAATGATTTTTCTTTTAGATATAGAGAAGGTTTAAAGATATATTAAGAACTAATAGTACATCATTAAAATATCCACCATGTCATAGTTGAATTATTCATAAACCTATAATGCCTAGAGACATATCATCGCCAATAATGATTTCATTAGTTTTACATTGATTTAGAGTATAAAATATGGCTTCATTTTTATCTATATGATAATATATGCTCTATATTGTGAGGGCAAATATTTTTGAACAAAAATTATAGAAGAGTACAAAGATATCTTCTCCTCGCCCATAGGGGTACCTTTGCACTGTCGATTCAAGCATTTAATCGATACAACCCCCAACACACCTCTACCCAATGGGCCAATCTATAGTTGCTCTATTATGGAAAATGAGAAAATCAAGCGATATATCTAAGAGCTACTACAAAAATGGCACATCCTTCCAAGTTCATCACCCTATGCAAGCCTAATTTTACTCATGTAGAAGAAGGATGGGACCTAGAGACATTGCATTGATTATCAATCCCTAAATAAAACATAGTCAAGATCAAGTACCTAATTCAACAGATTAATGACATTCTTGACTAGGTCAAGGGGACCGAATACTTCAACAAGATTGATTTGAATTCTAACTATCACCAAGTTCCAATAGAACATGTATTTGATGTTTTTTTACTAAGGATCCCAAAAACACCCTCCTTGCATTTGGTCGTTTCCTACAAGGAGAATACAAACAATTGGATGATGTTAGTGTTGAAACAAGAAATAATAAAGCATTGAATGTAATGAGAACAATAGAAAATATTGAACTAAAACTAAAGTAAACAACATGAAACAAGATTAATGTATCAAAACACATAAACGAAGGTATAGGAACATGATCATATTTATTGATTGGTCTTCTAATAACTTGTATATATATAATTTGAACTCCTCTTTCCCTCCCTTGGTTCATCAATGAGAAAATGACTTGAGAGAAGGGCAAGAGGATTCCTTTGGGGGTTGCATATCTCAAAATCGGCTCGAAATTGACTTTCCTTGGGAAGTACTTGTCAGGGAAACTTAGCTCAAATCATGTGGATTGGTCTCAGACTTCTTATTAGACTTTGAGAAGCCTACACAACTATCAAAGGAAAAGCCACGCAATATTGAATTTGTTCCTTTGGAGTGCCCACGTGAGTTGTTTTATTTTAATTGGACATTGGAAAACCTTTTATATTTTTATTTTCATGATGTTTCTAGTTGGAAATGATTCACTTGTACATTTTTCCTGACTCTGGGTGTCATCTGACTTGTACAAATGTGTGTATGATTTTTCCATATTAACATAACCTAAGGATGTGTGGAAGACTGCTTTCAATTCTAAGGAGGTTCTTTTCAAGTGGTTGGTCATGCCATTCGGTTTGATGAATGCCCCCACAACTTTCACGAGGCTAATGGATGACATCTAGTGTCATTTCACCAACTTGTTCGTGTTTGTATGTATCAATGATATCATCATCTTTAACAAGATTTTGGAAGAGTACTTGCAACATATTTCATAGGTCCTAGACACTCTGCAACAACACAATCTATGTGTGAAATTGTAAAAATGCTCCTTTGGCATGGAAAAGGTACAATATCTAGGTTACACTATTGATAAGAAAGGTGTGCATGAGAATCCATTAATTGTATCAGGTTTCCAAAACATGCCAACTCGGGTGGATCATTTTTCCAAGGTCCATCTCCCATTTATCCAGGGGACAACGGACAAAACTTCCCATGTCCTTGGAAGAAATACCATCTCTGCTACTTTCAAACCTCTCTGTAGTATTGGAAATCCTCTTGGGTCTGTTAAGGACTCCATCAACCCTAAGGACATGAAAGAGGTTTACATGATTCCTTGTTCATGTGGAACTCCCTATATTGGAGAAATAGGTCGATCCGTTAGCCAAAGAATCCGGGAGCATGCTGCGGATATTAGACATAATCGATCTCGTACCTCGGCTCTTGTTGAGCATGTGGAGAAATCTTGTCACCATGTTTGTATTGAAGACTCTAATTTCGTTGCCAAAGTAGATCCCTTCCACCATAGGAAATTAAGGGAGGCAATTGAAATTGAATGAAATGCTAAGAATCTTAACCGCGATGATGGTTGGAAATTAAGTAAGAGCTGGACCCCGGCTCTCGCTAGGTAATTTTGTTTTATATATATATATATATATATATATATATATATATATATATATATATATATATAATTTAATTACTTAATTTATTTTATTTAATTAATTGATTTATTTTATTTATTTACTTATTTTATTTTATTGCTATTTATTTATTAAATTAAAAATTTTAACCCTCCTTATTATGTATCCAATCTTTCGGAGAAAATCACATTGTAGAAATTTGTGTCGACGCGTTTCGAACCGGCGAGTGTGGTTCATCATCAGGACAAGATGATGAACCACACTGGCTGGTTCGAAACATGTCGACACAAATTTCTCCAATGTGATTTTCTCCGAAAGATTGGATACATAATTTATGGATCACAGAAGTCAAATTCCTCCTTATTATATTTATTTTAATTAAATAATAATTTATATAAAAATTTCTTAACCCAATTTCAATAAAAAAATTTAATTTAATTAATTTATTATTTAACCCATTTTTAATAATAAAAAATTAATTTAATTAGTTTATTATTTAATTTATTCATTTATTTTATTTTATTTTTATTAATTGATTTATTTTATTTATTTATTTACTTATTTTTTGTTTTACTTATTTATTTACTTTCATTTTGTTGTTATTTATTTATTTATTAAATTAAAAAATTTTAACCCTCCCTATTATATTTAATTGAATTAAATAGTAATTTATTAACCCATTTTTAATAAACAATTATTTTAATTATTTTATTAAGTAACCCATTTTTAATAAAAATTTCTTAACCATTTTTAATAAAAACAATTTAATTTGATTTCTTAACTAACTTTCTAATAGCTAGTCCTAACAGCAAGTTTTTAACAAATAGTTCTTAACAACTATTTTCGGGCAATGATGGATCTCCTCTATTTATTCATCAAGATCAATTAGTTTCTCCACCTTGTCCTGAATATGAACCATATTAGTTGGTTCAAAACGTCGACCAAATCCTAATGAGTGTGATAAACTCAATTAGCTCATGAATTTCGAGTTGAGGTTAGTTGGTGAGGGATGCAGAGTAATTCTAGTTGTAACAGAGTTCGAAGTGCAGTTGGTGCATTAGTTTAATGCATGAGTAATCAATTAGCTCAATTAAGTGAGTTAAAGTCAGTTGTGCTAGTTGTAACTGTTTGTTGCACTAGTGAGAGATCAAGTGAATTAAATATTATTTAATTCACAATCAGTGATCTGCCATGCAACTGATGATTTACTATTATTAGCTGCATGCATGTCACTTCCAGTGGAGACCCAGTTGAGGCAAACATTAAAGGGAAGTTAACTATCAGTTGTGATATTAGTAGACTACCCAGATGTAGTTAAAACACCACATGATGCCCATGATAATCAGCGCAGTTGAGGAAGACTGAAATTCCTAAAGAATAGGGATTGCATTCATCAAGAATTGCGTGAGCAAGGAGGCTGAAGACAGGCTGAGAATTGGCTAAGTGTTGGCCCGATTTTTTCTGGATCTGTGTGAGACGATAGGCAGATTACAGGAGACTCTTGTGAGAAGAGTTGCATTGTAATTGTTTCATGATTCCTTGTGGAATATACAATATATGATAGAGGGGTTTTGAGGAGTAAGATTTCCCTGAGAAATTATCTGTTTTTTGGTTTGATTTGATTCTTTCTTTGCTTCATGTGATTAGCGATTATGTTTAATTTCCACAATTGATTTGTAGAAGTGGTTCAGTATCTAGCTTTAGTACATTGTTAGATAAGATTGAATCCATTGATATACATATGTTTGTATAATTTCTACACTTCACAACTGTTTGGGCGTTGAAATTTTTTATTGGAGGTTTGTGTTTGGTCTTTGAGTCATATTACTAAGGGGGGGTGAAAGCAAAGTTTTCCTAGTTTGAGTCCCAACAAAAGGTGTTCCTTGAGTTGAAGCACCGCCTCTACTCTACACCGGTACTCACACTTCTAGACCCGCATTAACCATTTGAAATCGAGACAGATGCCTCTGATTATGCTATTGGTGTAGTCCTCACCCATCAAGGGCATCTAGTGGCCTATCATAGTGAGACACTTTCCGAAAAAAATCGGAAGTACCCCACCTATGATAAAGAGATGTATTCTATCATGTAAGCTTGTCAGTAATGGAAGCATTACATTTTGGGGAAGGAGACATTCATCCACACTGTTCACCAACCTATTCAGTTTATACAGACACAAGGGAAGTTGCAGATTGATCGCCATCAGAAGTGGTCTACATATCTACAACAATTCCACTTAAACATTAAATAAAAAAAGGGCAGTACCAATCATGTTGCAAATGGCCTCAGTCGGTCCCCAGTTGTAGCACTTATTGTTGTTCTTAACTCTTATGACCATGAGACTTGTCGATGGCTACAACTATACAAAAAAGATCTAGATTTCACCTCCACATACCAGTTGCTAGTATATGGAAAACAAGCTCCCAATTTCGACCTCCAGGATGCATTATTATGCTACCTGGGTCACCTTTGTGTTCCTTCAAGAGAGCGTGCCAAGCTGATTTGGGAGGCGCACTACAGTCAGGTCGTGGGACACTTTGGTGTGTATAAAACTGTGGTTGTACTACAAAATCATTTTTATTGGACAAAACTCTGACTGGATGTTGGGAAATATATCAGATCCTACACTGCTTGCACATCGCGAAGCCAACCATAAAGAAGCAAGGCATGTACACACCTCTGCATACTCCCTCTAGTCATGGGAATCCATCTCCATGGACTATATGTCTGCCCTCCCTTCTACCAAGCATGGTAGTGAATTTGTATTTTTGGTCGTGGAAAGATTTTCTAAGATGGCTATATTGGTGACTTGCAAGAATAATATCACAGTAGAGGACATTGCCAAACTCTTATTTGAACGATTTTGGGTACATTTTGGGATCCGGCAGACCATTATATAAAATCGGGATAGCAGGTTACTGAGCACATTATTTTCAAGCCCCATGATACTTTTGGATACCAATCTCACCAACTTGACTACCTTCCATCCCCAGATTGATGGCCAGACGAAGGTCATCAATATGATGATAGTGGACATACTCTGCATGTACAAATCCAAGCATCCACAAACCTGGGATGATAGTATTCCCTATGTGCATCACAGTTATAAAAAAGCTCTCCATAGCTTGACTGGTCATAGTCCCTTTCAAGTGGGACTAGGATTTCAATCATTGTGTCTGATTGATGTTGTCATGCCTCAGGCGACTACACAGAAAGAATCCAAACATGTATTATCTGTGGTTGATAAAGCAACCATATTTATTGAATGCATCCAACACATCTTCCAACAGGTTAACGACATCTTGGATAAGTAGAATGCCAAGTACAAGCAACAACATGATCAACATCGGGTGCCACACAAGTTTTAGGTGGGTGGAAAATTTTGGTTGTATTTGCCAAAATAATGCCTTACTGGAGCCCATCAAAAGTTCAAACCACTCTGATATGGTCCTTACACCATTACCAAGGCTATGGGAGATAATTATTTCGAGCTCAGCATTCCCCCATTCCTTGGCCGGAACCTAGTGTTTAATGTGAGCCGCCTTCGACCATACTTCCCACCATTACTGGACACATCAGACATTGTAGAACAACTCACACCAACATATTTGAACCCAGACTGCATGGAACAAGACACAAATGATCGGATTATGGACACATAGATCAAGAATTTTTAGATTGCAACATGATGATGAGCTTAGTGAAAAGAGTCGCCTTCACTAAGTGGGCCCGCAGGCTATTTTTGGCGCAAAGTCTATTTTTAGACTATGTCTATTTTTAGACATGTCGATCATATTATATGAGTTGCAGGATGCTATTTGTGGATGGTTGGTCAAGTTGGAAAAATAGATGGACTTCTATTTTATACATATTGGGCAGAATCTATTTTTAGATTTCCAGTCTAAAAATAGATATGTCGAATATTATTAGCTCTTAATAATATTTGGACTCTAAACATTATCTTATTCTCTTGGAGCACTTCAGTTAAGTGCACAGATGTGGCACAGGAGCTGACAGAAGGAATTATGCTATTCCTGAGGTTTAAGTGGAGCTATTGCATGGAGACTTCAGTTAGAACTCATGTGACAGAGTTTGGTGGAGTTGTAGAAGTAGTTGGTGGAGTTGTGTTCAGTTTAACTCAGTTAAACATAGTTGAGCTAGTTGTATCTAGTCTAACTGGTTGATACACTAGTGAGAGTGGTGTGAATTAATTATTAATTAATTCACTAATTATTAACTCATTAATCAACTGAAGAATACATCAGTTAACTACAGTGCATGGACAGTTTCAGTGGAGACCATTGAAGAGGTAGGTGAAAGAGCAGTGTGACTATCAGTTGTGACTATAGTGTTGCATGATTTGCAACACACAGTGGTTGGAGATGCCAAGGAGGATTTTGTGAGCAAGGCTGGACAAATTTGAGTTCATTCATATCCATTCTTCAGCAGTTATTGCACAGTAGATGCAGGCTAGCAGGTGGCAGAGATCGGTGCATGGGATTTGCTAGATCGGACCTGATTAGTGTGTAGCAATTGGAGATTGTATTGAGAGCTTGTGAGGAGCTTTGTATGATGATTTTTACATGATCTCTATGACATATATTATATAGATAGTTGGGGGTTTTCAGCTTTAAGCTTTCCCATAAATTACTGTGTTCATATGTGTGAATTTTTATGGTTTTAATGTGTGCATGCAATTGATTTTATTTCCGCAAGTAATGATCAATAGTAGAAGAGATTTTGTATTGTGCATGAAGTCAAATAGTGTGTGATCAGGAGAATCTCGGATGTATAACATATCAGTTATATAATTTCTACATGGTATCAGAGCGATATTGATCATTGGAGCAATTACAAAACATTGAAGCGGTTGAGTTTTGTGCTGGTGGAATTCGAATTTGCAGTAGTGTTTTCTTGGTGTCAAAGTTGAGATGTCTTTCAACAGATTGCGATTGGAGTATGCCCTTGAGGGCAGCTCGAATTATATTGCATGGAAGGACAGGATGGAGGTGGTGTTGGAGGACAATGGGTTGAAGGATTTTATAGATGCAGAAATTCCAAAACCTGCTTCTAGCGATGCTGCCACACTTGACGCATGGCAAAAGAAGACAGCAAAATGTTGAAGGATTTTGTTGGAAGGTGTGAAGGATCACATAGTGTCCAGCCTTCATGGTAAAGCTTCTCCTTTCTTGATGTGGAAAGCTTTGACATATTTGTTCCAAATCAAGAGCGACCAGAGGAAGTTGGCGCTCAAGGATAAACTCAGGAATATAAAAATGGAGAAAGGTGACAGTATACCCAAGTACCTCACGAAGTTTTTCTAGTGTAGGGATGAGCTGGGAAGTGTGGGGGTTACTGTAGATGACGAGGACTTGGTGATATTGGCTCTCCTTGGGCTTCCGAAGAGTTGGCATTCCTATCAGGACTCTATCAATGGTCAGGAGAAACTGCCAGGATGGGAGCAACTTTGGTCGGATCTTGTGCAAGAGGAGATAAGGTGGAGTACCAGGGACGGATCTTCATCGAAGAATGAAGACGAAGAAAATTTTGCTTTAGCTGCCAAAGCAAGGAAGGGGAAGGGAAATAATAATGCTTCTCAATCCGGTGCGAAAGGCAAGAAGCAGGACATGTCCAAGGTGAAGTGCTTTCACTGTCACCAATACGGACATTACGCCACAAATTGTCCACGGAAGAAGAAAAATAAGCAAGTTGCTAGATCTGTAGCTAGACAGGCCTTAGCCTCGCAGTTTGAGCTATATTTTTCGCTAATCGCATGCTTGTTCTCAATTATTATGGGTTTAGTGTGGTTTCTTGATAGTGGTGCATTTTTCCACATGACCGGAGACAAATATTTTTTTACTGATCTGGATGAGAAAGATCTTGGAGTGCACATCGAGATGGGCGATGATGGTAGATACAGTGCGACCGGTATTGGTACCATTTCCTTTGAGAGGGAGTCTGGTAAACCCTTCGTATTGAAGGAATTCATGCATGTTCTAGGATTGAAGAAGAATCTTATCTCTGTGGCAATGTTGGAAGACAAGGGATATGATGTTGTCTTTAGCGAGGGAAAGGTTTTCCTGCGCAGTTTGGCAACTGGTGAAACCTAAAGGATAGGGGTTCGAGTTAACAACCTTTATCAGTTACAGGTAGATGGCTGCACAGCAATGGCAGGCAAGGCAGAAGGAGTGGTGAGCAGGGATGAGGGTGAGCTATGGCACAGGAGATTGGGCCATCTTCACCATGGTGCTTTGAAAATTTTGCAGCATATTTCTACCGCGCTTCCCAAAGGTACACTTGCGCAGTCAGATCAGTGCAAGGGATGTACTTTGGGAAAATTTGTGAAAGCCACCTTTCACGAGAAGGATATTCGTGCCACGACTATCCTTGAGAGAATTCACAAAGACGTGTGTGGACCTTTCTCAGTAGCTTCGACAGCAAAGCACAGGTATTATGTGATATTTGTTGATGATTTTTCTCGTAAGTGCTAGATCTTCTTCATGCAGAAGAAGAGCGAGACATACTCAAAGTTCTGTGAGTTCAAGGCATTGGTTGAGAAAGAGTCAGGGAAGCAGGTGAAGGCTCTTAGGAACGACAATGGTGGTTTCTTCTCATTTTTCTATGTAAATATTTCTGTTTTTCCCAGCATTTTACATTTATAAATTAAATAGTTGGTAAATTTTAATTCGCATTAATTTATAATATGCATTGAATATTAATTTATATTATGCATTAAATCATAATATGTTTCACATTAGTTATAATTAAAAAAATCATATAAATTAATTAAATTATTCTTTTTATTGTGTTTAAAATCACTTTCCAATTCAATATGATGCATATGTTGTAATGTCTAATTTTCTGACTCTAGATTTTTAATATAATTTTTTTTATTTTTTAATAAAATTACTCATTTTTTTATTAGAAGAAAGGTGCTCTCTAGCCTAGTATGCTAGTGACGTGTAATTTGATGTAATCTAAACATTTTGACTTATCAAAATAAAATTAAAATTAAAATATGGTAGAGATGTGTGTAAAGGTAATGTAAACATTTTAACTTCGTGAAAGTAAAATAAAAATAATCCTATACAAGAAGGCTCATGATATTCATGTGGAATATAACCTATTTAAGGGGGGAATTAAACTAGCCTAGATTTATCTTAGTTTGATGTCAGAAAATGATGGCATTGAATCCATATAACCTATAAAGCTAAAACTCTGGCATTGAATCCTTGTAACGAGTAAAGCTAAAACTTTTTTATGGATATGTTTGAGTAGGGAATTTGTATGGATATGTTTGGTGGCCCTATATTTTTGTATGTTTTGTTTTATAATTGAATGGATAAATACATAGTATATATGCTTGGAAGCTTCAAAGCTTCTTTCTTTAGTGTTATCCTTGTTGCATTTATTTTGTTGGTCACGACCCTTCACGAGACCTAAAGAACTTGCTTCTTAGCATTAATTATGTGGTAGATATTATGGTTTAGGGTTACAACCTCAAGGTTTTTTTTATTGGATTCATGAATTTAATATATGTAGCAGTGGATGAGATTGGAAAGCTTCAAGACTACTTCAAACATCCTAGTAAGGGTTGTCTTTTTCTTCTTAGCATTAATTATGTAGTAGATATTAGGGTTTAGGGTTACAACCTCAAGGTTTTTTTGTTGTATTTATGAAATTAAGATATGTAGCAATGGATGAGGTTGGAGAGCTTCAAGACTTTCAAATATCCTTGTAAGGGTTGTCTTTCCCTTGGTGGACAACAACATGTGAGCAATTGAAAACTAGAGTTTGAATTGTTGTATTTTTGGGTTTTCATTAAGGTGATATGTTTTTAATAAAATCTACACCCAATTTTACAGAGTTAATTCACTTGCAAGACCAAGAATATGTGAGTTAATAATCGGTATGCTATTTATGAGAGTGCATTTATGCTATTGTTGTATTGTTGGGTTTTCATTCAAGTTGATATGTTTTTAGTAAAATCTACCCCCAATTTTACAGAGTTAATACATTTTTAAGGCCAAGAATATGTGAAGAGAATAGCATATAACTTATGAGTGTAGATTTATGCTATTGTATATCCGGTTAAGAAGGATGGGCATTGTACAAAACTATATATGTTTTTTCATTCTAATGGCTTCTTTGATAATCACTTTAATATAATATTTGTGATATATTCTCTTAATTTAATGTGTAATAATTTCCTATAGAAATAGAGCTCTAATGTATCTGTAGAAATTATACAAAAATCATGTATATCTTGGATTCACCCGATCTAAAAATGTGCTAAATTTAAATACTGAATCACTTCTACAAATATTTTGCAAAATTAAAAAATAATCGCTAATCACATGAACTGTTAGGTCTCTATATTACTAGTATAGTCACTTATTGTTGTTAGTGTAACCCACTTATTGTTATTATTGTACCCCCATATTGTTATTATTGTGCCCTTAAATTATTATTGTTAGGTCGGCTAGGATTACATTGTGGCCCTATGGACTCCTATATATAGAAAGGAGGTTTTGTAATTTGAATCATACAAGAATTGTTCATTCATGTGATGTATTGGAGGTTTCCCCCTCAAAGTGGCTTATTTCTAAGGCGTTGGTATCTCTTTTCTTCTATTTCTGAAGCTGGTTTCACAATATTTGGTATCAAAGCTTTGGATTCTAGGGTTTTGCTTCTCCAAACAGTTCATAGTGGAATTTTCGCTATAACTTTTTTTTTGTGAAGTTTCAGAAGCTGAAATTTTTAGGTTGCGAAGCCATAATCCTGAGGAACATCGTCGCAAAATTTCAGAGTTTCGTTCACAATATTTTCGAAGATATGATCTATGGAAGGTAGGGCTTTTTGCAGGCTCCTGAATTTCACTTAAACAGGTCATCGCAGCATTTTCGCTATAATGTTTTTCTACGAAGGTTCAGAAGCTGAAATTTTTAGAGAGTGAAGAAGAAATCTTGAGGAACATCATCACAAAATTTTAGAGCTTGGTTCGTAATATTTTCAGAGATATGATCTGTGGAAGTTAGGTCTTTTTCAGGCTCCTGAATTTCATCTCAAGGAAGTTATCGCGGTAAAACCTTCATAACGCTCTCTCTGAGCATCAGATTGGAATGCTGTAAAAATTGGACGCAAGTACACGGACTGTAGTTTCTTTTCAATCAATTTCAGAACGAAAGGAGGAAATAGTGACACGTGGCAAGTCATACAAGTGTGCTATATTGAACCAGTCCATAATTGGGTCATTGTGGGAGATTGGACATAAATTGTCTTGAAGAATCCAAATCAGGTCAGACCTGTGGAATTCGAAAGAAGATTCAGAGGGTGAATTCAGGGCCAAATTTCAGATATTGAAGATCCAAAATCACAAAGATAATTCAGTTTCAATATCGAGTTCCTCAAAGTCAATAAAAAGGTGTGTATTTTTTTTGAAATTGCATAAGACTTGTTTGAAAAATTAGTTCTAGTTGATTCCAAAGGCCTATTGAGCATAGCTATCAGTATTGGGTTCTAAAATGCCTCCTAAAAAGAACTCAACACCCATTAAGCCTTCAGAAGGCTCTACTATGACTCATGAAAACAAAGAAATGCAACATGAGATATCAAAATTCCATGAGAAAGTGCACCAAATTTCACTATCGCAAATAGCAAACATGGAAGCTAAAATGGAAAACATGAAGAATGATCTAAAAGCAGACATGGAAGGTTTGACAAAGTTGATACAAAAAATGTTTCCTAATGGTGAAAGATAGCAAAGGAAACTAATGATGAGAAAAAAATAAATGATAATCATGATTTCATAAACTCTAATATTGGTAGGAAGGACCACCATATTCCAAAGATGGATATGAGGAAGTTTGATGGCAAGGATCCCGTAACATGGAGACTACATATGGAGCAATATTTTGATCTCAATAATGTGAAAAACACACAAAAGGTACGCATTTCAACTTTACATCTAGAAAAAAATACATTTGTATGGTATCGATGGCTTTTCTCCCGTAAAAAAAAATTCACTTGGTCAATTTTTATGGAGGAAATGATAGCACATTATGAGGATACAAAGAGCAACACCTTCTTTAGCCAATTGATAAATCTCAAACAAAAGGGTTTAGTGGGGCAGCACATTGAGGACTTCCAAAAATTGAATATAAGGGTAACTGATATTCCGGAGGAACACAGGATCGATCTCTTCATAGGCACTTTAAAGGATAACATCCAACATGAAGTTCGCATTTTGGAACCGGATTCATTGGAGAAGGCATTCGGGTTGGCAAGAAAAGTTGAATGTAAAATAATGGCGACAAGGAAGCCTACCACTCAATTCTATAAAGAAGGAAGTGTTGCTACGCCTAGATTTCCACAACCTACAAGGTTGACACCACAACAATTGGAAGAAAAAAGAGCAACAGGGCTTTGCTACGGTTGTGATAGCAAATACACTAAAGGTCATAAGTGTGTTGAGAAGAAATTATTTTACATAGATTGTGAAGAGGAAGAAGAAAATGAACAAGAAGAGGATATACACCAGGAACCAACCCAAGAAGAGGAAGAAATGAGTTCGACCATATCATGTAATGCATTGGCAGGAATTACCACTCCTCAAACTCTCAAGATAGAAGGACATATCAAGAAGAAAAAGGTAATAGTGTTGATTGATTCAGGTAGTACCCATAATTTTATTCATTGTAAGGTAGCCAAGGAATTGAATTGTTTCCTATACCCAACACCAGAATGTCAAGTGATGGTTGCAAATGGAGGAACTATAGATTGCTCTGGAAAATGCCATAATATCAAGCTATCCATGGGGGAATATGTATTGAATAGTCCAATGCTTTCCATCCCAATGGGAGGTGCTGATGTCGTACTAGGAGTACAATGGTTACAATCTTTGGGGACGATAGCTTTTAATTTTCAAGAACTTTTCTTGAAATTTTTTTCAGAAGGAAAGAAAATCGAATTACGGGGTATCACAGGGAAACCAAGAAAGATAATAAGGTCTAATGTCATGACAAAGCTTATGAATAAAGAACAACGAGGCGTAATTGCACAATTATGCTCACTAGAAGTTCCAAGATCAAAATCATCTATTTCTCCATATCTCCAAAGAGTCTTGGACAATCATTCCAATGTGTTTGATACTCCCAAAGGACTCTCACCTATTCGTGATCATGATCATGTTATTCATTTGATTCCAGGAAGTGTTCCTCCAAACATCCGACCTTACATATATCCTTATGTCCAAAAGAGTGAAATTGAACGTATGATTGTAGAAATGTTAGAGACTGGTATAATTCAACCTAGCCAAAGTTCTTTCTCTACTCCTGTAGTATTGGTATACAAGAAGGATGGATCATGGCGCATGTGTCCCGATTATAGGGAGCTCAATAAGCTCACAATTAAAGATAAATTTCCCATTCCTATGATTGATGAATTATTGGATGAGTTACATGGAGAAATTTATTTTACCAAGTTGGATCTTTGTTCAGGATATCATCAAATTAGAATGAAAATGGAAGATATTCCGAAAACAACATTTCGAACTCATGAGGGTCATCATGAATTTTTGGTCATGGCTTTTGGCCTTACCAATGCACCTTCCACATTTCAAAGCTTGATGAATTCCATTTTCAAACCCTTCCTTAGAAAATTTGTGCTAGTATTTTTTGATGATATACTAATCTACAACATGTCTTGCAAGGATCATGTTCAACATGTTGACAGGATGCTCAAACTATTGCAAGAAAAAAAATTATGTGCAAAAACATCCAAATGTTTCTTTGGAGTACAAGAGGTGGAATATCTGGGTCATATTGTATCTCACGAGGGTGTTAAGGTAGACCCTAACAAAATTAAAGCCATTAAGGAATGGAAAGTCCCCACAACCATAAAGCAGTTGCGAGGATTTCTCAAGTTAACAGGGTATTATCACAAGTTTGTTAAGAATTATGGGAGAATAGTAGCACCTCTAACAACATTATTGAAGAAAGATGCATTTTCATGGACTCCTGAAGCAACTAAGGCCTTTGCACATCTTAAAGAGGCAATGTGCCTAGCACCGGTCTTAGCTACGCCAGACTTCACAAAAACCTTTATTGTGGAATGTGATGCCTCAGGAAATGGAATTGGTGCAGTTTTAATGCAGGAAGGAAGACCCATTGCTTTTTAAAGTCATCCAATCAAAGGAAAGTATTTACAGAAACCTATTTATTAGAAGGAAATGTTAGCAATACTGCATGCAATAAAGAAATGGCGAACTTACCTAATGGGAAGACACTTCAAGGTAAAAATTGATCATGATAGTCTTAAACACTTTTTGTAACAAAGACTATCTTCAGAAGAGCAGCAAAAATGGGTCACAAAGATGTTGGGTTATGAATTTGAAATAATCTACAAAAAAGGGAAGCTAAATGTTGTGGCAGATGCACTCTCAAGAAAGAATGAAGAGGTGGACGCATTACTTTGTGCCATTTCTATTATCCAAACAGATTGGATAACCGAATCAAGAGATGAATGGAAGAAGGACAAAGAATTGTGGACACTCATTCAAAATTTGTAGCGAGATCCTAGTACATCTAATACATTTAGTTGGAAAAATGAATCCTTATGGTACAAAGATCGCTTATATCTTTGTAAGAATTCCCAAACAAAACAAAAGGTTCTTTTGGAATTGCACACTTCTCCTTTAGGAGGACACTCAGGATTTTTAAAAACTTACCACAGGGTGAAGAAATAATTTTTTTGGGATGGCCTTAAATCTGATATTCAAAAGTTTGCGGCGGAATTTTTGGTTTTCCAGCAGAATAAAGTTGAGACAATTAAGACCCTGGGTCTTATACAACCTTTATCCATTCCAAGTCAACGTTGGGAGGAGATTTCAATGGATTTTATCACAGGTTTACCTAAGAAATCCGAGAAGGAAAGAGTGTCATCATGGTGGTAGTTGATAGAATTACCAAGTATGCACACTTTTGTGCATTATCTCATCCATTTAAAGCAAGTATGGTTGCTACTACATTTATGGACACAATTCAAAAGCTACATGGAAACCCAAGGGTTATTGTGAGCAAAAGAGATCCCATTTTTACTGGAAATTTTTGGACGGAGTTATTTTCTTATTTGGGTACGCAATTAGCTCATAGCTCATCTTATCATCCTCAATCCAATGGTCAAACTGAGATAGTAAATAAATGTTTGGAAGGATATCTTCGTTGTTTTGTATCTGATAAACAAACACAATGGGTCAAGTGGTTACCTCCTACTGAATGGTGGTATAACACTTCCTTCCATACTACAGCAAAAATGGCCCCATTTATGGCACTTTATGGATATCATCCACCATCCATCACATCATCTTTAAGAGAAAATTCGAAGGTTCAAGTAGTGGAAGATCACATCGAGCATCAACAAGAAGTTCTCCCACTCTTAAAGTACAACCTGAATTTGGCACAAAATCGAATGAAACAACAAGCAGATCAACATCACAGCAAGAGAAGTTTTGATGTAGGAGACTGGGTATTTTTACGGCTACAACCATATAAACAAATTTCCCTCAAGCAAGCTAAGAAGGATAATAAATTATCGCCAAAGTACTATGGTCCTTACAAGGTGTTGCAAAAGATTGGTACTATGGCATACAAATTGGAGCTTCCTGCTTCTTCACGAGTGCATCCAATTTTCCATGTTTCATGCTCAAAGAAGGTTATAGGTGAAAATCTTCCAGTTCAAACAATATTGCCAAAACTTGATGAGGAAGGAAAAATCATATTGGAACTTGAAGCGGTCATGGAAACCAGAAATCGACAGCTACGGAATCGATCAATTTCAGAGTATCTCATCAAGTGGAAGAACTTACCCATTGAAGTTTCTACATGGGAGGATGATAATTTTATACAGAAGCACCCAGAGCTACTCAAGCATTGAGGAGAACATTTTTTTGAAGGAGAGGGGCATGTTAGATCCCTATATTACTAGTATAGTCCCTTATTGTTGTTAGTGTAACCCCCTTATTGTTATTATTGTGCCCCCATATTGTTATTATTGTGCCCTTAAATTGTTGCTGTTAGGTTGGCTAGGATTACATTGTGGCCCTATGGATTCCTATATATAGAAAGGAGTTTTTGTAATTTGAATCATCCAAGAATTGTTCATTCATGTAATGTATTGGAGGTTTCCCCCTCGAAGTGGCTTATTTCTAAGGCGTTGATGTCTCTTTTATTTTATTTCTGGAGCTGGTTTCACAACATGAACATGAAGAAAGATCAATCACACAAAACACAGATAATTTCTTAGGGAAATCTTATAGATAAAAACCCCACTATATTTTATTGTCTATTATATCATGGATCACGAAACAATTACATACAAAACTCTTCTCACAAGAGCTCTCAGTACATCAGCTAATTGTCTCACACTGTCATACAAAAAGTGGCAAATCCCTTAGCCAATTTACTGTCTCCAAATAGCCTGCCTTCACTGTGCAATCCCTGCTAAATGCAATCCCTGAATTGATGCAATCTTTCCTGCCTTGACTGTGCAAGTATCATGGGCACATCCAATGTGTGTTTACTTGCATGTGTGCAAGCGGATAATGTCTCAAATGATAGTCAACTTCCCTTTCACCAAGAACTCAACTGGGTCTCCATTGGATCTTACATGCATGCAGCTAATATTAGTAAATCCTCAGTTTCATGTGAGATCAATGCATGTGAATTAATTAATATTTAATTCACTTGATCTCTCACTACTTGTATCTTTAGTTACAACTAGCACAATTGATTTTAACTCACTTAACTGAGTTAAACTATTTACAACTTGCACAAACTCATGCACCACTGCACTTCGAACTCTGTTACAACTAGAATCACTTTGTTACAAATGGAATTACTCTGCATGTCCCACCAACCAACCTCTAACTCGAAATTCACTTAGCTAACTGATTTTTCCACTTCAGTTAACTATTTCAAGTCCACACTGAGAACAGATTACAATTTAATGTCCATCTAAATTAAGGGATAATAAAAATAGACATGCACCTAAAAATAGCCTGTGGGCCCCATCTAGTGTAGGTGCTTAATTTTCACTAGGATAATGGGTGCCAAAAATTTCTTGTTGAATCTCAACAGTATCTGGGATGGTAAGTTTAGAAATGAATAAGCTTAACTATGAAAGGGGGATGGGGTGAGGAGAGGAGGTGAGGGGAATCTTAGGTAAAATGTAATTTATTACATTTTATCTAATAACCAACATCTCATTGAATTGTTCATAAACCTAACATGTCTATAGACCTATCATAACCAAAGGAAAATTCTTTGGTGTTACATTGATTTAGAGAGGAAAACATGGCATTATATTTATCCATATGATAATAAACAATATATGTTGATTTGAATAAATATAGTTTGATGCATTAAAAAGAAACATAATGAAAAAAAAAAGTTTTCCATTCAGAAGGATTAAAAGAAGAGTTAGAAGGATAAAGATCTATATGTATTTTGTTCTTCTTCGTGGTTGATTCTAGGGATTCCATCTTCTTGAAACATTTGGACTCTAATTGATCATCTCACTTGTGAAAGTTGTAATGTTTTTCATTCTTCTTGTCTTTTGATGTGTAAGAATTGTTATCATCACTTAGAGTAAGTGAAATTTGAGATGGTACTCTTGTTACTACACTTTCTTTATTAAAGCCTAAGTCCTCCTGTCATTAGCCATAAGAATGTATCCTTCCACTAATTACAAAATCCTAGTCTTAATTTTGTATAGAAACCAATGGATGGTTAAACGTACTCTAAACAAGGCTAGCTTATAGCTTCGAGAGACAAAGGCTAGTTCTCTTAAGTAGGAAAAATAAAAGGCCCAAATATTATTTTTGAGATGCTAGTAATTTCTCGAGAGTAATGGTGCTTTCTATTTTTATACCCTCTTTCAATCCTAGAATTATGTATTTCTCTTCGTAGGGGATGAAAAAATCAAGGAAGGGTGGACTACAAGTCTCATAGGTAACTAGGAGTGATATAATTGAGAGAGGGAGAGTTGTGTGTAATACAAATAACTTCCATGAATAGCCTCCACTTGTAGCTTATGCATTATCCAAATTTTTTACTTTTTGAAGTTGTTTTGAGGGTGCTTATAGGTTTAATATGGTAAAAATCATTAGAAGGTCACAAGTTTTACTTGGAAAATCCACACATATATGGGAAAAGGGTATTGCAAGAGAAGGTATAGAAATTGTGGAAATAAGTGTGTAAGTGGCCAAAGTTAATTTTTTTATTAGGGTTCAACCAAATATAGGTATAATATATTGAAATTGTTTTTCTATCATTGCATCCCATTATGGTTTCCTAGAAGCTTCATGAAAAGTATTTGAATCCTAAGTATTTGAAACGAGATCGAAATGAGAAGAGGATCAATAGCATTATGAGTGCACATGGTGATGATGAAATGATGATGACTAGATCGTCGATTACTTCCCTTGTTGTATGGACCCATTAAGGAAATTGTGGATCAATTAAAATTCAAGTTGAATAAACTCATTTTGATGAGGAGGTGTAGGAATTTTTTTATTTTTTTTTTGTATATATCTTAAATGTCATCATCTAAAGAATAATACCACTGAAGACTAAAATAAATACGATAAGAATAAGAATAATACAAAATATATATATATATATATATATATATATATATATATATATATATATATATATATATATGGCACATGTGTGGAACATGGCTTAAAGGTTGAATATGGCACAAACATTGAATTAGGCACATAGAGAAACATACCTTCATCAAATTAAAATGTCTCCTAGCGATGACATATATAATATTTGGTACAAGAAGTCAATAACTTTTTACATCCTTTGAATAACAAGAAAATATGTACTTCTCATTTTAAATTGCAGATCTTTTTTTTTCTCATCAAGAAGATGTGCATAGGGTTCAATTCCAAACACACAAAAGTGGTGTACATCTACTTTAGTGTTATTACATGCTCCTTATTGTGTTATATTTTATAAATACTTAGTAGTAATATGGTTGACTATGTGATTGAAACATTAATAAATTATTCCAAAAAATGGGGCATGAGATCCTTAGCTTAGACAATACAATTATCCATTTTCTTTAAGGTGTGATTCTTTCTTTGGCAACAACAACATGTTGGGGTGTATCTGGAAGAGTGTGTTGCATTTGACCGCTATGTGTAATACAATAATATTTAAATTGGTGTTTACATATTCATTATCATTATATTTTCTTAGGTTTTGAAGTTGATGTCTAGATTGCTTTTCTACAAGGACCTCAAAGGCCAAAAATATTTAAAATACTTTGGTATTAAGTTTTATGAATTAATCCCAACTAGATCTAGAGAAGCATCAATTAAGGTTAAGAAATACTTTTACCCCAAAAACAATTGAATGGAAGTGAACCACATAAATCACTATGTACAAATTGTAAGTGAGTCAATATGTGCCAAGAAGCACATTTTTCCTAATGATGTTTGTCAAGACTATACCCATGGAAAATATGATTTCTACATGAAACAAGAGGAAGATTAATGATTATATTGTGTTTAGAGAACAATTGTAATGAGTAGTATTTTAGATGGCTAAACTTATTATGCCAAAGTATATTCATATCATCACTATGAATAGTAGAAACTAAAGAGACAATGACCCAAAGTAGTCAAACATGTACAACTTGGTGAGATGAAGACTTTGTGGTTTTTCCTTCACCAAATGATTTTTCTTTTAGATAGAGAGAAGGTTGCAAGAGATATTAAGAACTAATAGTACATCATTAAAATATCCACTATGTCATTGAATTATTCATAAACCTTTAATGCCTAGAATTATTCATAAACCTATAATGCCTAGAGGCATATCATCACCAATAACGATTTCATTGGGTTTACATTGATTTAGCGTAGAAAATATGGCTTCATTTTTATCCATATGATAAGATGCTTTGTATTGTGAGGATTTTGTTTTTTCAAGAAACGTACTATGATAGTTATTCCTATTGGAAGTTGAAAAAATGAATAGTAAAGGTGGCTTTGTGTGAAAATAATGAACATAAACTTAAAAAATTGCAATTTGTATAAATAAAACACCCTAATTTGGAGAGCACAAAAGAATCAATAAGAAGAAAAATAATTGCACTCCAAATGAAAAATTTATGCCCATTTGAAAATTATTGTCAGAAACTAAAATACCAATAGAAAGGGACCATTAAAAGTGGCATGTGGAATTTTGAAAGTGTGCCACATGATATGATGACCATACTACTAACATGGAAACATTTTAAGGTAATATTGACGTGTGGTAGGTTGTTAACATGGCCAAGTGCCACATTACGGTGACTGGTAAGCCTACATGGTAGTCGGTGCACAACAATGTGTGGAGATGACAAGTAAATAATGTGTCATGGAAAAGCCAATAAGGCCATATGGTAACTCATTAGTGGTGGATTATTTTCTCAATCATCATGCTAGTGAGTGGTTGGGATGATTTTCTAAACATACATATTACAATATTGCACCAATATTGTCACTTGGGACACATAAAGGTATGGTGTGTTAACACTTTTAAGTCTTGACATTAAATAATTATGGGAGACCCAAGTAAGTATGAATCCCATAAAAAATAGAAATAAAGGGTGGCGATAACATAGAAGACAATTATCCAAATGTGGAGACTACCCACATGGAGGAATTTTGATGTCAACCTAAACTTGGCTCCCAAAAGAAAGGATTTTCATTAAAAGAAAGCATCCACACTTCAAAAAAACATTAGAATAGTTAAACACAACTGAGAAGGACCCAAGGAGTGCCTATACAACAATAGGGGTTGTGTTTGGCCACAAAACAACAACTAAGCATAATGTTGAGTGAAGCTTAACATTCAAACCTGATCTAGGTGGATATTGGTGTCCACCCACCTATTCCACTTGGCTTACAACACAGTTTTCTATCAATTCCTATTTTGGTAGTTTTCTATTTTTGGAAGTTTTCAAATCCTGAACTTTCAAAGTCGTTTTGAGACCCTAAATGACGTTTTTTGGGGAAATGGGAAAACGTGAATCTAATATTATGTTTGCAATTGAAACTTTTTCTCCTCAGGTAAACCTTTCTAAATGTTTCTTTTGCGCACCAAACATAGATAATATGCCAAAGTTACGACCTTGAAGTTGACATTCCAACTTATCCCATTTGAGCCCATAAGCCTTTGGTGCTTCATCTCCTAAAGTTAGGGTTTTGAAATTTTATGGTTTCTCATTTTTTATTCATGATAAACATGCCTCAGAGCCTCATTCTAACACAGTTCAAGAAGGCGAGTAGTAATCGCATATCTTCTTAGATATAAGCTACCACTGCTTGAGCTAGTTTTCTTTCATGCTAGATGTAAATAGTTTCAAAATTTGCTATTTATTATTTGAAGTTTAGTTTCATTGTATCTCTGTGTTTTTTTTCAAATATATATTTCATTTCGTTCCTTCCTAAATCTGGATCAGTGGTATTAGAGAAATCTTCTCTTTATTTCTTTGTCCATGCATGTCCCTAACGAGGTTGAGATATAAGGAGATGGGACTCGAACTTCTTAATACCTTGCAAGACCGTACTCATTGACCCTGACGACCTCCCATGGTAAAAGAAAATAAATATGCGGGAACAAGAGATCCTATCAAATTTTTGCTCGAAGAATTCCTCGAGTGACAAAGGAACGAAATGATGCATAAATTTTCCTAGATCCTTTAGTGAATACCATTAGCCGACTCATCTTCATCTAGCAACAACTTCAGAGGAACCACCCCATTTAAGGTACAAATTAATTTTGATATTCCTATATTCATATTAGGAAAAATATATGCATATGCTCTAGATAAATGGTTAAATATGGTGGAAGGATATTTTTCGGTCCAAGATTATTCTGATAGAGGAAAGATTAATTTTGCACTTCTTTAAGTCCCTCCCCGACACACACATAAAGGAATAGTGGGAAATTTACTATGAGAAAAGGGCCACGAAGGATTCTACAATATATTTAGTTGCACCATATTTGAACTCTTTTAAGGATGTTGTTAAGGAACATTATTACCCAATTGGAAGCTATGAAGAAAAATATATAAAATGAACCACACTATGGAAATAAAGGGACCAAGAAGTGCCAAAGTTCGGGAATATCTTTCGTACATTGCACATGAAGTTGGGATCAAGGACTCTGAGAAACATCTGGTGCTCAAGTATCGTGGTTGTCTGCACAAATATATCCATACACAAATCGAGTTCTTGTACATCTCCTCACTTAGCGCAACATAGTGATATGCTACCGAAATCGAGAAAAAATTTAAATAGAAGAAGCGAGATTTTGGTTCTGCAAATACTAAGCAGGCACCCCCAAACCATAGAAAAAAGGACAAAGCTAAGGTGGAACAACCTAGTATAACCCATTGAAGCCACAATCAAATATTAGAAATGGGAAGATGAAGAAAGACACGATTAAGTGGTGTGAGTTCCATAAAAACCCCACTCATAACACAAATGAGTGTCACACAAAAGGATCATTGGTGCCTGATATGAAAGCTTCAAATTTAGATACAGGTCTTGACTCTGAACTAGACCCTGACAAGGGGAAAAAAATCATCGATGAAAAACCTAGTGCCACCGTTGTTACCACGAAGTTCTAGCATAGTGAGCGCAAAGATTAAGAATAAGGTGAGCTTCTCTTCCACTGACAAATGTGGGTGAAATGGGATCCATTTCATTTCATTATCAATATCGGGAGTCAAAATAACCTTATCTCAACAGAGGTCATTAAGAGGTTGGGCCTACCAGCAACACCACACCTGCAACTATACACCATCGAGTGGTTCCACCAAGGGAGATATCTTTGTGTCAACCAATAATTCCACTTGCCCTACAACATCAAACCTTTCACAAACAAGTTATGTTGTGAATTTAATCCCCTTGAATTTTATTACATTTTTTTCGGCCAACCATACTTGTAGAAGTAGCATGTTGTGTATCAGTCCAGGCCTCGTAATATTATTATTACTTTGGTATAAATTTTTATAGGATACTAGAGGTATCCCTACTTACTGTTATGTCTTTGATCTCTATTAAGCAATGTAATAAATATCATCTCCTAGACTGGGAAATTTGTCTTCCTCCTTATTCACTCTCAAAGTAAGGGAAGATCATGGCCACATCCATGGCTTCTACACATGGCTCCTATGCATGGAAATTCAAGTGGGTAAGGTCATGGAAGAGTAAAAAAACATATTCTTTTCACCCACAGGGGTGCCTTTGTACTGTCAGCTCAAGCATTCAATAAATATGACCCTTGACACACCTCTACCCAATGGGCCAATCTATAGTTTCTCTATTCTAGAAAATGATAAAATCAAGTGATAGATCCAAGAGTTACTACAAAAAGGGCACATACTTCCAAGTTTCCCACCCTATGGGAGCCAATTTAAGTCATGCAGAAGAAGGATGGGACCTAGAGACATTGTATTGATTATCGAGCCCTAAAAAAAATCACATTTGAGAACAGGTATATGATTCCATACATTAATGACCTTCTTGGCTAGTTAAAGGGGAAAAAATACTTTAACAAGATTGATTTGAAGTTCGAGTATCACCAAGTTCCAACAGAACCTGTATTTGTTGTTTTTTTTACTAACTGTCCCAAAAACACCTTCCTTGTAGCTGGTTGTTTCCTACAAGGAGCATACAAAAAATTGGATGATGTTAGTGTTGAAACAAGAACTAATAAAGCATTGAATGTAATGAGAACAATTCATAGACAAGGTTAAACTAAAACTAAAGTAAACAACATGAAACAATGTTAATGAAGCAAAAACACATCAACAAATGTATAGGAACAAGATCATCTTTATTGATTGGTGGTAGTGGAGGAGTTACAAATAAGATATCAAGACACTTGAAGAGGGTTGCTTGAGAAATGGTGCTCAAAATCTCTCGGCAAGGATTTCCCTTTGTCAATCTCCTACTCTCTTAAATAAGTAAAGAGAACTCTCAATAAAGGTAGAATCCACTCAATAATGGAATGCACGATTGCTTGGGAGTAATTTTGTCAACATAATAATGCAAAAAATTCTTCTTCTTCTTGGTCTTCCAATACCTTGTATATATATAATTTGAACTCCTCTTTTCCTCCCTTGGTTCATCAATGAGAAAATGACTTGAGAGAAGGACAAGAGGATTCCTTTTGGGGTTGCATATCTCCAATCGGCTCGAAATTGAATGTCCTTGGGAAGTACTTATCTGGGATCTTAGCTCAAATCATGTGGAGTGGTCCCAGACTTCTTATTATACTTTTAGCGACCCACGCGACTATCAAAGGAAAAGCCACGCGGTATTGATATTTTTCCTTTGGAGCGCCCAAGCGAGTTGATTTTCTTAGAATGGACTTTGGAAAACTTTTGATTTTTATTTTTATTTTTTTTCATGATTTTTCTAGTTGGAAAAGAATCACTTCTACATGTTTCCTGACTCTAGGTGTCATATTACCTTTACAAATGTGTGTACGATTTTTCCATATTAATAGAACCCAAGGATGTGTGGAAGACTGCTTTAAAGTTTAAGGAGGATATTTTCAAGTGGTTGATCATTCCATTCAGTTCAAAAAATTCTCCCACACCTTTTATGAGGCTAATGTATGACATATTCCATCCTTTCACCATATTTTTCGTGGTTTTATATATCGATGATACCATCATCTTTAACAAGAGTTTGGAATATCACTTGCAACATATTTTATAGGCCCTAAATACTCTACAACAACACAAGTTATGTGTGAACTTGTAAAAATTATCCTTTGGCATGGAAAAGGTCCAATATCTGGGTTAAATTATTGATGAGAAAGGTGTGCATGCTGATCCATTTGTATGAGGTTGTCAAAATATGCCAACTCCTGCACCAAGGCAAGTGACTCACTAAGAACCAAGTTTAGTAGAAGTTTCCCCATCTAATGGAGGCACTTAACAAATTGGGTACCACTGCTTCCTAAGGGGGGAGGATTGATACAAGTGTATATTAATGGTCACCCACCTATCCCACTTGTCTTACATCACAATTTTCTATCAATTTCCTATGATTAGCACAATTTTCTGTTTTGGCAGTTTTTGGGTCTTGAACTTCCAGGGCAGTTTTGAGGCCCTAAATGACGTTTTATGGGGAAATGGGTAAATGTGAATTAAATATTGGTGTTTGAAGTTGAAATTTTTTTCTCCTCATATATACCTTTCTAGTGGGCTATCATGTGCACCAAACGAATATTGTATGCCAAAGTTACGACCCCAGGAAGTTGGCATTCTAATTTACCCCATAGGGGCCCATAAGCCTTTGGCGCTTCATCTCATAGGTTTATGATTTTGAATGTTTATGATTTCCAATTGTTTATTCATGATAAAAATTCCTTGGAGCCTCATTGTAACATATTTTAGGAAGGTGAGTATCCATCGCATCTCTTCTCAGAGATAAGCTACCACCACTCGAGCTAATTTGCTTTCATTCTACAAGTAACCAATTTCAACATTTTCTATTTATTAATTGAAGTCCATTTTCATTGTATCTCTATTTTTTTGTTTAAATATGCATTTCATTTCATTCCTTCCTAAATATGGATCAAAATATTAACCTACAACCACCAAAAACACAACCAAATAAATGGGAAAGGGACAAAAAATAAATTGTGAATACACACAAAAACTTGTTGTGGGGATTGTATGAACAAAAAATAATTGTTAGAAAAATATTTGGATAGTTAAAATATTAGTATTTGGATTAAAAAAATTGCAACGAGACAACCCCAAACCATTGGATATGTTTCAATTTTCTAGGTTCACTCAAAGAGGAGGTGTTATGCAGAGAAATCCCTCTTGCGGACAAGAGTGGTCTCCCTAGATTCCTAAGGGAAAACTAGAAACAAACAAACAATTGAATAAATCTTTCCCTAAGCTAACTTCGTTTAAATCATCAAAACATGAGAAGGATAGTGGTGCCCTTACCTATTTTCAAAATTCTTGATGGAGATCCCTGATCCGTCCCGATGCAACTCCTCAATGCTTTGATAAGATCTGTAGTCACAGACATAAAAGATATCAAAGGCATATGAAATATAATGATTCAAGCAAGCTTAATCTAATGATCAAGGAGACTTTCCGGATGCGAATAAAGTTTAAGTTGGATGGGACGTTTTTCCCTGTGAGGTTCCCGACATCGGGCACATGGTGTGGCCATATGGCCACCCACAGGTGCATTAATCCTCCATTTAATGTTGCCAGCCCGCATAGCACTTGTGACATTAACTCATTCCACAACCAGAATTTGCCGCTACTCTAGTTTATAATGGCTCCGCTGCACCAAAATTATGTTCATGCCCTCCCTGACTGTTGGTATCCCGCTCTGCAGAGGTGCCTTTGTCCTCCTACTTGTGCCGAGCCAAGTTCTCAAACGCACACAGGAAGATGATGCTTGTTGCTTAGCTGCATTAAAACTTCGTCAGAATTTCACTATCCACAAAGCGCACTTTGTTGCAAGAATTCTCGACCCCCTACAACACAAGCCTCACCATTCCTGTCTGATCATTATCATTCCCATCCTGAGCATATCCAATATCGCCCGAGCTCCACTGTCAGAATGCCTCGCCTTAGAAAGAGGATGAGAAGCCGATGCAGCAGCAGCTGGGGCAGAGAAATTCACTCTCGGTCCACCTCCAGTTCTGATTCTTCCTCTGAGGACTTCTCTCGTGGCCATCACCCTAAAACCTGGAGAAAACGGGGAAGAACCAGCCTTGCTGGGTAGGCGCATCCTATCCATGGCCCCTAATCTCATGATGTTGCATCTCCTTTGCAACCATTCACTCAGCATTATGCTACCCCTGTCTCCACTCCACCCACCAAAATTTCTCTCTGCCAAACCTCCCATAGAGCCGAGTTCCAATTTTCTTGCACCATGGACCAACCCATAATTACTGCTTTCATCACTGTCACCCTTCGGGAGGAAGCAGCTAGTAAAGAGGACAAATCTGACTCCAAGGAAAATAGCGCACCGCTGGGGATGAAAAGTGCTGGTAAGGAAAAGGAATCGATGAATGAGGCAGCTAGTAAAGCCACCTGTGCAAAAACTGAAGATGAAGATGGCAGCAGTGACGAATACAGATGTCACATTGAGGAGGAGCCTCCCTCTCCTGCAAATGACAAGTAAACACGGTAAACTCCATTGGAACACGGATCTAAAGCCCAGGTTTCATGGGTCATTTTTTGTGTTTTTGTTAATCTCTCCTTTGCTGAGAGTGAAAAATGTTGTTTTCATGGGTCAATTTTTGTTTTCATGGATCCATTTTCTAAACTTAATGTCGGTTTCCCCTATGAGGGCGGCAAGATAATTATCTAAGGGACTAGTTTCCCCTCTTGGGGCAGTCCAGAATTATGTATTTTTTTACAATCATACCCAGCTCTCAGGCTCACTTAGCTGAGGCTGTGGTCGCCTTGTATTTTTATGTTATATAAATAGAAATAGACTTATCTAGAAAAAAAAGATTTGATCAAGGAGACTATAAATTGAAATCATTATAATGAATACATAAAGGAACATAAATCATTCATCATTTCAGTGACACAAGAAAATGAGAAAAAAATTCATTTGTATTCATTCAGAGATAAAAGAAGATCCTTAAAACCATGCCTTGATGTCATGAGGTTCCTCCCAAATGCCTCCAATACTCTCCTTAGATGATAAGATTCCTAATCTAAATTCACCAGCATAATTCTACCTTTTGTGAATCCCTGAACCCTCTAGCCTCTCCTCAATTTATAGGACAAATGGGGGATGTTTCAGATCTAAAAGAGAAGGATGAGATCCACTGATAGTGGTATTAGTGTTACTTGATGAAAGGGAATTAGCTCCATGTTGTGAGGGGTAAGGCTCAAATATATATGACCAGGAAGCTTCTAGTTGGGATATATTTGCCCAACAAGCCTTCTAGAACTTACTCTTTATTTTTACTTTTCATTGAGTCATGTGTGTTGTCTACAATGGAAGACAGAGCGCAGTTCTGCACAGGTTTCAATGGAAGAAATTGTGCATGCAGATAAATTGACTAGGAAAAGTGCGCAAGTCATACTAAACAGGTTAAAATGCCATGTTACACAAAATTTGTCTTCAAGGTTTTTAGATGTTTTACTTGCAAGGGCGTTCATTGAAACATCTGTATGGATGGCGAGAGATTCATTTTTACCATCAAGTGTCATGGTGACAAAATGATGTGTAACAACGGGCCATATAAAGGTCAATAATATAAGAAAATGAAACTCGTTGACAGTAAACTCAAAATAAAGATGAAAATTATAAAAATAAAACTTTATGAAACAAGTATTTTACTCCTCAAATCATCAAATAGAACTAACTATATTTCAAGTAACATAATCCTTTATGAACAAAAAATATATGTAGCCAAAAACAACATTATGCAAAAAAAGGGTCTGCATGGCCCATAAATGCCCATAAGTTTTAGAAATATAATTGTGAAATGAATGGAATACAATTATTAGAAATATTCATGTAACAAATGAAATCAAACTTTGATTCACATTGTGACTCCTTCCATAGTTTTCATACAATGTAGGATCTCGATCAAAACATAAGTAAGTCTTTAGATGTGTTCTAATAACATTTTCGAAAATAGTCTATATTCACATAAGTTGAGCACCTTACGACATTCACTCACACACAAATCAAATATTAGGGCATTAGTGTTTACTTGGTTTAATCCCTTGAAGAGAGAAAGAATTCATGATATTAAAATTTATCATCTCAAAGAAAAATAACTTACATTAACATTTGTCATAGTGATAATTAACAAACGACCCTCAATTTTATTTATGTACAGTTCATGGGCCAATTGAGTGTTAAGCCACAAATCAAGTGTCATTAATATCAAGGATATGTTGAACCATCAAGTTACTCATATGTAAAAAATTATTATGATTTTCATAGTAATAAAATATAGAAACATATAAAAAGAATCATTAAAAACAGCCCTTAATATAAAAAAACATTAAACCAAATTAAACTTAACTAATTCTCGTTGTCAAAATAACCTTGCAAGATGTCTTACTCAATAAAAAACTCCTTTGCAAACAATTGAGCAAGAGAAAAATAATAGAATATTGAGCTTTTAAGATAAAAAAAAAATGTTGAAGAGAAAACTTTCCTTACAATTCATATTAAAGAAGAGAACATAGTGATATGGGGGCATTGCTATGATATTAAAAGTTTTTAACAAACAAATTGCAAAGAAAAAATATCCCATCAATGATGCCTTTGAGTTGAAGCAATGAAAAATACATTAAATAATGTTTTTCCTTTAAAATATAGCTATGAAATTGGAGCTCCTTTGTGGCCAAACCTAGGAATACTAAAAAAATTAATAAAACATTTTCTAGGATAAAATCCACTTAATCCATCACGAATGATAAGATCATGCATATCAATAACATTGTGAAAACAAGGGAGGCTGCATGGCAACTAGTCTCTCCCAAAAACAAGAGTTGTGTGGTTGATATACGAGACCATAAGCAACGACACAGGAAAGACAAGGCAGTTTATCTCTTTGATACGAGGCCATAAGAAAAGTCACAAGCAGGACAAGTCAGTTTATCTCTTTGATATGAGACCAAAAGCATAGGCAGGAGCAAGGTGAGCTAACAATGAGAAAGGTGCCAGAAGCAAAGGTGGCTAGAGAAGCACCATTAGCAATTGCTTTTTCACCCGTGGATGATTCAGTTGATGTAGAAGTTGTTGATCCTTCGTTAATGAAGCGATGGTGTTGAGATTCAACAAGAAAATTTCAGCACCCATGCCTAGTTGCATTAAGCACTCAAACTAGGGTGGGGCCCACAATATTATTTTTGGGTGCATGTCTATTTTAGTTATCCCTTAATTAAGATGGAAAATAAACTGTAATATATTCTCAATGTAAACTTGAAATAGTTAACTGACAGTGATAAACTTAGTTAGCTAGTGGATTTCGAGTTAGAGGTAGTTGGTGAGGCATGCAAAATAAGTCTACTTGTAACAGAGTTCGAAGTGCAGTGGTGCATTATTTAATGCATGTTGTAATCAGTTTAACTCAGCTAAGTGAGTTAAACTCAGTTGTGATAATTGTAACTAAAGATACACTAGTGAGAGATCAAGTGAATTAAATATTAATTAATTCGAAATCAGTGATCTCACATGAAATTGAGGATTTACTATTATTGGTTGCATGCATGTCAGATCCAGTGGAAACCCAGTTGAGTTCTAGGTGAAAGGGAAGTTGACTATTAATTGTAGGATTATTGGCTTGCACACATGCAACCAAACACCCATTGGAGTGCATATGATACTTACGCAGTCAAGGAAGGCTAAAATTACTATCTTTTAGGGATTGCATTCATCGTGGATTGTGCAAGGCAAGCAGGCTGTCTAGAGGCTGAGAATTAGCTATGTGTTGGTCATTTTTGTTCAGGACAGTGTGAGACAATTAGCTGAGTACTAGAGGGCTCTTGTGAGAATATTTTTGTATGTAATTGTTTCATGATCCATGATTAATATAAAATAGAGGATAGTGGGGTTTTTAGCTATAAGATTTCCCCGGGAAATTATCTGTGTTGTGGTTGATTTTATTCTTCTTCATGTTCATGTGATTAGCGATTGTGTTTTAATTCTGCAAAATATTTGTAGAAGCGATTCAATATTTAACTTTAGTACATTTTTATATCAGGTGAATACAAGATATACATGCATGTTATAAAATTTATACATGGTATTAGAGCACAAGAAATTGCAGAAGTGAATCAGGAGCTGAGTTTGTGACTGGATAGAATTTGAATTTGCAGAAATAATTTCTTGGTGCTACAGCTGATTCACGATCGAAATGGCTTTCAATGGCTTGAGGTTGGAGTATGCACTTGAGGGCAGCTCAAACTATATTTCTTGGAAGGACAGGATGGAGGCAGTACTCGAAGACAATTTCTTAAAGGAATTCATTAACACTAATGTTCCTAAACCCGTTGTGGCAGATGCTGCAAATCTTGATGCATGGAAAAATAAAGTGGCAAAGGCGAGGAGGATCCTATTGGAGGGAGTATGAGACCACATTGCCTCAAGCCTCCATGGGAAAGCCACACTATATGCAATGTGGAAGGCTTTGATGGATATATTCCAAAGCATTAGTGACCATAGGAAATTGGCGCTCAAAGATAAACTCAGGAAGATCAATATGGAAAAGGGTGACACCATTCCAAAATATATAACAAAGTTTTTCCAATGGCGGGATGAACTGGTGAGCATTGGAATAACAGTAGCTGATGATGATTTGGTGAGATTGGCTCTCCTAGGACTTCCCAAGAGTTGGAACAGTTATCAAGACTCTGTGAATGGAAGGGAAAAAATGCGAAATTGGGAATGACTGTGGTCGGATTTGGTGCAGGAGGAGTTTAGCCCGAACACTAGAGATGGATCTTCATCTAAGAATGAAGATGAAGAGGATTTTTCGTTGGCTTCCAAGGCAAGGAAGGGGAAGGGGAAGAAATTCCATTCTAAATCTGATTCCAAATGGCAAGAAGTAGGACATGTCCAAGGTGAAGTGTTTTCACTATCACGAGCATGGAAATTTTGCTACTAACTGTCCACAAAAGAAGAAGAACAAGAAGGTTGGAGGATCTGCAGCTGATGAGGCCCTTGCCTCATAATTTGAGCTTGAATTCTCATTGATCCAATGCATGGTGTCCAGGGCATTGGGATCTATGTGTTATTTGGATAGTGGCACTTCCTTTCACATGAGGGGAGACAAGCAACTTTTCAATGACTTGGAGGAGAAGGATCTCCAGATGCATATTGAAATGGGTGATGATGGGCGATATAGTGCTACCGGGATTGGTGCCATTAATTTTAAGAGGTATTTAGGTAAAACCTTTCAATTAAAATATGAAATTCATGTACCAAGTCTGAAGAAAACTTTGGTCTCAATTGCAATCTTGGAGGATAGAGGCTATGATGTTGTTTTTAGAGAAGGAAAATCTTTCCTACGACATAAAATAACATGAAAAGCCAAGAGGATAGGGATTCAAGTTAAAAATATCTACAAGCTGGAGGTAGATGGTTGCACAACAATGATGGGAAACGCAGATCAAGTGGTGATAGGGATGACGATGAATTATGGCACAGGAGATTAGGCCATCTTGACCATGGAGCCTTGAAAGTTATGCAACAGATTTCTACTGGTCTTCCCAGGGGTACACTTGCGCAGTCAGACACATGCAAGGGATGTACTATGGGAAAATATATAAAGGCCACCTTTCATGAGAAGTAAAACCGAGCTTCAGGGATCCTTGAGAGAGTTCACATAAATGTGCATGGTCCTTTCTCTATTGCTTCAACAACAAAACATAAGTACTATGCAATCTTTGTTGATGAATTTTCTCGTAAGTGCTGGATCTTCTTCATGCAGAAGAAAGATCAGAAATTCTCTAAGTTTGTGAGTTTAAGGCACTGGTGGAGAAATATTCGGGGAAGCAAGTGAGGGCTCTTAGGAGTGATAATGGTGGAGAATACATATCTAACAAATTCAAGAACTTCTGTAGCAAAGAAGGAATTCGAAGAGAACTCTGTTATTCAGCGGTTGTCATTGATGTCAACCCAAGCAACACCAGGGGCTACCCAAATATTGCAAGGGAATTTTTAGCTACCAAATTAATATATTTTGGGTCAAGAATGCTTTTTATGGTTTCTACTTGCCGAGATGTTTCCATTTATATACGGCATGCCACGTAATTCTTCACAGTTTGAGAGATATTCATGTTTGAATTTTTTACCCCCAGTTAGTGGGATAAAACCCCATGGGGTTGTGGCATGGGTCATTGAAAAGTCATAATTAATATTTTTAAGCTCCTAAAATCTCTCCCACGTTCACTTGTTGAAGCCCCTCTCAACCTAAGCATTTATATAAATTTTGATCCTCATATCCTCCTTATGTAAGGCATTTCACTATCTGAAACAGGTCATCGTGGAATTTTCGCTCTAATTTTTTTTTCTACGAAGGTTCAGAAGCTAAAATTTTTATGAGGCGAAGCCAAAATCTTGAGGAATCTCCTGTACAAATTTCAGATCAAGGTGCACAATATTTTCAGAGATATGATTTGTGGAAGTCATTGTTTTTGCAGGCTCTTGAAATTCATCTCAAAAAAGTGACCTTGGTAAAATCATCATAACTCTCTCTTTGAGTATCGAATTGGAATTTTGTAAAATGTGGCAGATAGTGAACGGACTTTAGTTTTCACTCTATCAATTTCAGAGCCGAATGAAGAAACATTGACACGTGGAATTCCGTACAAGTTCGCTCTACTGAAACAGTGCATAATTAGGGAATTGTGAGAGATTGGGCATAATTGTCTCTTGAAGAATCCAAATTGGGTTAGACTTGTGGCATTTTGTTGGCGACGAAACAGGGCTCGCAGGCAAGACCCAGGTTCATAGGTTGGGGCCAACAAGGGAATCCGCTGTAGTCTAGAACCACACCGACATTGTCACCCTACTCCGGAGAGCAGAGAGTCTCACCCAAGGTGTGCCGCGACCACATGCAGAAGGGGAGTAGATCAATAGTGGTGGAAGGATCTGCAACTCATGTTTAATATGGGATTGATTGCATAAACATCATCACATACACAAGAACATTCAGAAGAGTGAACAGGTATTAAGCAAATAAAATTTTAAGACATCACAGACATCATGCATGCATGTAACTCATATAATAAGACAGCAACCTGTAAGTATATTGATAACCTTCAACCAAATCCATAGTTACATCGCTTCCACAGGAAGAGCTTTACAAGTCTATTACAGGCATCTTATAGGATAGAAAGATAGATACGAGAAGCCTAGGAACTATAGATATATCATGCTCGGAATGGGTTTCCTCTGCAGCATCCGCTCAATCCTCTCTAGTCGCTCTACATTCGTCTCTTCTTTCGGCCAGGTGACGGCTATTTATTCACCCGCCATCGCAACTGCTAGTTCCTCTTGCGTTCTTCTTCGGCTGCTTCTAGCTTCTCTCTTGTTGTCTATGAGTTCTTCTCTCTGTCTTCTATTGTATATTCTCTTCGTCTGCACTTATGCATCTAATTTCTTCAGCTATCTCATGTTTCCTCACAACCTCGGTAGCCCCGCTACTCACCGTAGTTGCAACTTGGTTGCGGTTGCCATGTGTCATTCCGCAACCCAAAAATCTGCTCTTTATTCAAAATTCAAAACATTCAAAACAAGGGCCCCAACAGGCCCCGACCACAGTTTCTTGACTCGTCCCGAGTCAATCACAAATCAGTGTCTCTATCTCCATCGCCCCACTAGACCCCGTGCCCTGTTCCTGCTGTGCACCTTCAGCCTGCTGTCCAAATAAGGGCCCCAACTCCGGGACTTGGCTGAATGCCATAGCCTTAAGCTCATTGAAGGTCGTCACAGCTTGCTGCCACCCCTGTAACAATGCATCTGTCTCTGCGGCGATCTTGGTGACAACTGCCTCCTCTACCTGCGTTGGTACAGTCCCGAACACCGAGCCGATTTGGGTTTCGGCCTCGGTGGCTAGCTGTTGCATTGGAGGGGTGGGCAGAGCTCACGAATTACTTGTTTGGCCATTTCTGTGTTGGCCTCTGTTTTTTGGATCTGCACCTCCAGAGCATCTGCCTGGGCATATAGCTAGTCCAATCGCGCAGGGTCCGTGGCCTCTTGGATTTCCCTCGAAAGTTGCTGCAGCTGCGCTAAAATGGGTTTCGTTTTGACCGTAAGTGCCATCGAGCACTCCTGAAGACCCTTCAGGAGGTCGTAGGCATCGCGCGTTGCAGAGTTGAGAGTTTTCTGCATCTGGGTGACCTGGCCCTGCTTTTCTACAATTTGTGCTATATAAACTGCCTCTGGATCGGGCAGCGCTGGCCGTTCTGCTAACGCTGCTTGGAGATCCACATTTTCCTTGTGGAGGCCATTGAATGCGATCCTGAGGTGGAGGGCCTATTCTACGATATTTGTCTCTGGTACATCTGCAGGTAGCTAAGTGTAATGAGCCTCGACGGCTGGCCATAACCCGGAAAACACCTTGGCGACTTCATTTATCTGGCCTTGTATCTGCCCCTGTGCTGCTGTGAGCTGGTCGCGCTGTTCAGTTAGAACAGTGATCTGTTGTTGTTGCTCTTCGCACCTCTGCTGCAGTTCAGAATGAAGCCTTTCCGCTTGATGGGCCGCCCTCTGGATAAAGTGGTAAAGTTGAGCCGTACCCCATGTTTCTAAGTTGGCGACCCCCAAAGGGCTTTGATCCAACTGCCTTTCCTGTAGGGGTTTCCCACTGGCAACTGATCGAGTAGAGTGCTCTGGAGGGGATGGCGGTGGGGTCTGATGAGGCGTTGAGTTGGCCATATTCAAGTCCGGCCGCTCCTGCTGATCTGTATGGACAGTCTGTGGAAGTACAGTAGGCTCAGGCTGAGACTCAGCTAAGTCGGAAACAATTTGTGCCATCTGGGTAATTATATCAGACAAAGAAACCCCATAACGAGTTAATTCCTGTTGGCATTCTTCTCGGCGATAATCATGCGATCAATCGCATGCTAAGGTGTATTCTGACAGTTGATGACGGTGGCATGAGGAAATGGGCGGACGTGACGGCTGAGGTTACTTCGAATTATGGCAAAATGATTATTGCAAGGTTACTTCTAATTATGGCAATTTATGCTGCAAATCTAGACGATCCTATGGACTGACACAAGTACTAACTGAAATGGTATGGACTGACACTGACATGTTTGCTGATCATACGGGGATGACACGTTGGACACGCCCCTCCCCGACCACAATCGGTTGAGGTGCGGTCCCCGCAACAGAGTGGTTGTTGGCAAATTATGCATGAATGATAGACACTACCTATTCTCATCCCGGTTGTGGGAGAGTTATTAAACTACGCTACTCTATGTCTTCTCTCGGTTGCGAGAGTTGTTAATGAAAGCTGAAAGAAACTTATTCATGGTAGGGTTTCAGGTGTGCCCCATTCACCCATCCATGTAAAACAATACCGTCCAGCTGAGCCAACCAAATGGCTCCGGAATCTCTAATCTTGACGACGAAGTAAGGTCCTAACAAGTGCATCTGCAGTTTGCCTGGAAACTTCTGAAACTTGTTATCATATAGGAGAACCTTTCCACCAACCTGGAACGTTTTGCTCTTGATGTGGCGGTCATGCCATGCCTTCTTCCTGTCCTTCTGAACCTTCTGGTGGAACTCGGCCAAAAACTGGGCCTCGTCCAGTTCTTGTAATTCATGGAAGCGCTCCTGTAGCGATTCCTCTTCCGAGAATTTGAGTGATGTGGCAATTAAAAGACTCGATATGGTGAAATCAGTGGGGATCACAGCTTCCCGGCCATACACCAGCTGAAATGACGTCTGATTGTTTAAGCGCTTCACCGTAATCCGGTAGGCCCACAGTGTAGCTAGTAACCGCTCATCCCAGTCATCCCGCTGGGCATTGCAAATCTTCGTCAAACCCTTTTCGAGGATTTTATTGAACGATTCAATAGTACCATTGGCCTGTGGGTGGTATGGGCTGCTTTTGTGATGTTGAATCATGAATGTGTCCAGCAGCAATTTTACCGTGTCATTAATGAAATGCGTACCTTGATCACTGGTTAAACTTCGCGGGCAGCCAAACTAGCTGATGATGTGTTCAAAGATGAACCGCACTGATGTATTCGTCATATAGTCCTGTACTGCCGCTGCCTCAGCCCACCTGGTGAGGTATTCGATTGCGGTAATGATGTATCGGGCCTTGGAATGCCTGGCTACTGGGGCTATGGGGCCTACGAAGTCGACAACCCACTTCTCGAACGGCCACAACACATGCACCGGGTGTAGCAGGAGCTCGTCCCTATGAGAGGGCCTCCCTATTCGCTGACAGACATCACATCTCTTAACAAATGTCTTACAATCGGCATGGACCGTCGGCCACCATAGTCCAACTTGGAGCACCTTCCTGGCAGTGGGTTTCGCCCCCACATGCCCGCCTGCAACGTCGCTGTGGCATTCCCACATCACGGCTTCGCATTCGTGGTCAAGTATACATCTACGCAGAACCTCATTGAGGCCTAATTTGTATAGCTTCCCCATAATCAGTTGGTATTCGGCAGCACGAATGACCAAGTGTCGTTTCTGGAGCAGGGTGTAGTGCTGAGGGCATTGCCCCGTGGTCAAATAAGTTGTAATGTCGGCCAAATAATCGAGTACAGATTTGACGCGGAAAAGATCAGCATTCGGCAGCTGATCATCGAGAGAGCCATCGTTCTCCCCCTTTTCCAACCGAGATAAATGATCGGGCCCGAAGTTCAACCTCCCAGGCTTGACGATCACTTCGAATGTCAATTCTTGGAAGAGTAGAAGCCACCGACAAATATGCCCTTCCAAAGCGGGCTTATTGACCAGGCACTTTAACGTAGAGTGATCCGTAAAGAACTTGAATTTACCTCCGAGAAGATAGTGGCGGAACTTCTTGAGAGAATACACAATTTCAAGGGCCTCCCTCTCGGTAGTGGTGTAATTCCACTCTACGTTCAACAGTTTGCGGCTGGCGAAGTAAATTGGGTGGTCAACTGTCATCTCCCCTAGTTGTGTCAAGACAGCCCCAAGTGCAATACTGGAAGCGTCAAGATGCACATGGAACTGCTTATCCCAATCTAGGTGAACCAGAATAGGCGCCATTGCCAGCTTTTCCTTCAGAGTGTCAAGGTCCATCCGACACTCCTCTGTCCACTGGAACACTTCTAACTTCCGCAGTAGCTTTTCTAAAGGAGCGGTGATCTTCGCATAATTTCGGATAAACCCTCTGTAATAACCTGTGTGCCCTAGCAGTGCCCGCAACTGCTTCACCGTTTCAGGGGCGTCCATGTGGACGATCACGGCTACCTTGGCAGGGTCGATGCAGACCCCTTTCCTACACACCACATGTCCTAATAGCGTGCCGAAAGGAACTGCAAAAACATTTCTTCAAGTTCAAGAAAATCTACAACTGTCGACACCGATCAAACATGATGCGTAGTAGGGTGGCATGGCTTTTCAGCAAACTTTAGATGGTCCAACCATCCATGTAGACTTCCAGGAACTTTTGGATATACTCTCGGAAAGCAGCGATGACGATCTGGGAAAACACAGTCAGGGCGTTCTTCAATCCAAAGGGCATCACATGGTATGCAAACGATCCCCACTTGGTGGTGAACGTCGTCTTCGTTTTGTCCTCTTCCGCAATGCGCACCTAATGATAGCCTGAAAAGCCATCAATGAAGGAGTAGGCTTCATTCCCCGCAACATGATCCAATACTTCGTCATTGAATGGAGTGGGAAATGGATCATGGATGCAGGCATTGTTCAGACTTCGGTAGTCGACACAGACTCGGATTTCTGACTTATCCTTCTTATTCTGAATGACGATAGGACTCACCCACTCCGCTTATTCCACAGGAAAGATTAGACCTGCTGCCAACATCTTATCAATCTCCATCTTGACCTTTTCTTTGATCCGTGGGTTCAACCGATAGGGTCGATGCTTCACGGGCTAGGCATCGGATTTCAGCACAATATGCATTTCTCCGAGGTTACCTTTGATGCCCTTCAAATCTGCAACCGATGAAGGAAATAGGTCTTTGTATTCCTGGAGGAGGCTAAAATTTTCCTTTGTCATCTCCTCGTCCCAGTAATCCCCAACCGTAGCCAGTTGGGTTTTTCCTCCATGTCGATGTTCAACTTCTTTGTCTTCAGCGGGAGCAGATGGATGCCCTCAGTGGTCGGTTCTTCTTTGATGTTTCGCTCACCTTCCTTCTCTTCAAAATATAGGTGCCTTAGGTCCTCCAGACTATCATCGTCTGGATCGCCATCAATTCGTTGGCAAGCCAACTCACGCCTGCCCTCAGGATGTGATGCAAAGGTGCTCCTGTCGGTCCCTGGATCTCAGAGAAACAGTACCCCCTTGATGGCTTGTAATGCCCAGGACACCAGATCTGTCTCTCCTTCGAAGGAAAAGCACCGAACAAATTTGTTCGTGACTTCTTGCCAAGAGCTGGTTCCTCTTTTTCTTTCTTCTTCTAAGTACCAGGCCTGGGGGATGGTATCTAAGGAGTGGATGAACCGATGTACCCACAACTCTTCCGGGTACCCTAGACTTCGCCACCGCTCCTCACAGGTTTTAAGGTGGTCTCGTAGATCGGAAGTCCCTTGGTACATGTGCCTGCTCCAAGGGCCTTCGTCTTCTTTGAACCACACCCTCAAAGCCTCCGCCACACAAATCCACCGTGACAGGGTGTTGCGGTGATTTTTCCACCACCTAGCTGATGTGGACTGTAGTGCTACGTCCAAAAGTGGTATTTTACTTCCTTCTGGTACCGTGTCTTCTACTTTTACAATAAAGGTATTAAGGGCTTGCATGTTCGACAGGGTGGTATATTCCCTGATCTTCACGCCAATCCAATGGACTCAGGAAATGTTGGCACACCTCCGCGTGTTGGTTTCATACCCACCCTGTTGCCAGTCTTCCTAGGCTAGTTCCGATCCCAGCTCTGAGCTCTGCACACTACGCCAGCTGACAGAGCCGGTTGTGGTCAGGTTAATATAGTCCTCCCGCTTCCCTGTTGTCATATGATAAAGGTTGTCCAACATCTGAGCATCCTCCCGGTTATCCACAGTTTCTGTATAATTCGGGCCTTGATATGGGTCGAGAGGCTGAGTGACCTGGACCTCTCCATCTTCGAAGATCATCAGCTCCTTTTTGAGGTTGATGATGGCGTAATTCTCAAAATCCCAATCGATGCCTAACAGGGCAGGGTAAGGATCCTTATCTCCCATGATATCAATAACCTCAAAATCCGTGTAAGTCTTCACCCCTGCAATGTCGACCTCGACGCCTTCGAGTCAACCGATCGACACAATGCAGTACTAGTTTGCCATTCTAAGTTAGATTGGTGAGTAGGTCAGTCGTGGCTGGCCAAGAGCCTCCCATGTCTTCCGCGGTAGGATGTTGACGTCAAATCCTAAGTCAAGCATGGTGTCGCTGATCTGGAATCCTGCAACCTACGTGTTAAGCCATAACTCTTTTCCCGTTCCTCGCTTGTTCCACTTGACCCGTTGTACGTACTGGGGTGCTGTGTTCAAAATTTCCTCTAGCCCTGTATTCCCCTGCAGTACATCCTCCAAGGTACGCTTGAGTTGTTCCCACATCAAAGCATTATCAACGATCTTGAGGAACAACTAGAGCCATTCTTCAATCACGGTCCCCGTGGCGCACTGTTCCCCAGGGCCAGTCGTCGGGGGTACCTCAAGGCCTTTGGCTCCCCCCAGCTGAGAAAATGTCTCCACCGCCTCCTGGAAGTACTTCTTTTGTGCGTCCGGCCTGATTAATTGGTTCGGGGAGGCGGGCTGGATAACCCATGCCGGCTCCTTTCCATGAGCATCCTCCCCCGTCTTATTTTTGCCTCTCGTCACAATAGCTAAATTCAACATGGCCGGAGTTGCGGTCCCCCGAGGTTCGGAGTTGACCAAATTCGTGCCCCTCTGCCATGCCAGTTCTTCCCACTTCTTGATAAGTTCCAGGCAGTCCTCTATTGCATGGGCGTTTACACGGCACTGGGAACACCACGGACGTCGAGTAAGGGGGCATTCCTGGGCCACGTGACCCTCCTGGTCACAGTTGTAGCATTTCAGCGGACCCCGTCCCCCTGCACGGCCTCTGCGCATACTGCCTCCTCTGCCCCTGGGAGCCTCGTTCACTCGATAGGAGGGTCGGTCCAACCAGTCCGCTAGTGCGTCGAGAGCTCTGCACTGCTCAGTGTTGTGAGTCGTGGAAGCACAAAACTCACAGTATACGTTGTTGGGGACATTGGAGTACTTCTATAGTATTGGGCACATCCGAGGTTGATGCCCCATCGTTCGGAAAATTTTGCAATATTCCATGGCGGTTGGGTTTGGTTGTGGTGTTAACCCCACATAAGGCTGTTGCGGCTGGTATACCCCCTATGGATTCATCATTGCGCCACCCCCAGTAGGTGGACCCCCCTGGATTGCCGCGACAAAGGGTCCCACACCCGTGCCACACAACCGGGGACACTCGGTTGTGACGTGCCCTTCAACCAGGCAGTGGGTGCACTAAACGTTCGGCCTGGCTAGTCTTATCGGCTGCATCTCCTTGAGATTTTCAGTCAGACTGGCAATCTGATGTTGCAATCCCACCAAGGAAGGATCCTGCGAGGCCGCCCCCCCCCCCGATATTCCTAAGGGTAGCCCGCCATGGCCTCTATCTTCATGGCCTGCTCTAGAGCGTCCTGCAAGTTGTTAATCTTATGCTGGGTGAGGGGGGTTCGTGTCAAGGGAGGCATAGCCTTGATGAACCAATCCCTCTGATGGTTTGGGTTGATCAGGTAGCTGAGTTTCCCGATCGTGTCCTTGAACCGGTGCATCAGCTCCCATGCAGTTTCTCCTTCTTTCTACTTAATCTCCCAGAGCTCGGACAGACCTTGCTGGTCTATCTGGGGAAGCTTAAATTCTCGGACAAAATCCCACTTAACGTCCGCAATTACTGGATTTGGATGGGCCTCGAACCACTTGATGAACCATCGCAGAGCCCTTTCTCTGAGCATGGTTTGGAACTCTATTAGCTTCCCTGCATCTAGCATCTGTTGAGCCCTCCATATGGCTTCGTAGAGATACCAGTGTTGCTCCACATCATCGTTACCTTGGCCAAAAAATTCTGGATACCGGGTGAATGACCCGGCCATATTTACTTGCAAAGGGGTGACCAGAATAAACCCTTCGGGTCCTGGTTGTGTGACTATACCACTAGGAACTGCAATACTACTAGTAACGCTGCTATTAACGTGCGACACTGAACCGCTGTGCAATCGACTTAATGCTTGTAACTTAACGAAAATATTACTCAAAGGTTTATAGAGTACCAGGGGAAGGTAGGGATCCTTGCCGTGCAAATTTTGGGAAGTAGGGCTGCCTGGAGAGATGAATGTCGTCTGCTCTTGAAACAACCGCTACATTATGAGGTACCATTTGCCATCGAAACTTTCTTCGGGCTACACACCTGCATCATCTTCGTCAGTCGTCATCTCCCTTTCTCTCCTAGCTGGGCTCCCATGCACCTGCTGCACTCCCACAGTGGTCCCTTCCCTCTCCAGGGTATCCACCTGAGTGTCCATAATTCATGTCCTCTGAGGTGCCTCCTCCTGATTCTTCCTATTATCTTCCCGTCGCTTCAACTCCTGCATCACCCTTTCTTGCCACCTGTCGGCGATCTGCGCCTTACGATGTGCACGTCGCTCCCTCAACCTCCTTATGGCCTCAGCATCCATTCCCCACTCCCTCGCTTCACACTTCACGTAGCATCTTTCCCCTCAGCCCTTCCCCCAACACTGGAGGTTTACGCTTCCATGCTCGACTTTTGGAATTCCATCAGCCCTTCGTCCACCATCAGGACCTTAATCCAAAGCAGAATCTCCTTGAGTAGCTTCCTTCTTAGTCCAGAGTGGAAGATAGCCTTGGCCTTCGAGAAGGATTGGTAGCACTCTGCGGCAAACTCCACGATATATCTGTCCAAAGTGGTCTCTACCCAAAAATCCATCACGTGGGTCAACTCAGTATCCAACCGATGCAAGGCCACCAGATCCCCATGCACCCACTTGCGGTTTATCTTCCACGAGCTATCCCTAGGTACCCTGGTCTGCAACCTCCGCAACCAATTGTAGAGGTCGCTAGGGAATTTTCCCTAGAGGATCTCGTAGGTATCACTGGCAGAATCTAAGAAAATGACGAGATCCTTGAGCACCCTCTCCTTTTGATTCGTCAACTCTGCTTGCTGAGAAATAAACTGGTCTAGATGGTTATCCCACCATCTTCGTATTTCTCCTCGATACCATGATCTAATTCCCCTCATAACGTGTAGGGTCCCGGCAACGGAACCATTTGTTGGCGACGAAACAGGTCTCGCAGGCAAGACCCAGGTTCAGAGGTTGGGGCCAACAAGGGAATTTGTTGTAGTCGAGAACCACGCCGGCATTGTCACCCTACTTCGGAGAGCAGAGAGTCTCACCCGAGGCATGTCGCGACCACATGCAGAAGGGGAGTAGATCAATAGTGGTGGAAGGATCCGCAACTCATGTTTAATATGGGATTGATTGCATAAACATCATCATATACGCAAGAACATTCAGAAGAGTGAACAGGTATTAAGCAAATAAAATTTTAAGACATCACAGACATCATGCATGCATGTAACTCATATAATAAGACAGCAACCTGGAAGTATATTGATAACCTTCAACAAAATCCACAGTTACATCGCTTCCACAGGAAGAGCTTTACAAGTCTGTTACAGGCATCTTATAGGACAGAAAGATAGATACGAGAAGCCTAGGAACTACAGAGATATCATTCTCGGAATGGGTTTTCTCTGCAGCATCTGCTCAATCCTCTTCAGTCGCTCTGCATTCGTCTCTTCTTTCGGCCGGGTGACGGCTATTTATTCACCCGCCATCGCAACTGCTAGTTCCTCTTGCGTTCTTCTTCGGCTGCTTTCGGCTTCTCTCTTGTTGTCTATGAGTTCTGCTCTCTTTCTTCTGCTGTATCTTCTCTTCGTCTGCACTTATGCATCAGCTTTCTTTAGCTATCTCTTGTTTCCTCGCAACCTCGGTAGCCCCGCTACTCACCGCAGTTGCAACTTGGTTATGGCTGCCATGTGTCGTTCTGCAACCCAAAAATCTTCTCTTTATTCAAAATTCAAAACATTCAAAACAAGTATTCAAAACAAGGGCCCCAACACATTGGAAAGATGACTCAAAGGACTAAAATAGGACCAAAATCACATATTGGGGATTTGAAATAACAGATATACACCAGATTGAATATCAAGCTCCTAGAAGGCAAGAAAAAACTAGATCATGTGTTGTCAAGAGCTGCAAAGGACCAGAATTTCTAAGGCAGCAAAGCAAAGAAGGGTGCAGCAGAGGGTAGCATGACAAGAGCAGCAACCAAGGTGTAGAACAACATCAATAATTTCATCACATGAAGTCTTCAAGTGGGCAGCATTGCATACAGTCACTATAAAGGTATCATTGTACTAAGTCATTGTAAATACATTATTGTAAAAAAATGTACTAGTGTCTATCTGCCAAGAGTTGAAGAGGTAGTGTCGGGAGGTCTAGGATCATCATTAGGTGGTTGTGTCATAGTTGGGGTTATGGTCTAGTGTGTATTATTCTTCTACATCATTCTATATCATTGTAAAGTGGACAATTTTCCCTGGTACGGGAGTCCATTCTTATTTTATTCTTCTATAGGGTGGTAGGGTGGTGCTAGGGTGAGTTGTAGCTCATTGGGTGTTGGGGCATCCGTTCAATTGACTACTGAAGAATCTCGGGCGTTGGAGCAACCATCCAGTGGGAGCCGGAGAAGAATGCTTTTCTAGATTCTAGGAAGTTAGAGCTTTATTTTCAATTGGAGTTGAATACTAAAGAATTATTAGAAAAGAATTAGGTGGTTTTTGTCCCGGAGTGGGTTTCCACCTTAAAAACTATGTGCATTTGTGTTCCTTTTGTTTACTGCTATCATTGTACATACACTGATAATAATTTAAGATTAACTAATTCTCTAATTGAAATAAATATTGATTCACCCCCCTCTCAGTATTTCCAACAATTGCAATCAGAGCTTGGTTCCTTCAATAGCAGTTTAACAGCTGGAAGGAGTTCATGGAGCATACCAAGAATGGTGTACCTCTATTAAATGAAAATTATTATGCACTTTGGAAAGGAAGAATGGATGTCTATCTCTTGGCGCAAGGTTACAAAGTATGGGACACTGTTCAAAATGGATTTACATCAATCGTGGATGAACAAGGTAAGAATAATTTGGTAAATGATGCAAAAGAAAAGAATATTATTATTAGTGGACTTATTTAATCTTCTTATCATAAGGTGTTGGGTTGTAAAACCACCAAAAATGTATGGGACAAGCTTGAGAATATATATGCAGGTGACTCAAATGTCAAAGAAGAAAAGCTTCAAATCTATAGAGAAAAATTTGAGCAACTGAGAATGAAAGAATATTGCAACATTGCTGCATACTTCCAATACGTTGATGAAATAACCAATACTCTAGAAGGATTGGGAGAGCCAGTTTATGAGAAGACTATTATACAGAAGATTCTTAGAACGTTACCAGGGAGATTCAACCCAAAAGTATCGATCTTATAATACAGTGCAAATCTGGACAAACTCAGCAAAGAGGAATTACATGGAGTTCTCATAGCAAATGAAATGAGACTTGATGAAGAAGAGGGTACTTCGCATCTAGAAACTGCGTTCGTTGCATCTAAGAAAACTAATAAGGACAAACAACCTTCAATTGAAATGACATGCGCCTGCAAGTGTGAAGGAAAGGGAGATGATGGAGAAGGTATTTCAAATGAAGAATATGCTTAATTTATGAGAAAACTAAAAATTGGTAAGGGAAAATTCAAAGGTAAACTTCCATTGATATGTTTCAGCTATGGTGAGGTTGGGCATTTCGCAGCAAAATCTCTGAACATAAGTGATGGTAACTCAAAAGGAAAGAAATTCTTTAAGAAATTCAACAAGTAAGGCAAAAAGAAAGGATCCAAAAGGAACTTTCTCTCTAAAGAAGATAGTTCATCATCCGATGAAGACAGTGACAGAAAAGAAGAAGCCAATGAGAAAGTATTGTTTATGGCCAAGAAAAATAAACAAGAGGTATCAAACAACATGTTATCACCCAAAAATTTTCAAAATTTTAACTTGAAATGTGTCAAGTTTGTTTTTAGATTGGTTAAGTTGCATAACATCATGAAATGATAAATTTTATGATGAACTTAGGTTTTAATTTTTGTCTTAGGATGCTAGAAACAAGCCCAAGCCACATCAAAAGAATAGTTTTTGAGTAGATACCTTGAATTGACCTTAAATCCTAAATCTGGGCATCTGTCAAAAATTTTCTGAGTTTGCAGCAATCTTAGTACAAATTTAACAGAATCTGCTACGGAAATACCTAGCAATTCCGTAGCAAAACTGACACTTTTCAAACTAAATGTGTTACGAAAATTGTTTTAGTCTACAACGGTTTTCTCCATAATGATGAATGGTTAACTTTGAGAGTTTCAATGTCATGCTGTCAGAAGTAAGGTCATCAATTGAAAGTTCCACTCCCTCATTTTGTCACCTTTCTCTCCACATTCGAATTTCATTCCTTAAACAAGTTACCTAAGCTCCTCTCTGTCATTTAATTTTCAACCTTTGTATGTATCAGTTAGTTGTCACCTTTGAAAAGTTAGCTTTGTGACAAACAACTTGTTGTCCAAATTGTTTTTTTTACAGCTCACATTTTTAAGAGGGCAGTTTGGGTTATAAAAGCAAATTGCCATGAAGAGGAAAGCATAAAAATGAGGCTATGTGTTTGGATAGGAGCCTATGGATTTTTAACTGATTATGGATGGCCTCAGCTTCACACAAGCTTTCATCCAGATAGGTTACATGTATTTCTACCAGGAGCTGCAAGGGCATTTTTGTGTTTCTTGGACTGTTTGTGCTGTTGGTTTCAAAAGGAATTTTCAGGCAAATTAAGATGAATTTCAAACATCTGAATGAGGTTTTTTCTAAGCACATAACAAGGAAAAAAAACCTCTTTCAATTTTCTACCAAGTGCTACCAATTTGGATATTAGAATTTTCCTTTGGGACCTATTTTCAGCATTCTAAATTTTTCCTGTTTTATACATGATTTTATAATGCAGATTCCGGACCACTGAAACTAAATTTCAAAAAACCGAGAGAGGTTTTTCTTACGAACATTCTTATCTACAAAAAAATCCTCCATTTTTTTAACAGCTATCAGGGATCGAGAGATAGGAGCTCAGGAGTGTAGCTTTATTTTTCAGGAAAAACAGAGTTATTTTTATTGATTAATGAAGTGGCTGAAGATGAAAAGGTTGTTTCTTGAGGAGGGTAAGAGGAATTTTTAACCAAATTTTCCTTATCAGACTTCATATTATCATCTCCCATAGCAATGGACCTCTTCTGGGCCTAAAATCCAAATTTTGTGAAGTTTGTGGGAAATTAGGCAATTCCGCAGCATGTCCCAGGCTTGAAGCCCAGTTTTTGCTGTGGAATTTCTGAAGAATTATTTTTGGTTTTAAGGTACCCAAAATGATAAGGAGGAAGAGTCTTGAAGGTTGTGTTTAATTTTTTTTTACTACTTAACATCCTCAAATGAATAAAACAAAGCAGAATAGTATCACATATCATTTTTGTGTTTGTGCTACTAAACTAGCTACGAAAGTAGCTCAAAACAAAGTTTTGACAGCAAGGTTAGTTTTGATGGTTAATGTTGGGAAGAAGGAGAAAGGTAATGAATAATTAAAGCTATTCCCATCAGAATGACAAAGAGTATCAGGAAATTGACAAAGAGTATTAGATCAGTGATTTTCCAAGTGAAGATATTTAGTTAAGAGTTTAGTTTGAAGACACCAGTCCACATGTGCCAGGTCATCAAACTGATATCTCCTTAATAATAGGCAGAGAAAATTCACGAATTCAGTCAGGATATTAATTTTTTTTTTATGTCCAATATAGCTCAAAGAAATGATTCCTTTCGAGGAATACATACATCACTTTACTTTAAATGTAATAATTAGGTTTTTGAGTCATAGTAGGACTCTAACTCTTGATTCGAAAAGGTGTCAGTCCTAGTTTTAAATATCTAGTTAGTGGTTAGATTTGCTGTCAGTAATAGATTCTAATGGTTTAGCCACTTAGCAGACTTGATGTAAAGGCAAGATGCCTATAATTAGTGAGTACTTCGATGTATTCAGGGTTGGAAAATGTGATATGAAAGGACTAATTTTGTAAATGCTTTGAAGGGACTGATATATACATAAGCAATTGAACTTTTCTGGACCTGAGATTCTTAGTAGAATTCAATGAGTTTTATCTCTTATATTTAATATTTTTTACTTCCATAGACTTAATGCTTATTACTCAGAATTCATGGAGGAACATGCTATGACTTCCTTTAAGTATTGAACTATGGTGAATTGAGTTTTTGAGTCCTATATTTGATATGTTTTCTTCAATGTTTAAATGCTTATTACTTAGAATTCATGGTTATTCATGCTCTGACTTCCTTTAAGTGCTGAACTTTGATGAATATCTTTTAATACTTTCCTTTTCAATACCTTGATGTATCATTACTCAAAATTCATATATCATATGCTCTGACTTCCTTTGAATGTCAAGTTATTGGGATTTTTATGAATGTGTCACTCTCTCATTGAAGTATATACAAGCCTCATTTTCTTTAAGAAGTATTATTGTTATCTTTATCTCTGTCATAGACCCCATAGCCCAATGGTAGCAAGCCTCCATCTTTTCAACCTGTAAACATACAAAACCAAGACACATAGATTTAGCCATCTATCTATATCATTATTTCATATCATTAATCCTTGAGAGATCCCTCTCAGGCTGAGGAGGCTAAGCCTCAGTCAAAATATTAGTTTGAAATAGTTACATAAGGTTTACTTGATGAGCAGACCATTCAGGTCCTATTTGGTGATAACACAACGAAGAAGAAGGGTTGACCACGGAATAATTTTCTGAGGAGGCAATCAGGTTTATAAAAGAGCTCAAGGATGAGAAGATCCATTCCAATAATCTTGAAGAACAAGTTCAATGTCCCAAAATTGAAGTTCAAGAACACAAATGTATTGAAGAGTCACTTCAAAATAAGTTGGAAGAAAGCAACCAAGAAATGGAAGCATTAGAAGCTGAAGTAGTCTCGCTGCGTAAGGAAGTGAAGAAGGGAAAAACTGTCCAAAACTATGCCAAGAGCTCAAGGGCATTGGAAGAATTCATCCAAAATCAAGGTTCTTACAACAACAGAACTGGCCTCGGTTACAAAGAAGAAGAAACGGGACCTTCTACAACAAAATACAATGAACCTATGAGATCTGACATGCATGTAGACTTCATTGCATAAGATTCGCAAGCACATCCTTGGAAGATGATTTTTCAATGAAGATTTCCATCCAGGTACCAACATATTTTTCATGGCTATTGTTATTCATGTGGAAAATTCGGTCATAAAGCTGTAGAATGTCGCACGTACCCTAGGAACCAATACAATTCCAAGAGATCCTTCAAATATGAACCTCCCAGGGCTCAAAGAAACATCAATAGATGTGAACATTTAAGAAATAATATGGAATGTTACAAATGTCAAAACTTTGGACACATAGCCAGAGACTGCAGAATTGAAAATCCTCCAGAATAATCTTCGAAGCCACAGAATGAACAAACATGGAAGAAGAAGAAGACTGATGATTGTGCTCTCGCTCTCAAGGCTCAAAACAACAAAGATGTGTGGTATGTTGACAGTGGCCACTCAATGCATATGACTAGAGATAGAAGGAAATTTGTATCTCTGAAAGAGAAGAAGGATGGAACCGTATCCTTTGGAAATGATGGATCTTCAAATGTTATAGGATCAGGTACCGTCACTCTCGGAAGCGAAAATGTTATAGCAAAGAATGTTCTATTGGTTGAAAACATGAATCACAATCTGCTCAGTGTTGGAAAAATGTGTGATCAAGGACACACAATGCTATTCAACTCCACAAAATGTGAAATCAGGAAAGGCAGGTATGGTAAAATTGTGGCTACAGCAAGTTGAGCTCCAAACGACATATATGTTCTAGATGAAGCAACTAAAGCATGTCTACTAGCTAAAGAAGATGAAAGCTTGTTACGGCACAAACGAATGGGTCACATAAACTTTGACAATCTTGTCAGGATAAGAAAAAAGGAAGCAGTATGAGAAATGCTGAAAATCTCAAAACCTTCCAACACACTATGTGAGGCCTGTTGGCATGGCAAGCAAACAAAATTCCAATTTAAAACAAAAGAACACTTTGCATCACATCCATTGGAATTGATACATACTGATCTATGTGGTCCTGTGAGAACAAAAGGCTTAGATGGAGAATTATATTTCATGTTAATGATAAATGACTATACCAGGATGACAGTCGTCAGTTTCCTAAAAGAAAAATCTGAAGAATTTGAGTGGTTTAATATCTACAAGGAGTTGGTCAAAAATGAAACTGATTTGAAAATAAAGTTTCTAAGATCAGATAATGGCAGAGAATTCACTTCCAAATTATTTCAGAAATATTGTGACGAAAATGGAATAAAAAGACAATTTTCAACAGCACGAACACCTCAGCAAAATGGAGTTGCTGAAAGAAAGAACAGAACCGTAGAGGAAATGGGTAGAACAATGTTGAAGGACTCAAAATTGGATGAAATATTATGGGATCAAGCAATTGATACGGCAGTCTTCATTATCAACCGAAGTCTTCTCGAAAATAATTGCAACAAGACCCCATATGAATTATGGAAAGGAAAACCAGCTAATGTAAAATATTTCAGAATCTTCGGAAGAAAATGTTATATCAAAAGAGAAGATCAAAATTTGGGTAAGTTTGAGTCACGTGTTGATGAAGGTATCTTTTTTTATTACTCACGCAAAATAAAGGCCTATAAATTTTATAATCTAAGACAAAAATAGATGGTGGAGCGCATAAATGTTACATTTGACGAAGATGGTGTTATAGCGAATAATGATGAGGATCTAGAATCTTTGAAACTTGAGACAGAGGCTGAAAAAGACACAGATAAAATTCTAGAACAAGAAGCAACTATCAACGAGGAAGAAGTAAATAATGATCATCAAGATATACCAAAACAAAAACAATAAGCTCCTCCAAGGAGAAAAAAATAATGGATTCAAAAGAACCATCCATCAAATCAAATCATTGGTGACATAAATGAAGGTTGACAGCTTCATTCATCACAACAAGCTCACATTGCTTTTCTAGCAACCTTTGAGCCTAGTAGTTTTGAGGAAGCTGGCCAGAATGAACATTGGGTAGCAGCTATGAATGAAGCATTGGATCAAATCGAGAAGAATAACACCTGATAAATAGTTCCACGACCAAAAGATAAAAATGTCATTGGGACTAAATGGGTGTTTAGGAACAAATTGAATGAAGATGGACAGGTTACCAGAAACAAAGCAAGATTGGTTTTCAAAGACTATGCACAAGTGGAAGGAATTGATTTCAATGAAACATTTGCACCAGTTGCCAAAATGGAAGCCATCTGAATGTTTCTCGCCTATGCATGTTCAAGAAAAATCAAAGTCTACCAAATGGATGTTAATTCAGCATTTCTGAATGGAGAATTAGAAGAAGAAGTTTACATCGAACAACCTGAAGGTTTTCTACTATCAAAAAAAGAAGACTATGTTTGCAGGTTAAAGAAGGCTCTATATGGTCTCAAGCAGGCTCCCAAAGCATGGTATGCTTGTCTTGATGGATATCTACGTCAACAAGGGTTCAAAAAAGGTACTTTTGATAGCAATCTTTATGTACAAATAGATAAAGATAATTTAACAATCGTTGAGCTATATGTGGATGATATAATATTTGGTAGCAATGATGATCAACTAAGTAAGAAATTTTCTACAAATATGCAAAGTGAGTTCGAGATGTCTTTACTTGATGAGCTGACATACTTATTAGGGCTTCAAATATCTTAGCAAGAGAAATGAATATTTATATGTCAAGCCAAGTACATCAAGGAAATGCTCAAGAAATTCAAAATGGAAGATTGCAAACTTGTCCTTACTCCGATGGTAACAGGTTGAAAATTGAGCATAGACGACTCATCTAAGGATGTGGATCAGAGGTTGTATAGATCTATGATTGGTAGTCTTCTATATGTAACATCTTCCCGACGAGATGTTATGCAAGCAGTTGGACAAGTAGCAAGATTCCAAGCAGCACCAAAATAATCACATATTATTGTTGTCAAAATAATTCTTCAATATCTAAAGGGCACAGAAGAATATGGATTGTGGTATCCCAAGGGTAACAATCTCATTATTCAAGCCTTTACAGATGCAGATTGGGCAGGAAGCGTTGATGATCGTAAGAGTACTAGTGGAGCAGCATTCTATCTAGGTGGTTGTCTCATATCATGGTTGAGCAAAAAGAAAACCTCAATCTCGTTATCTACAACAGAAGCAGAATACATTGCAGCGTCAACATGTTGTACTCAAGTCCTTTGGATGAAACAAAATTTGCAAGATCTTCAAGTACAATTCAGTGAGCCTATTACCATATTCTGTGACAACACCAGTGCCATCGGCATCTCCAAGAATCTTGTCATGCATTCAAAAAAAAACACATTCCAATCAAATATCATTTTTTTAGAGAACGAGTCGCTAGAAAGAATACCAAACTTGAGTATGTTGGTACAAAAGAACAAATCGTTGATATCTTCACTAAAACTTTACCTCGTGAAGCATTTGAATATCTTTTCCAGAAGCTTGGGATTCTCCCAAGTTCTCATTAGCTTTTCCTTATTCACAATATAAAGGGGGAGTGGAAGTGTGTACAGGTTCGCAGGATTGTTGTGTGTCAAGGGGAGTTACCCTTTGCCATTTATGTCAAAGGAGGGGAGAATGTTTTTGGAAGAGGTATCATGATCGCAGGGGGAGTACTTTTGTTGCCATCAATGCCAAAGGGGGAGATTGTTGATCAACGGTTGTCATTGATGTCAACCCAAGCAGCACCAGGGGCTACCCAAATATTGCATGGAAAGTTTTACCTACCAAATTAATATATTCTGGGTCAAGAATTATTTTGATGGTTTCTACTTTTCGAGATGTTTACGTTGATATATGGCACGCCACGTAATTCTTCACGGTTTGAGAGATATTCATGTTTGAAGTTTGTACCCCCAGTTAGTGGGATAAAACCCCATGGGGTTGTGGCATGGATCATTGAAAAGTCATAATTAATATTTTTAAGCTCCTAGAATCCCTCCCACGTTCACTTGTTGAAGTCCCTCTCAACCTAAGAATTCATATAAATTGTGATCCTCATATCCTCCTTATGCAAGGGATTTCTCTATATGAAACAGGTCATCGTGGCATTTTCGCTCTAATTTTTTTTTCTACGAAGTTTCAGAAGCTGAAATTTTTATGAGGCGAAGCCAAAATCCTGAGGAAGCTCCTGTACAAATTTCAGATCAAGGTGCACAATATTTTCAGAGATATGATTTGTGGAAGTCAGTGTTTTTGCAGGCTCCTGAAATTCATCTCAAAGAAGTGACCTTGGTAAAATCATCATAACTCTCTCTCTGAGTATTGGATTGGAATTCTATAAAAAGTGGCAGACATCGCACGGACTGTAGTTTTCGCTCTATCAATTTCAAAGCCAAATGAAGAAACAGTGACACATGACATGTCGTACAAGTTCGCTCTACTGAAACAGTCCATAATTTGGGCATTGTGAGAAATTGGGCATAACTCTCTCTTAAAGAATCAAAATTGGGTTAGACCTGTGGCATTGGAAATACAAATCAGAGGACTAATACAAGACCAAAAATCACATATTGGGTATTTTAAATAACAGAGATACACCAGATTCAATATCGAGCTCCTAGAAGGCAAGAAAAAGCTAGATCATGTGTTTTCAAGGGCTGCAAAGGACTAGACTTTCTAGGGCAGAAAAGCAAAGCAAGGTGCAAAAGAGGGTAGCATGACAAGAGCAGCAACCAAGGTGCAGAACAACAGTAAGAATTTCATCGCATGAAGTCTTCAAGTGGGTAGCATTGCATACAGTCACTATAAAGGTATCATTGTACTAAGTCATTGTAAATACATTATTGTAAAAATTGTACTAGTGTCTATCTACCAAGAGTTGAAGAGGTGGTGTCGGGAGGTCTAGGATCATCATTAGGTGGTTGTGTCATAGTTGTGGTTATGGTCTAGTGTGTCTTCTTCTTCTACATCATTCTATATCATTGTAAAGTGGACCATTTTCCCTAATACGAGAGTCCATTCTTCTTGTATTCTTCTACAGGGTGGTAGGGTGGTGCTAGGGTGAGTTGTAGCTCATTGGGTGTTGGGGCATCCATTCAGTTGACTACTGAAGAATCTCGAGTGTTGGAGCGTCCATCTAGTGGGAGCTGGAGAAGAATTCCTTTCTAGATTCTAGGAAGTTGGAGCTTTATTTTCAATTGGAGTTGAATATTAAAGAATTATTAGAAAAGCATTAGGTGGTTTTTGTCCCGGAGTGGGTTTCCACCTCAAAAACTGTGTGCATTTGTGTTCCTTTTGTTCACTGCTATCATTGTACATACACTGATAATAATTGAAGATTAACTACTGCTCTAATTGAAATAAATATTGATTCACCCCCCCTCTCATTATTTCCAACAAACTCATAGTGCCTCATAACCCACAGTAGAATGGGATCGCAGAGAGGAATAATAGAACGATCGTGGGTGCAACATGAGCGACATTGCATGATCAAGGCCTACCGATGCATCTGTGGGCGGAAGCATGCAACACAACGTTACATGTGCAAAATCGTTGTCCTCATAGAGTACTTAGAGTACTTGACATGAGTACACTTGAAGAGGCTTTCACTGGTAAGAAAATTGATGTTTCACACTTTAAAATTTTTGGTTCATATGTTTATGTGCATGTGACCAAGGACGTTATGAAGAATTTGGAGCCATCATATGATATTGGGATTTTTTTGGGGTACACTGAAACACCCCATTGTCCAAACAGCAGAATGAATGTTGTGCGACAGGATATAAAATTTGATGAGGAGAAAGCCATGCGGTTGTCCCTTGAGAGGGAGGTGGACTTGCATGCAGAGGAGGCATTGTTGGTTCCCAAGGATGAGTCTTAAGATGTGGATCAACCACATGAGGAGGTTCATGGAGTGGAGGAAAGCACTCATATAGAGCCATCCATCAGAAATGGAAAAATGTGCACCACAAAAGTTGATATATTGAGACTTGATGCTGCAGAGAATGTAGGAGCCCCTACTTCACAACGCAAATAGAGACAGTCTCCTGAACGATTTACTGGATACATGGCTCTTATGATCAAATGTATTGTGACTGAACCATCTTCCTTTCAGGAATCAGTGTAGCAACCAACTTGGGTTGATGCAATGGGGAGTATGAATCCTACTATCACCAAATTGTGTCTCGTTGGGCTGCTTCAATGGTCAACTTGGAGTAACTATTTCAGACCACTTTTGACTTAGGATTAGCCTCTTCATCCTCAAAGGGCTCTCTCAAATTATCAAAGGATTTACTCAATAAGGTCTTAAAACATAAGTCTAACTCTGTGAATTTTTAGTGTATGTGATTGCAGGTGAAAAATGAGGAAGATTAAACTACCATTGGGCTCATGGAGTCAGTAAAAGGAAATCAATGATAAGAATTCCTACTTATGGAAGCTAAGGCTTTTTCTATTTCAATGATAGAACAACACTAACACATGAGAATAATCAGTGACTCAATGCTAAAAGTAAGTCAACTCATATATGATATGAATTCTGAGTAATTTAGCATCAATACTACTAGAAGAAAGATATAAAAGAGACACATAAACCATTGAAACACATCAAGAATATTAGGTAAAGCAAGAAAACTCACTATCTGTCTATTACTAATATCAGAAATTACAATAGTATTTGTGTCAAAAGTATTCTTCCTTGTGAAATCATTCAATAACCTTTTTAGCCTCCTCTTCCAGTAAACAATTTAAAAGGATTCCACCAGTATATTTCCAATACAAATTCTTATTTACAATTCAATATCTTAACTATTTCAGCTTCAAAAACCTTGTTATTGACTTGGTCAACTCTGAAGGAGCTTTGTGATGATGCAAGACAAAAACATTATCTCTGTACTATTCAGATAGAATGAAATTCTCTTCAATAGGTATCAAATCTTCATCTTCCTCTTACAGCTCTGAAATTTCTGCAATCATATTCATGTCAAGACATTCAAAATTTGATTGTTCCATCAACTTTTCTAACCCCTGTCCTTTCACCAGCTTTGTAGGCTTGATCTCTATTTCATACTCCAACAAAGTATATATCCACTTCCCTCTCTTGCCATCGGGATCATCTTGTGTCAAAATGTCTTTAACCACAATGTTAGGTACAAATGCAATGACATGAGAGTGAAAAATATAGATTCTGAAGTCTTTAATAGCTTTGATCAAAACATATGCTTTTTTTTCCAAAATATTATACTTTAGCTCTGAATTGGCAAGAGTTCTGCTAAAGAATGAAATGGGTTGTTCTGTACCTTACTGTCCTTGTAAAATTGGTGGCAAAGTCTTTGGATACCTATAGATGAAAACCCTGTAAATTTTGGCAGAATTGTAGGCAGGCCACGTTCCTGAAAGCCTCCATAATAGTTGGATCTTCATTCAAAATATTCAAATCCATAGGCTCATACCTTACGCAGTAACCACCCTTGTTTGTTTTATTTTTCGATGCCATGGATACTTTATACACCTTCCCTGCCTCGCTTGTTGATGACACCTACAGAATCGAATTCGAACAACATCCTGCTTGGTGTGGTGAAACAACTCTCAAATATCGAGAGTGGGATACTTCACATGCAAGGATTAAACATGGAATGAAAAAGAGCAGCTTGGGGTAAAGTTTTAAAGATAATTTGACAACTCAGAGTTTAGTGATGATACATGTGACTATAAAAGACCATAATGATAGTAGACACAGCTATGTATGCTTGGGAATCATCATAAAAAGCTCAAATGACCTCACCCTTTACTTGTATTATCAAAATTTAACACCTCACTACCATTGTTGTAATTTTTAATCAGAAATATACAGTTGCAGCATGCCTATTTAGACCTTAGATTCTTCTATGTATTCTTATCTAAGTTTTTTATATCATTATTTTACTTTCTCTCCAGTGTTCTAGTTGTATAATCACTTGGAATTCATGATTACATGCTCCAACTTCCTTTATACACCTAGTCTGTTGTTTTGTCATGTTTTATTAGTTTGCTTATGTATAATCACTTGGAATTCATGGTGACATTCTCCAACTTCCTGTATACATATAGCTTGTTGTTTTGTCCTTCATGTGTGGTTTAATAAGAATACAATTGCCTCAAATTCCATGAGATAAGTTGACTTGTGACTTAGTTTTCATATTGACTCCATAATCCCAATGGTAGTAAACCCTTTACATCTTTCACCTACACAAAAACAACAAATTCAATCCAATTCAGAGTTATTCATCTGTTTTCAAGATTACTCATTGAATATCCTTTATTCTTTTGAGAGAGCCCTCTCAGACTGGAGAGGATAATTTCAAGTTGCAAGTGGTTTGAAAGAGTTACTCCAATTTGATCATTGAAGCAACCTAACAGGAACTCAATTTGGTGATAATAAATCCATTGTTAAGAATAGTGCATGGGAGATAGTCCCAAGACCGGTCGAAAAATCAGTGGTTGGATCAAGATGGATCTACAAGGTAAAGCAAGATGCTGATGGGAGTGTGGAGAAATACAAGGAAAAATTTGTGGCTCAGGGATTCTCACAGATTGAGGGGATAGATTATGATGAGACTTTTGCACCTGTTGCAAGGTACTCTTCCATAAGATCCATCCTTGCACTCTCATTGCAGATGGGTTGGCACATTCACCAGATGGATGTGAAAACTGTGTTTCTCAATAGGATCATTGAGGAAGAGGTGTACATATAGCAGCTTGAAGGTTTCGAGATTTTCAACAGTGATTCGCATGTGTGCCGACTCAAAAGAGCATTGTATGGGCTGAAGTAAGCACCCCGTGCTTGGTACACTCGAACAGACAACTATTTCACAAGTCTGGGCTTCACCAAAACTGAAGCAGATGCAAACCTATACCATATTGTGGTTGAGGGTAAGATATTGATCAATTTTCTTTATGTTGATGATATAATTGTGACTAGTGATGAGCAGCTGATACACTCATGCAAGGAGGATATTTCAAGGGAGTTCGAAATGAAGGACATGGGACTCCTTCATTATTTCCTTGGATTGGAAGTATGGTAGCGGGATGGAGAAATTTTTGTGTCTCAAGGAAAGTATGCGAAGGAGATACTGGGTAAGTTTAACATGGAGAGCTTGAAACCCATGGATACTCCTCTTCTAGGAAATTGGAGGAAAGAGAATGCTACTTCTGGAGAGGTAGTGGATGCTACTGTCTACAGGCAGTTAGTGGGTTCACTAATGTATTTGGTGAACACGAGACCAGACATTTCCTATGCATTTAACTAACTAATTCAACCTATAGCTAAGCCTACCAAGCTCTTTTGAAAGGTGGGGAAGCATGTCCTGAGATACTTGAGAGGAACATCATAGTATGGTCTATGGTACAGATGGACAGAGGGAGTGAAGCTTCAAGGCTTCATGGATGCATATTGGGTGGGCAATCCATCAGACAGCAAGAGAAAATCAGGATGGATTTTTAGCATAGGATCGATAGCAATTTCCTGGTACAGTAGGAAATAATGATCTGTGGCACTCAATTCAACAGAATCGGAATACATGGAAACAATTCAAGCTGCATGTGAGGCTATCTAGATGAGAAAGATCTTGGTTGGTTTGTTTGGTTCTCAGATGGATCCGACAATGGTTCATTATGTTAATCATAGTTGCATTAAACTCTTGATTAATCCTGTTAAACACCATGTTAAAGCACACACATGGTGTATGAGAAGGATAAACACACACACACAAGAGACTCAAAACACAATGAAAGATAAGCGTGAGGCTTTCTTGTTTTCCATTATACAAAGATGTACATTTATAGTACAATGGTGTGACTCTTGGTTTCACATTCCAAGGTCACTTGGACTCCATTGTGACTTTTCGCATTCCACACCTACCCATAGAGGATTAGGTGTTCCAACATCCCCCCCTTAATCCGAAGGGGTATGTGTGAGTCCAAGAAGAGAGTTGTAATACAAATCTGCAAAGTATACATGGCAGCACTTGGGCTGAATCAACTCTCTGAAATGTTGGAAAAAGAGGTGGTTTTAGGATGACCACAAACACTGGAACGCAATACTTGTTGCAGTTCCCGGAACTCTTCCAAAACTGGCAAGAAGCTGAAGGCTTCTGCTAGAGGAATTGTCCCTCATATAAAAAGGGAGACCTTCAACCTAAAAGAAGGGAGGTCTACTACCTGTGATGGTTTTAGGATTACCAACAACTATGGAATGCTTTGAAGCATTTCCTGGAACTCAACCAAAGCTGGCAAGAAGCTGAAGGCTGCTAAGCTGAAGGCTTCTGCTAGAGGAAGTGTTCCTCATATATGAAAGGGAGACCTTCGACCTAAAAGAAGGGATGTCTACTACCTGTGATGGTTTTAGGTTATCCACCAACCAAAGATGATGGTTTAAGGTTGTCCACCAACCGAAGGCATGCTCATGGGCATCCGTGTCTCCGGCTACATCTCTTAACATGGAATGAGAGATTGTGGCTCATGCTCGCTTGATCTGTCGTCGAATCTTGTACATGACCACCATTTCCCCCCTGTCAGGGACAAGGTGAGATGATGGCAAAAACTCAACTGCAAGTTTGTTCAATATGCGTGAACAAGTTCTAACATGTGTCGTAAACATCTTCTTGGGTGTTGATGCCCATTGCCAAGAAGCGATCCATCCAAGATGAATCTTGGTTCTTGCAGGAGGCTTGTGTCTGAAGCATCTGTCTGAAGAATGAGTGTGCCGACCACATTGCTTGCATGGATGAAGATCAAAACAGTGATCTTTCATATGGCCAACTCGATCACAGTGTTGGCATTTCTCAATCTGTTGTGGAAGTGGAACAGGATCTGGAACAGCTGCAGGTGAACTGTCATACATGAATCCGACACTCTGAAATATGATGGGCTTTGTGTAGTCTGGAATATGAAAGGTCACATCCTTGTCATATCCAAGACCAGTTCTGTGCTTGTTGTGGACAAGCTCTTCCCAAGGTCTGATGATGGGCTTGAGAAGTGCAGGTTGAACTGCTGCATCTGCATGTACATCTGCTCTAGTGCAATGAACTGAATGTGGATCAACTGCAACTTTATCTTCTTTCTTCTGATGAGAGTCCTTCTCAATCTTCTGAACAGAAACAGGTTCAGAATGGTGACTCTTTTGCTGAAGTTCATCTTGTTGGAGCTGAGATTCCAACTGCAAAAACTCAATCTTTTCATGTGCATCTTGCAAACAACTTTGAATGTTACAAAGAGCATTCTTGCTCATTTTTATCATATCATCAACATTTGAATGAATGAGGTTATTCAACAACTCTAATGCCTCATTGATTTTAGCCATTTTCAACAACTTAGGCTCAAAAAATGAAAGGGTGTCGGCTTCAACCGAAAATGCACCCGTTTACAATGTGATTCAACAAATACAAATGACTGCAAAGAATTTCCAACTATGGAAATCTCAAGTACAAAATCTGCTCCTCAAATGATGGAGGAAAATCAACAATGAGTTACATCAACAACTCAAATTTACTGATTGCAACTATGAATGAAGAGGCAAATTCCACTCAAAATACAATGTTAGCTCAATACATATCTCTACAAAATATGTGCAGCTGAAAACACTTGTGCAAGAGGCCTTTAAGGCAACTGAATTTTCCTTCAAAGAGTTGTTTTCAATGATGGCAAACTTGTCTTCTCATGTAAAATTCTTCAGAAAATCACCCTCTTATATAAGCCACAAATCATAAAATGTCAAATCTTCTCGCTTCTCTATGTATTCAATCCATTTTTTTTCATATGCTATTTCTTCTTTTCTGCTGTTCATGTTCTGTCTTCTTTTCTCTCTTTGCTGTTTTTTTTTTTTTCTATAAATTTATTAAAAATGAGAATTAGTTACAAATAGGGGGAATTTAAAAGAAAGGGGATTAATTAAAAGAGAGGGGATTAATTTAAGGGAATTTATTTAGGGATATTTTTTTTATTTTTTTATGAAGGATTTATTTTAAAAAAGGGATTAATAAAATATGGGAGGGGAATTAATTTAAAAGGGGAAGGAGAGCTTTTAATAATAAAAAAAATGAAAATGGGAATGTATATATGTTAGGGAGGGAGAATTAATTTAAAATTTAAAGGGAGAATTAATTGTGGGGAAGGTATTATATGTGGGAGGGGGTATATTAAAAAACGTTAAAAATATAAAAACGAATTTAAAAGGGAGTGATAAGGGGGGCCGAAAGGCTGTGGTGAGGAAGGGATGGGTAGTGTAGGTCGTAGGGTGGAGTGGGAGAGGGGGTAGGGCGTAGGGGGAAGGGGTGTAAATCTGTGAGTTGAGCGGTGAGAAAGGGGCGGGATTCAATGAGAGAAGGGGGAGCATATGGGTTGTGCGTTGATGCAGAGCGGGAGGGGGAAGGTTGTATGGGCGGGAGGTATTTTATAATTTAAATGGTTGGGGGCAGAGCCCGTGGGAGATGAGGGTTAGAGAGGGAGCGCTGCAGTGAGGGTCGTTTTGTGAGTGTGTATAGCACAGTGTGTAGGGAGCGGTTGATGTAGAGGGGAGTGTTGTAATGTGTAAAGCGTAGGGTTGAGAGCGTAGTATGCAGGTTAGGGAGCGGTGTATTGAGAAATGATAACAGGGAGGCCGTGAGGGCCGAGGGGCCAAGTTGCCAATAAAATATTTTTTATTTAATTTTATTTAATTTTTTTTAATTTTTTAATTTTTTTTCATAAAACAACAGAGTAGAGTAAAAGAGCAGAAATTTCACCAATGTAGCAGGAAAATAATCTTTTTCTTTCAGCAGAAGAAAAATGCACTTTAGAAGCTCAGAAATTTTTCAATGAAAACTTAGAAATATTTCCAGTAGCCCAGCAGTAGGAAAATGCAAAGATGATGAAATTTTCAGCAAAACTCAGAATTCTTTTCCATTAAAAACCATAAACTTCTTCAGAAATTCAATTTAAACAATTTTAAGCAGTTCTACAAAATGCAGAATTTAATGGGCAGAAATGAGCAGTGAGAAAACCTTCAGATGCACAAGAGTGCGTTTCTCCAAACCAATTTCTGAGTGCTGCCACGGATTTTCAATGCTGCTCATTCTCAAAACCAATGCCTGAATGCTGCAAAATCACTGCTGCAAAAACTCTGAGTGCTGCAAAAATGTCAAGAATTTTGCAGATATGCACACGCCATAAACACAAATGGCTCACTTAAATTGAAGCAGGGCCAGCAATCGCCCGCTCTGATACCATGTTAAACACCATGTTAAAGCACACACATGGTGTATGAGAAGGATAAACACACACACAAGAGACTCAACACACAATGAAAGATAAGTGTGAGGCTTTCTTGTTTTCCATTATACAAAGATGTACATTTATAGTACAATGGTGTGACTCTTGGTTTCACATTCCAAGGTCACTTGGACTCCATTGTGACTTTTCGCATTCCACACCTACCCATGTAGATATCTAGTACCATCATCTCAAATATTGTGTGCAGAGAAGGATAATGTTGCTTTAGTACATTCCCACAGAAGATTAGGATGCAGATATTCTAACGAAGGCACTCACTAGGAGAAAATTCGAATACCATAGAGACAAGATCAGAGTGAAGGATAATCCCTTTCTTATTGAGAGGGAGTGTTGAGATTCAACAAGAAAATTTTAACACCCATGCCTAGTTGCATTAACCACCAAAACTAGGGTGGGGCCCACAGTGCTATTTTTGGGTGCTTGTCTATTTCAGTTATCCCTTAATTAATATGGACAATAAATTGTAATCTATTCTCACTGTAAACTTGAAATAGTTTACTGAGAGTGATAAACTCATTTAGCTAATGGATTTCAAGTTAGAGGTAGTTGGTGAGGCATGGAGAGTAATTCTAGTTGTAACAGAGTTCGAAGTGCAGTGGTGAATTAGTTAATGCAAGTTGTAATCAATTTAACTCAGTTAAGTGAGTTAAATTCAGTTGCGCTAGTTGTAACTGAAGATACACTAGTGAGAGTTAAAGTGATTTAAATATTAATTAATTCATAATCAATGATCTCACATTCAACTGAGGGTTTACTATTATTAGTTGCATGGATGTCAGATCCAGTGGAGACCCAATTGAGTTCTAGGTGAAAGGGAAGTTAACTATCCGTTGTAGGATTATTGGCTTGCACACATGCAACCAAACACCCATTGGAGTGCTCATGATACCTTCACAGTAAAGGAAGGCTAAAATTCCTATCTTTTAAGGGTTGCGCAAGCAAGGAAGGTTGTCTAGAGGCTGAGAATTGGCTATGTGTTGGTCAGTTTTGTTCATGACAGTGTGAGACAATTAGCTGAGTACTGGAGGGATCTTGTGAGAAGATTTTTGTATGTAATTGTTTCATGATCCATGCTTAATATAAACTAGAGGATAGTGGGGTTTTTAGCTGTAAGCTCTCCCTAGGAAATTATATGTGTTGTGGTTGATTTGATTATTCTTCATGTTCATGTGATTAGCGATTTTGTTTTTAATTCCGCAAAATATTTGTAGAAGCGATTCAATATTTAACTTTAGTACATTGTTAGATAGGGTGAATCCATGATATACATGCATGTTGTATAATTTCTACATATGGTTCTGCTAATTTTGTTGATGAATAAATTGTTAATGCACCGCCTACATCTCCATATGTAGGCCTTATTTTCATTTCAACCTGTTTAGTCTTTGTGTCTATTCTCCATGGGGGGTCTTCTATTTTCTCTTATTTTCTAGAGCTCTGAAGTTTTTTCTCCTTCAACAAAACCCAGTTGTATCATGTAACTAGATAGAAATATCCATAGGGTTGCCACCTAACAAACAATAGCGTTAGAAAAGTACATTTGTCAAATTGACTAAATAGAGTAAGATCTTTTTAGATCTTTTTTCATTTCAGGCTTATGAAAAACTGGCAACTTCACAAGCATTGTTTAGATGGGAGCCCCGGGGAAAATATTTGAGCGCACTATTGTTTAGATGGGAACCTGGGAAAAAATATTTGAGTGCACCAGCTAGCGGCCCAAGTGAAGATAAGGGAAACTTGGTTCGAGACAGATTGAATTTTTCATTTATTTTTTATACTCTATTTACGACAATTTGAAAGTCGATGTATTTAGGCATTTGAACGTTAGAAAGACCCAGTTCCGTAAAAAAACTATGAGGATCAATAACCACAAGCTTTTTCCTTATGTCCTAGGAAAAAAGGATGATTGAAATAGAGAAGGAATGTATAGTTGAAAGAAATTCCATTACTAACCTCTTAAATGATAAACTCCTCTATAAAAATTAATAATCTTTGTAACATATGCTTAAGAAAAATTTAAAAACTTTATAAAAATATATGTTTTTAATCAAAATATTGAATGATATAGTAATTGTTAAAAATATGTTTTTTAATCAAAATATTGAATGATATAGTAATTGTGGGCCTGATACAATAGGTGTACTAGTGGTCCTCCAAATACCTAGTGTTTTCTAATCCATGCTACAATATCAGCCAACAGGCGCTACAATATCAACCAGTAGGCATTGCCTGTAGGTACCACCTGCCCAACTATGAACGAGAAGTTACAGACAACTGGGTGGCTCAGATGAAGAAAGATTTTCCTCCTGATCTAGCCATATCAAGCATGAAGGACTCATCAAAGAGAGCGACAACAAGTGAAATAGGTATTTAAAAAACCTATATGGTCAAGAACTGGACTACTCGACTGATCGATCTCTTTCTTCCTGAGAAATTATCTCTTTCTACGTTCGATAAATATAATTCACATAGGAATGGTGAAAAAGGTACACGTTTTATCTTTGGAAAAATAAAAATAAAAGCAAATGTTTTATCTATATGTTTGAAGGAATTCCTGCTTCCAAAGAATCTGTGGTATTGAAATTGGGACATCTTGTTTGTTGATGTAAGAAGAGAAAATTGGAAGAGAAACCAAATGTCAACCGTGAAATATTAAATTGGATGAGATTTTTTGCATTTGATAAGTACCAAACACAATTGATGCCACTAGCTTCTTGCCTGCATCGAGAAATCCTAGACACACCACCTTATTGTCATAAGTTTCCTGGATTGTATCAAGTAAGAATATTTCCTGAACCCAGTCAACCTCATCAAGTAATTATAATAATCTTGTAAAAAATCCATCATGGAATTAGCAACATCTCGATTTTATGATTTTAAAGTATATTTATTATTATTTTCTATCATTTCAAAAATTTTGAATTATGACCTAACGATTAATATAAGGTATTTTACATCTAGACAATCTAAATTGAAATGAACACAAACATATAAAATTAATTTAGATGATATAAAACAATAGTAAAGTAATGTAAAAGATTAAAAAAAAAAATCTCAACTGAATTTTTCTAAAGATATAATGTTGATTAAAGTTGTGTAAACGGTGACAACACTCTAACCCGAATAACTCTGCAAGCCCTGATTTTCAAGGAAGTATTTATTATAAATGCTCAGTGAATTACTGAAAAAAGAAGAATTAAAAAGTCGAACATTGTTCTATTTATCAGGTTAGTGGTGCCAATTTAATATTAAAAGCAAAAGTCTTGCCGGGTAACCTTTATGTGCAGCCCATGGCAGAGTCACTACAAATAAATATGTTAATCTTTACACGTTCCATGTGTATGCACACATTTTCTGAGCATGAAAATCTGCTCTTCTGCTCATGATGGGTAAGGCAGTCATCGACCCTTCTAGGCAATATAATTAGTAAAATAAAATTAGTGACAATATAATTAGTAAAATAAAATTAGCACAATATGTGAAAGTTTGAATTAGTGAACATTTGGATGTTGACAGAGATATATAAAAATAGATAGAAATAAAAAGTTTTTGTTAATTCTCATGAAAAATCATATTCTACACCCACTTAGGGAAGAATTTAAAAAAATGGCAAGATTACCCATGGCTTTTTAACTCGTAAGGCATAAGAACCGCCATTTTATTTGCTTGATATAACAGTTCATGTGAGAACCGCCATTTTCTTTTTAAATCTAAAGTTTGTGTGTTGTGCACAATTATTAATTACAAATTCTGAACATAAACATTAAGTTTGTGAACACAGTAAGCCTTAAAAAGCATTTTCTGCTATTGTAAGTATCATATCCTTGTTGGATTTTCCTTGCAGAAATACATTGGTTGTGGTTGAAGAATTGGGAAAAAATTTTCCTCCAGAGAATTCATTGAATTCATTTTCAATAAGTAACTTAAGATGGAAGTTTGCTTAGCAGACAACAATCTAGAGGAGGGGAAACTCCTCAACCACAAATTCCCACACCAAAGTGGGGCCCTAAAGCTACAGATGCCAGGAAGAAGCAATCTTCAATTTCTAGTGTAGATGATAGAATCCAGACTAGTAGACATCCCTCTTTTGTAACTCAGTTACCTCGTCCTCAATCGTGGATGGGGAACACTGAACCCAATGATCAAGAACTTGCACGAACCAACAATGAATAATTTTATGCACCTCTCGACCTTGAGGTGTCTCAGTTGTTTTCGACTGAATTGAAGAATGATAATAAATATGGAAAGATGATTATTGTGAGTTATGAAATTGCAAATGAAGCATGGAAGATTAGGAGTGGCTAAAATTGGAAGGACCTTCAAAAAGGAACTAAGGATGATGTCTTTAATCTTTCTTGTAGGCTTTTTGAGTTGAATCCAATAAGGAAGGATTCTATGGGTGAAGAAAAAACGTCAACAGATAAACTCGACGTGACAATGATCACTTTGGTGGAAACTCCTCAACCACAAATTCCCACACCAAAGTGGGGCCCTAAAGCTACAGATGCCAGGAAGAAGCAATCTTCAATTTCTAGTGTAGATGATAGAATCCAAACTAGTAGACATCCCTCTTTTGTAACTCAGTTACCTCGTCCTCAATCGTGGATGGGGAACACTGAACCCAATGATCAAGAACTTGCACGAGCCAACAATGAATAATTTTATGCGCCTCTCGACCTTGAGGTGTCTCAGTTGTTTTCGACTGAATTGAAGAATGATAATAAATATGGAAAGATGATTATTGTGAGTTATGAAATTGCAAATGAAGCATGGAAGATTAGGAGTGGCTAAAATTGGAAGGACCTTCAAAAAGGAACTAAGGATGATGTCTTTAATCTTTCTTGTAGGCTTTTTGAGTTGAATCCACTAAGGAAGGATTCTATGGGTGAAGAAAAAACGTCAACAGATGAACTCGACGTGACAATGATCACTTTGGTGGAAACTCCTCAACCACAAATTCCCACACCAAAGTGGGGCCCTAAAGCTACAGATGCCAGGAAGAAGCAATCTTCAATTTCTAGTGTAGATGATAGAATCCAGACTAGTAGACATCCCTCTTTTGTAACTCAGTTACCTCGTCCTCAATCGTGGATGGGGAACACTGAACCCAATGATCAAGAACTTGCACAAACCAACAATGAATAATTTTATGCGCCTCTCGACCTTGAGGTGTCTCAGTTGTTTTCGACTGAATTGAAGAATGATAATAAACATGGAAAGATGATTATTGTGAGTTATGAAATTGCAAATGAAGCATGGAAGATTAGGAGTGGCTAAAATTGGAAGGACCTTCAAAAAGGAACTAAGGATGATGTCTTTAATCTTTCTTGTAGGCTTTTTGAGTTGAATCCACTAAGGAAGGATTCTATGGGTGAAGAAAAAACGTCAACAGATGAACTCGATGTGACAATGATCACTTTGGCAAGAGAGAATGCCACCCTAGATTTAGGGTCCCAGAAGAGGAACGATGATTGTGTTAGCACTTGAATCAGCACTTAGACTGCTTCAAGTGCTTGATCAGTCGCATCCTAAGATCTAGGGAAATTTAATGATTTGGATTATGTATTTGGTAGGTGGTTTAAGCTCTCAATCACTGAAAAGGGATTTCAGTCAAATTCATTGTCACACTAATGAGGGTATTAAGACTTGATACGGTAGAAAATGATAAGTTTGTAACCTATGGAAGGAAGAAAGTGTTGAATAACAAAAGGGACAGTGGGTCTGTAAGGCAGAAATCCACTGCTTTGATGAAAAAATAACACAAGAAACAATTTGACATTATATCAACAAGGGAAATCTATATCAAGACTTACAACATTCTTATTGAATATCATGGAAAGTTACTGTCATAAGGAATGCTCTTTGAATATTCATTATACATATCTCATCAAGAAAGCTCACTGAGTAAGATTGATAAAAGTTGATAAGATACATAAACACATCAAGAGGCTCATAAAAACATATGACAACATTTGAAATTATAAACTGCACATGAAAAGAAATTGTGGAAACACATAAGAAAGAACAACAATACACATATCAAGTTGGTAATAAGTCCTCAAAAGTCTTCTTCAATATCATTAACTGAAAATAGTACATTGATCATATGAGTATAAGATTCACAAACCACAAACCTTTTCTCCATTGAGTTTCATCATCATATATATAAGAGATATTATGCTGACATTTCCACAAAAACTGTGAATCTGTTCTCAAAAAGTTATTATATTCTTATACATAAGGTGAGGCTTATCCTTAACCTTAATACAAAGTAGTGCAACATAAATAAAATAAACAATATGATGTCTTATAGTTCGAAGTGGCTGGAACGATGTGGCAAGCTGGTGGCAAATTTCTCCTATTTTCTGGTACAACCAATTCCTCAAAAAGTGTAACTAACAGTTGAAGTTGACATCTGGATTTCTCCCCAAAAAGTACAAAAACAAAATTCTAAAATTTGGAAGGGAACTTGAGTAAGTGACACTTGGCAACAACTTCTTTTGTTGATAATGCATGCATGTAATTACTCCTCAGTAGCACCCCTCGAGACTTGAACAAAAAATGTCTCCACTCCTTCATACAAAAACTTGGAAAATAATAGTTTCTCTTTTTAAGAATTAGGTAGCTATTACCGGAAATCTTTCAAATAGTTGTGTTTGTTGATTAAACCAAAAATGTGTGAACCCCTCCTCCTTTGACTTGCTTGAAATGATTAAATAAAATCAAGTATTGAAGCAAAGATTTTGAGAGACTCTGCCTTAAAGAGCCTTTTAGTTCTTTTTCCTGTATGCTTTTGTTTCTGAGCTCTAGTCTTCTTGGCTTCCTTTCCTAGGCTTTCATCAACATTTTGATTTCATCTCTCAGTATAGGATTAGCAATCAGTTTGCTATTCAGTCTAAGCTTGTTTTTAGGCCTAGTATGAGGCCTCCTGAGGTATGGGTTGGGAATATAGGAAACCCTTCTTCTCTTTTGCATCATACTACTAGACTGACCTTCTTCATACTCTATTTCTGAGAAATCTTCATCAGTGTTGTCTTCTTTGAAGAATGAATAGGATTCAATGACACTCTTATCCTTTCTCCTTGTAGATTTCTTAGATGTATTGAGAGAAGAAAACAACTGAGCTAGTGTTGGTTCCTCTACTGAAGGGGTGTCTTTATTTTCTTCTTTTTCCTCTGCAACTGCTGGGATGGAGTGTTAAACTAGAATAGAGTGTTGAACTAGTTCTTGAACTGGCACTTGAACTAGTACTTCAGGGGTGGCTTCCTCTGAACTTTATTCTCCTAGGATCAACTTTATTATGCCTCTATATCTTCAGAAGAAGCTCTGTTTTCCTTACTTGCAGACTTAACTCTTTACTAGGTTGAGTTTTCCCTTGCTTGAATCTCATGGAATTTTCTCTTATGAATGAGGATAAAGTTTGCAATTCCTTTGGAGATTTCCTTGTATAAACCTTTTCTGCTGGTTGTACCATGGGTATGGGAGTGACAGGTTCAATTCTGACTCTCTTAGTTGAACTTCTAGTTTGCCTACTAGTTGATGGGATGGATAGAGCTGGCCGTAAATTTTTTGGCACAGGTGTTGTGCTAGTTTGTTCATGGGAATTTTTCTTCCTGGATCTCCCTACCCTCCTCCTAAAGTTGATACTACCAAATCCCTCCTATGTTAGGAATTTATCCCAGGTAGTCTTTTTCTTCTTAAGGTGATATACAATCAACATTTTGATTAAACCCCTATGATAGAGGTTATGCAGGGAATAATTAGGGATTTTCTGCAACTTCAAGGACATTTTAAGCAAGGATTTATATAGGAAGAAAGGAAAATTCAAAGGTTTGGCACGTGAGATGTGAGAGAGAAATCTCATTTGGTATTGATGGATAGAGGAGAATCTACCTTCACAAGTATTGTAGCATTACACAATGGTTATTAAATGTTGTCATTCTTCCCTAAAACAAGAAATATGCATAGTTGGATTCCATTTGATATTCACATGCTCAGGTTTGAGGAAGGGGCTTACTTCTGTTTGCAGCATTTTCTTCTTGAACCAACATTCTCTAGTGGCCGAGGTTTGAGTAGCTTTGGCTATGATGGTTTCAGAGATTTTTAAAGTCTTTCTCCCAAGCTTGAATTTCTCCCCATCAAAACTCTCAGCAAAGGCCTGTGCTAAACCTACATTTTATCAAAAGAATTTATGCTAAAACTTATACCAGCCCGTTGTCTTAAATTGGGGCTTTTCTCTAGCATCAACAAACCTAGTATTTGTTGGCTCAAACCAGTTAACATTCCCACCTTTTCCCATTCTTTCAACAACTAAGCTCCTTCTTTATGCACAACTATTTTAACCTGGAGGTAAAACCGTACATGTAGCTCTGATTTTCCACTTTGGGATGATAAACTGGTTGCTGGAAGATGTGACTCCGTTAGTTGTAACCTCCACAAAGAACCTCGGTCATAAGAAAAGTGAACCTAGAATCTACCCTTTAGTCACAATATGGTTTAATGGCACGATTTTAAATGATTCAAATACGAGCGCCAAGTCACCCCATAACACATAACACTCCCCTACATCATTTAATAAATTAATACCTTTGTACCTTAATTTTCGCTTCAACCTTAATAAGATAGCTATAGGTTTGCTCCATTTATAATATAATCATTCCCTTATAATATTTGTTCTAAGTAAAAAATAATTACTCTTTTAAAAAGAATAATCATATCATAACATAGAAGATCTTCAATCAATTTCAAAGGGGAATGATCTTTTCCCTGAAAATACTCCTTGCAGCTCCTTATGCAGTTTCAGAGAAATAGTTGCCCTTTTCTCTATGTCACTAATGAAAACAGGCTCTTGAAGAAATAACTTCCCTTTTCTCTCTATCACCAATGTAACCTTCAATTCAGAGAAATTGTTGGATTCACGATTGTCGTTAGACCAAAACCCGCAGTCGTTAGTCTCCGCTACAATCACCAAATTTAGGATCCACGAGAGGTGGTTAGTCCATGTCATGAAACACACAGGGAGCATTGAACACAATGTCCAACAATCTCCCCCCCCCCCCCAGCGCGAGCTAGGTTAGTTTCAAACTCAAGACCCATCACTCTGACACCACTTGTTGGACTCATGATTGTTGTTAGACCAAAAGACGTAGGCGTTAGTCTCCACTACAATCGCTAGAGTTAGGATCCACGAGAGGTCCTTAGTCCATGTCGCGAAACACAAGGGGAGCATTGAACCCAATGTCCAACATAAATAACTACCCTTTTTTATCACTGTGTTACCAATGAAACTTTCACAAGGGTAGCTATTATCCCGGAAAGAGCATCTATTATTTTATTACAAAAATTACCAATAACCTTCGACACTAACCTAAGTTAAAACAATAGTTTTAACTTATTTTACGAACTTAAGACACAATACCACCTATAAAACTCAAAAATATTTTTGGTCTTGAGACTCTTTTTGGATTTTATTGAAAATGATTAAAACTTTGACATAGGCTAGGGAACAAGAAAAATTCGAAAACAGTGATACAATGGTGGTCAGACTATTAACATTTATAGTGCTAACAGTGGCTCCTATTGGAGATGAAATCCTCCCAGTGAGGCTTCAAGGACTATGGACTCAGTGCCTTAAAAAATTTAGGACTCAGAGAACTTCTGGAACTTATGACTAGAACTGACCTTAGATTGACTGGACTCAAGACTGACCATATTTACAGACACAAGTACCATTGGGAATGGAGTTTTAATGACACATCACTCCGGATATTTACAATGGAATGACTAAATAACTTATTAGAAATAGAACATCTTAAGAAAATGATCATTAACTGGACCTCTATTCAGTTGATCATCATCTAGATGCTTGAGCTGAAATGTGTTGTTTTCCAAAACTTGAGAAATTCTGAATGGCCCAAACCATAAATTTTCGAACTTACCATGCTTTCCATGATCTTCCCTCCTGATATCCCAGCGCAGCACCAAATCATTTTCTTGAAATAATTGTTGATTTTCTCTTTTGTCAAAAACATATTTGAATTTGGTCTGATATTTCTATAATTTTTCCATCAGTGATTCTCTGATTTGATGAGCTTCTATCACCTGCAACATTCTCCTTTGAATTTGATTTTCATCATCAATTTCATCTTGGAGAAACTTCATAACAAGAATAGCTAATTTCAATGGCATTACAACATCAATACCATAAAAAATTTGAAAGGGAGACATTCCAATTTATTTTTTTCCACTTACCCTGTCTGCCCAAAGAGCATGAACTAGCTGATTGGCCCAAATTCTCTTATTTTCAGGCAACATCTTCTTAATGATTTTCACCAAGATTTTATTGGATGACTCAGCTAACCCATTACCTTGAGGGTAATAAGGTGTAGAATGAGTTAAATCAATACGATATTTCTGACATAAGCTATTCATCATAGTAGACATAAAATCCATTGCATTATCAGTCACTAATTTCTGAGGAAAACCAAATCTAGACACAATTTTTTCTAGTAGAAATTTGATTATTACTGTGTTAGTGGAATTCCTGGTTGGAACAACTTTGATCCACTTAGTAAAATAGTCTGTAGCTGTAATAATCCATCTATGTTGTCTCGATGAAGGCGGATGAATTTCACCGATGAAGTCTAACCCCCACTGCTGGAAAGGAACATCTACTAAAATAGGAATAAGAGGTAATTGAAGTAGCTTCTGCTTACCAACAAAATTTTGACATTTTACACGAGTCTTGACTTTGTAAAAAAAATCAGAGAAAAGAGTTGGCCAATAATAGCCAACTCTTAAGATTTTGTTTGCAGTGGCTTTCCAATACAAATGTCTGCCACACACCTCTGCATGTATCTCTGACATAATATTCTGTGACTCAGGTTCATCTACACATCTTAATAAGACTCCCACAGGGTATTTCCAGTAAATATGGTCTTCCAAAATGCAATACTTAAAAACTTTCAATTTAAAAGCTCTCCTTTTTTACTTCTCCATTTCAGGGGGACAGCTGAAATTTAACAAAAATTACACTATTTCCTTATACCAATATGAATGAAAGATTTCAGGATAATCAGATATACCTTCTCCATATTTTTCCTCAGCTACCTCCATATTTAGATCTAGATCCTTGCAATTAGATTCAGCCATCAAGTGAACTAAGCCTTGTCCTTTCCCTCCTGCCATTTGTGTCTGGCTGCAGCAATACATCTTTGACAGTGATATTTGGTACAAAAGTAACATTTTTTTAATGTAACACATAAACTTGAAAAGACTTTAAAACCTTAACTAGTGCATATGCTTGTTTTTCAGTGAAGATGTACTTTAATTCCACATATCTTAAAGCACGACTGAAAAATGAAATAGGTTGTTCTAAACCTTCTTTTTTCTTTTGTAACAAAACAACTACAATTGTCTCTTCTGGAGCATAAGAAAAAATCTAGAAATCTTTTTCAAAATTAGGGCTGATTAAAATTGGAGCTTCAATCAAGGCAGACTTGATTGCTGAAAAGGAATTTTTGCTTCATCTCGCCACTTGAATTCTGCATCTTTCTTCAGCAAGACATTTATGTGTTTGATTAGCTCTGAAAATTTGGGACAAAGCGCCTCAGAAAAATAATTTTCCCTAAAAATGACTGCAATTATTTTTTATTCCTTGGCAAACTAATCTTCTAAATGGCCTCAACTCCCCCTGGAAAAATACAGATACCACTTTCTATCACAATGTGTCCCAATAATTTTCCTTCTTGAACAACAAAGCATGACTTCTTTGGGTTCAAGGACAAACCAAATTTTCTGAATTTGTCAAAAACTTGTTTCAAATGTTTCAAATGATCTTCATCAGATTTTGAGAATATTGTAATGTTATCCAAGTAAATGACTACAAATCTATCTTTTTCTCTTGCAAAGGAAATCTCCATTGCGCGTTAAAATGTTGCGCCTGCATTCGTTAGACCAAATGGCATTTTTTTGTACATGAATGTCCCTCAGGGTGTAGTAAATGTTGTCTTTTCTCTGTCTTGTTTATCAACTAAGATTTTATTATACCCTGAAAAGACATCTATCATTGATAATCTCTTACAGCCTACAACTTTCTACAAAATATAATCCATCTTGGGTAATGGATAGTTATCCTTCAATGAACATTGGTTCAAATTGTGAAAATCAACACAAATTCTAATTTCACCATTGTTATTTCAAAACGAGACTATATTAGCTACCCAGTTAGAAAATCTTAAAGGAAAAATTATTTTTGCTTCCCATAATTTTTTGATCTCTTTTTCAATGATAGGGAGCAGCATGGGATTGATATGCCCTATCTTCTATGCTACAGGCTTTGTTTCTTCTTTCAGGGGAATTTTGTGCTCCATTATACTTATCATAGGTCTTCAACACACTGTAGGACCATGCAAAAATGTCTGCATATTGTTTCAGTAGCTTGAAATATTTTGTTCTAGTTTCTAGAGAAAGAAATTTAGAAACTTCAACTAATTTAGGCTGATCTTCTATCCCAATATTGCAGTCAATTGTACTCTCTCCATCAGCTTTATTTTCAGGCTTTAAAAAGACATCATTATTTTCAAACAAAATCTCTAAAGGATCTAGGCATTTAGGAATGTAGTTAGTTTTCAGATCAATAATGTTTTTTCCAGCCACGGTCTTTATGAATGACTTACTATTTTGATTTTCAATAATGTCCTGCTCATCATCAATTTGAATGTTTGCAAACTCTTCAACACACTCAAAAAAATTCTAAATTTGTTTGTCTTCTTCAAATACTTGCTAATAGTTGATATTATCAGGAATAGAAGGTCTATTTTTTATTTGAACATCATCTGTTGCCTTCACATCAAGGGGAAATTTGAAATTACTAGTAGCAATATGTAGTGAATCAACCATTTGATTTTCCTCCCTAGTGACCAAATTTACATTGAATGCTGAAAAATAATGTTCAATTAGGTCTCGCACTTCATTCCTATAATTCTTCAATTTGGAATTTTTCACTTGATAGTTGTTTCTCACCTGCCTAATCACCAATTCTGAATCACCAAAAGAAACTAGTTGTTCATCTCCCAAATCTTTCACTGCCTTCATACCCAACACAAGTGCCTCATATTCAGCAGTGTTATTAGTGGTAGAAAATTGCAGTTTATATGATATATTTACCCTTTGCTGTGTGGGAGAAATGAGAAATACACCAGCTCTCAATCCTTCTCTTGATGAGGCTCCATCAAAGTAAAATTTCCATATCTGTCCTCCCTCTAAATGATGCCCATTTGTATCTTGGAAATGCTGACTTTCACTGATTTCAGGCAGGAAATTGTTATCATCAGCAACAAAGTGTAATATGGATGACCCGAATTCCTTCTCCTCAACATATATAGGATGATTTGAGGGATTATGTTGATAATTGATTATATAGGCCATTTGGGTTTCCCTATACAACCTCTTGAATTCTCTTCCAAACACTGGGATTGTGGCATATGACATATCCATCTAAAGGGTGCCTCCCAATTTTTTAGACCAAGATCTGGAAAGAAGCATTCCAAATCTAGAAGGTATGTCTACAACTACTATGTCCATCACTAAGCTTTTCATAGGAAGCTGGGTAAGAGAAAAAACCAAGTCTTTAATCACTCCTCAACACTTGACTTTTTTGGAATCAAAAGTGTATAGGTCATGGTATTTCTTAGTGATTTATAATCCTAATTCATCCATAAATTTCTTTGGCATTAGATTGTGCGAAGCCCTAGAATCTAATAAACAATTATGCAACAATTTCTCATGTATATTGAGTGAAAGATAGAAAGGTGGTGAATTATCATCATTTTCATCTTGGACATGGCAGCCTAAGTAAATGGTATGATATTCATCCTCAATATTTTCTGAATCAAGAGCGAGGGGTGGCTGTAACAAGCTTTTAAATGACTCTTTGTATGTTGGATTTTTCGACAATTCAAGAAGTGGGACAGGGATCTTGATTTTATTCAGTTCTGATTTGAAACTAAAATAAAGAGGAGCTAATTCTTTATTTTCTGCATAAATTTTGATGATTGGGGCAGAATTATGAGGTGGAGGGACATCACTGACTTTCGCCTTTTGTTTAGCAACTTGTTTGTCAGAATCTGATTTTTGTTGAGGTTGTTGAACAAGACCTTTGGACCTCATAGGATAATTTTTGTTTTGAGTTTCTTGCCGTTTTTTACCATTTTGTGCATGCATTTGAGCATTCTCATCATTTGGAAATAGAAATATCCTTGATTGGTCTTCATATTCTTGCAAAGTCAAACAAGTTGACAGTGATGTTTATCCTACAAGGTTTATGTCTTCATTTTCTTCCTCATGTTCTTGTTGCTCTTCTTTAGCAAAATTATTCAAAGGAGGCTGAACATTTTGATCAGCAACATTCCTCCTTGGGCACTGTAAGATTTGTTGAGGCTGAAAAGATCTTCTGAAGGGAGCCTGATTTCTATTTGCTTCATTTTGATTGGCTCTAGCAGCTGGTTTGTTCTCTAACTCCAGTTTTGTTATCTTAGAGGCAATTTCTTTGATAAAATTTGACATTTGATCAATATTTTCTTCTGTTGTAAGAGTTTTGGAGGAAGAAGGTTGTTCTTCTTTAATTTTATTATTATCCCTTGCTGCTTTCTCCTCTTCCATTTTCAATTTATTTGAAGCCATAAGATTGGACTGCACTCCAATTGTAGCCTCTTCCATATCCATCAATGTTTCTGCTTTCTCAGCCCTTAACCATAAAGAAAACTCAGAATCTAAAGCATTGGCAAAAGTTATCATAGATGTGGTTTCATGAGGCTTAATTTCTTCAAGATTTTTTTGATAAATTTTATTAAACCTCTTTGTAAAATCAGCCAGTGACTCATTTGTCTTCTTTTTTAGAGTTCCAAACTCTGTAAGGCAGTACACATAGTCTTTTATATCACCACATTGTTTCACAAATACTTCCTCCAATTCATCTATTCCTGTTATTGAGTTTGGTGGTAGACTTCTAAACTATTTACGAGCTTCTCCATCCAAGATCTGAACAAAGAGTCTTGACCGGACATCTTCATGTTCAATGTTCTAGTTTTCAGCATAACTATAGAAAGAAACCAAATGTTCCTCAGCAGAAACTCCTTCTCTCTCTCCTATGTATCTTGGTAGATATTTTAGATAATCCCCTCGAGAAAGAGGATGTAAAGGTTGAGGAAGAGCAAGTGGTGCATATCCTGCAGCAACTATCTGTTGCATCCTTGTAAGGGCAAGCTAAGCCATGGCTTTCTGATGTGCAATTGATGGATGACTGGTTGATGTAGTTGTTTGGGAACTAGGAATTACAATCTGTGGAATTTGAATATGGTTTGGGACAACAGAAAATTGGAATTCTTGGGTTGATTTCTCAAGTTTTGGGACTGAAAACAATGGATTTTCAAAGAGATGAACATAGGAGGTCTTGGTTTCACCTTCCACAGAAGAATCAGATTCAAATGTTTTCTCTAGGGGGGATGAATTAACTTAAACTTTATTTTTCTTAGCTAAAAAGTCAAATAAGTTGAAAGTTGGGCCTTTAGGAACATTCCCTTCTAGTGGATGAGAAGAGCATGATCCAACAGCAGGATTTTGAGACAAAGTGAAATAATCTTGCTGAGGGGTATAAAAAGATTGATATTCAGGACGAGTTTGAAGAAATTTTAGAATGGTTTTATAGTATTCTTTTGTCAAAACATCCCTATCTAGAAAAGGTGCAATTGCCAATACTTGTTCTAAATCCCCTTCTGTTAGCACAAAGTCTTATGATTCTTTATTGACACTTAAAACCTCTGTTTTTTCTTCTTTAACTATAATAGTACTTATCTCTGATTTACTAAATGATGAGTGAGAGAAAATTTCCGCTGAGCCTAGGTTAACATCATCTACTTTATCTTCTAGGGAAGTAGTTTCAACTTGAGATTTTTCAGCAGAAACTTTTGAAACTAAAACTTATTTTTGATTCTAAAGTAGATGAGGGTACCTTTTTATTTGGAATGTACTTTTTATGTACCTTCTTCAGTGACTGAAATGTGGCTTTGGCCGATCTCTGTTTTCCTTTTGCATCTTTAATGATTTTCTCTAGGTCAGCAACTGGAGTCACAGTAGGTGATCTCTGATTTCTCCTTGTAGTGGGAGATCTTGAAACCCCTCTTCCTCTTTGTGGAGTCGCCAGGTGAACCAATTTGCAGTCTTCTTCAAGTCACCAATTCTTGTTCACCATCAAGAATTGATCATCAACAATTTAAAACAAGAGACTCAGGAGAATACTTCGTTTCAAGGCCTTCGTCTCCCAGGAGACACACCAAAAGATGTTAGTGTTGGAATCAGCACTTGGACTGCTTCAAGTGCTTGAACAGTCACATCCTAAGCTCTAGGGAAATTTAATGATTTAGATTATGTATTAAGTAGGTGGTTTAAGCTCTCAATCACTGAAAAGGGATTTCAGTCAAATTCACTGTCACACTAATGAGGGTATTGAGACTTGATATGGTAGAAAAATATAAGTTTGTAGCCTATGGAAGGAAGAAAGTGTTGAATAGCAGAAGGGACAGTGGGTATGCAAGTCAGAAATCCACTTCTTTGATGAAAAAATAACACAAGAAATAGTTTGACAATATATCAACAAGAGAAAGCTATATCAAGACTTACAACATTCTTATTGAATATCATGGAAAGTTACTGTCATAAGGAATGCTCTTTGAATAGGAATTACACATATCTCATCAAGAAAGCTCACTGAGTAAGACTGATAAAATTTGATAAGATACATAAACACATCAAGAGGCTCATAGAAAGATATGACAAAATTTGAAATTGCAAATTGCAACTGAAGAGATTTAGGTGTGGAAACACATAAGAAAAAAACAACAATACACATATCAAGTTGGTAATAAGTCCTCAAAATTCTTCTTCAATATAATTAACTAAAAACAGTACACTGATCATATGAGTATAATATTCACAAACCACTAACATTTTCTCCATTGAGTTTCATCATATATACAAGATATATTATGTTGACATTTCCACAAAAAGTGTGAATCTGTTCTCGAGAAGTTATTATATTCATATACATAAGGTGAGGCTTATCCTTAACCTTAATACAAAGTAGTGCAACATAAGTTCAACACAAATAAAATAAACAGCATGATGGCTTATAGTTCGAAGTGGTCGGAATGATGTGGCAAGCTGGTGGCAGAATGCTCCTCTTTTCTGGTACAACCACTTCTTCAAAAGGTGCAACTAACAACTAAAGTTGACATCTAGATTTCTCCCCAAAAAGTGCAAAAATAGAATTCTAAAATTTGGAAGGGAACTTGAGTAATTGACACCTGGTAGAAGCTTATTCTATTGATAATGCATGCATCTAATTACTTCTCAGTAGCACCCCTTGAGACTTGAACAAAAACTGCCTCCACTTCCTTCATACAAAAACTCAGGAAATAATAGCTGCCCTTTTCAGAATTAGGTAGCTATTACCAGAAATCTCGCAAATAGTTGTGTTTGTTGATTAAACCAAAAATGTATTGACCCCTCCTTCTTTGACTTGCCTGAAAGGATCAAATAAAATCAAGTATTGAAGCAAAGATTTTGAAAGACTTTTTCTTATTGAGCCTTTTAGTTCTTTTTTCTGTATGCTTTTGTTTCTGAGCTCTGGTCTTCTTGGCTTCCTTTCTCAGGCTTTCATCAACATTGATGATTTCATCTCCTAGTCTAGGATTAGCAATCAATTTTCTATTCAGTCTAAGCTTGTTTTTAGGCATAGTGTGAGGCCTCTTGAGGTTCTTCTCTTCTGCATCATACTACTAGACTTATCTTCTTCATACTCTATTTCTGAGAAATCTCCATTAGTGTTGTCTTCTTCGAAGGATGAATAGGAGTGAATGACACTCTTATCCTTTCTCTTGGTAGATGTCTTGGATGTCTTGAGATAAGAAAAAAACTAAGCTAGTGTAGGTTCCTCTACTGAAGGGATGTCTCTGTTTTCTTCTTGTTCTTCTACAACTGCTGGGATGGAGTGTTGAACTGGAATAGAGTGTTGAACTGGTGCTTGAACTGGTGCTTGAACTAGTGCTTGAACTGGTACTTGAACTGGTACTTCAGGGTTGGCTTCCTCTAAAGTTTCTTCTCCTAGGATCAACTTTCTAATGCCTCTATATCTTGAGGAAGAAGCTTCGTTTTCCTCACTTGCAGACTTAAATCCTTTGCTAGGATGAGTTTTCCCTTGCTTGAATCTCATGGAATGTTCTTTGATGAATGAGGCTAAAGTTTGGATATTTTATTGTATAAACCTTTTCTGCTGGTTGTACCATGGGTATGGGGGTGACAGGTTCAATTCTGGTCTCTTAGCTGAACTTCTAGTTTGCCTACTAGTTGATGGGATGGACCGAGCTAGCTATGAACTATTTGGCACAGGTGTTGTGCCACTTTGTTCAAGGGAATTTTGCTTCTTGGGTCTCCCTACCCTCCTCCTAGAGTTGATACTACCAAATCCCTCCTCTACTAGGAATTTATCCTGGGTAGTCTTTTTCTTCTTAAGGTGATAGTCAATTAACATTTTGATTAAACCCCTATGATAGAGGTTATGCAAGGAATAGTTAGGGATTTTCTACAACTTCAAGGACATTTTAAGCAAGGATCTATATAAGAAGAAAGGAAATTCAAAGGTTTGGCACCTGAGATGTGAAAGATAAATCTTATTTGGTATTGATGGATATAGGAGAATCTACCTTCACAAGTAATGTAGCATTGCACAGTGGTTATTACATGCTGCCATTCTGCCCTAAAACAGGAAATATGCACAGTTGGAGTCCATTTGATATTCACATGCTAAAGTTTGAGGAAGGGACTTACTTTTGTCTGCAACATTTTCTTATTGAACCAGCGTTCTCCAGTCGCCGAGGTTTGAGTAGCTTTGACTATGATGGTTTCAAATATTTTGAAAGTCTTTCTCCCAAGCTTGAATTTCTCCCCATCAAAAATCTTCGCAAAGGCCTGTGCTAAAGCTACATTTTTTTCTGGAGAACTTCTACAAAAACTTATACCAACTTGATGTCTTAAATTTGGGCTTTGCTCCAGCATCAACAAACCTAGTATTCGCTAGCTCAGACTGCTTAACATTCCCACATTTTCCCATTCTTTCAACGCCTAAGCTCCTTCTTTACGCACAAATATTTTAACCTGGAGGTAAAACCCTACACGCAGCCCTAATTTTCTGCTTTGGGATGATAAACTGGTTGCTGGAGGATGTGACTCTATTAAGTGTAACTTCCACAGAGAACATCGGTCATGAGAAAAGTAAGCCTAGCCCTTTGAATATAAGCCTTCAGTCACAATATGGTTTAATGGCATGATTTGAAATGATTCAAATACGAGCACCAAGTCACCCCATAACACATAACACTCCCCTACATCATTTAATGAATTGATACCTTTGTACCTTAATTTCCGCTTCAGCGTTAATAATATAATCATCCCCCTATAATGTTTCTTCTAAGTTAAAAATAATTACTCTTTTAAAAAGAATAATCATATCATAACATAGAAGATCTTCAATCAATTTGAAAGGGGAATGATCTTTTCCCCGAAAATACTCCTTGCAGCTCCTTATGCAGTTTCGGAGAAATAGCTGGCCTTTTCTCTGTGTCACCAATGAAAATAGGCTCCTAAAGAAATAGCTACCCTTTTCTCTATGTCACCAATGTAACCTTCAATTCAGAGAAATAACTACCCTTTTTTATCACTGTGTTACCAATGAAAATTTCACAAGGGTAGCTATTATCCCAGAAAGAGAAGATATAATTTTATTACAAAAATGACCAATAACCTTCGACACTAACCTAAGTTAAAACAATAGTTTTAACTTCTTTTATGAACTTAGGACACAATACCACCTATAAAACTTAAAAATATTTTTGGTTTTGAGACTCTTTTTGGCTTTTATTGAAAATGAATATAACTTTGACATAGGCTAGGGAACAAGACAAATTTGAAAACAATGATACAATGGTGGTCAAACTATTAACATTTATAGTGCTAATAGATGGCATGGTGGATATCCATAAAGGATATAAATTGTTTCAGTATGATAAAAATGAGGTTGGTTTGGAAGAAAAACCAACACCAAAAAAAAAAAAAAAATGCTTGCCCCAAGGGAGCTACAATGAATACTTACGTCAACAACAGTGTTAAATCTTCTAAGCCAATAAAGGAACGACCTATAAAGAAAGGACATATAAAGAAAAACCGGTAACTATTCCTCATGTAGTTACAACGAACCCACCAGAGAAGAGGATATGCTTGACAACTCTGTTCTTGGAGTCCAACCTTGATTCCAGCCCTGAAAAATCAAGGAACAACCCTCCAAACCGATACTCCATGGTTATCGCTCCTCCAAAACTAATACACCCTGGTTGTCGCTATGAATGCCAAGGTCATGGAAAATGCAAGGGAAACTTTGTTCCTGGAGTCCAACTCTGATTCTAGCCCTGAAAAATCAAGGAAAAAGCCTCCAAAACTAATATGCCATGGTTGTCACTCCTCCAAAACCGATATGCCATGGTTGTCGCTATGAATACTGAGGTCATGGAAAATGCAAGGGCGACTGTGTTCCTAGAGTCCAAACCTAATTCCATCCCTGAAAAATCAAGGAACAAGCCTCCAAAACTGATACTCCATGGTTGTCACTCCTACAAAACTGATACCCCATGGTTGTCACTCCTCCAAAACCGATACACCATGGTTGTCGCTATGAATGCCAAGGTCATGGAAAATGCAAGGGAAACTCTGTTCCTGGAGTCCAACCCTGAAAAATCAAGGAACAAGCCTCCAAAACCGATACGCCATGCTTGTCGCTCCTCCAAAACCGATATGCCATGGTTGTCACTATGAATGCCAAGGTCATGGAAAATGTTAGGGCAATCTTGCTGAGAGAAGTTCAAAAGATGAATTTGACATGCTTCTTCCAGGTCGCCAAAGTGGGAGTCGCAATGGCAATGCTGGGCAAGGAGAAAAAATCCGCTCACCAACAAATGCATTCAAACAACCATGCAAAGAGCCATGTGTAAACTTGGAATACTGCCATGCAAAGAGCCATCTGTAAACCCTTTTCACTCTCGCATATCCTTTCTCGGCACAACACATTCGGGATAGCATTTTATACTCGAGCCTAATGCTAGCATTAGTCTATGGCTCTGAAAACTTGAATGACAAAAATAAATTTATCCTATACCTGTTACCTCTTCACCTCGGGAAGAGGCCAAAACCACAAAATCTCATCTAGCCTATGCTTTACCATACTAAGTCGAACACATGTTAATAAGAAACACAGAAACAACAATCAAATGTAATGCTAAAATATACTAATCGATTAATATAGTCCCATGTCGTGACAACAGAGACTAATAATTAATTGAGGCATTTATTTATAATATAACAATTAGCAAATTTAAGTGAAAATAATATTATTAATTTAAGGCATTTACAAGTCTAGTATTTGGAAAATATGTGAAAATATTGTAAATATGAAGTCTAGGATGATTAATGATGAAACGAAAACACCAAGAGAACCTTCGTATGGAGGGATATTTTTATTTTCATAAAGAGATGATTGAAAAAATAATATCCAATAGTTAAATGTTCAACATGAATTTGAGAAAAAATAAAATAAACTACAAGGAAATGTCACAATTTACTTGTTTAGAATCCCAAGTAAAATTATTTCTTTTGTCAACTTACGAAGGTGGAAGCCTTAATTGATTAGACAAGTGATACGGAAGTGTGTTTCACATATGAGATGATTGAATATTTGAATGAGGTGAAGTTTGTTATGGTATTTTGTATAACAGCTAAGAGTGCAACTAAGCAAAGAAAAGATATAAACCTGGAGTAAGATGATATCAAAATTTAGAGAAACGTTATTTTCAATTAATTACAAATAATTTTGTTTCAAATAAAGGTAAACATTGAGATGTAGGGTATAAATAACGTAAAAGTTTGTAGAGGTATTTCACCCATTTATTTGCATAAGTTATTATGAAGTCATGTTGAAGGATCTTAACTTTTGTGGTTAGGTGAACAATTTGTTTTCTAGTTATATGGGTTCAAGTCTTCAAAGACATGTGTAACTAACTCGTTAATGGCATTTATGAAATAGTGATAGCAAATGATTCTTGAGAAAAGTCACAATGAAGACAAGAAAAAGAACCCTGATAGATGCGAATAGAATGAAGTTTAGATTTCATGATGAAATAAGCTTATGGAAGCTAAGAATAATGGAAGAAGCTATCATTTAGAAAATTTAATAGCATAAGGAAAGATCATGTGCAAAAAAAATAGAAGGAATGCCAATTGAAGAAAAGGTAGCGAAGATAATAGAAGGAACTCAACATTTCACACAAAATAATTATGAACCAAAGGAAGGTAGAGGATTATGGAGAAACAAGGCACAATTTGGGGATAATTCTTAAGTAGAGGCCAAAGCACTGGAGGGTAAACATTCATAACCAAAGAGTATGTGAATGGAATGAAGTTTGCATTTCAAGATGAAATAAGTTTATGGAAGATAGGAACACTAGAAGAAACCTATAATTTAGCATTTGATGGCATATGAAAAGATCATGAGTAAGAAAACTAGAGAGAATTTCAATTGATGATGAGGTGGGTAAACTAACAGAATCAACTTAGTCGTGTACATAATAGGATGATAAATTAGAGGAAGGTTGACTCACTTCAAGGAGAAACAAAGGTAGAACTTTAAGAGAATTTTGAGCTAGATGTCACAACATTGAAGGCTATAGAGAGAAGGTAAATCATTGCTATACATGTGGAGATGAATGTCGCAAACTCAAACAGTCCATAAAGGGATGGACACAAGCAATGGAACTAGAGAGTTTTTTCCTAAAGGAGAAACATATGACGATAATATAGCCATTACAACAACAATAAAAAGAGGTAAGAATTTGATGTTGTAGAAAGTGTAGACGGTGCAAGCATGGAAATCAATACCAAAAGATGAGATTATTTGAGAAAAAAAATATTAAAAATTAAGTGTAAGTAAAGAGACGATTATCGTAAATTTATTATTGATTCAAGGAATATAAAGCATATGGTTGCAGTGGAGATGGTTGAGAAATTAGAATTGAGGCAATAGAAACACCCTTAGTTATAAGATTTAAAAAAGGTTATGAAGTGTGTTGTGGCTTCGAGAGACAACCCCTTGGTTGATAAGAAGGTTAGTGCCTAGGACATCTTAGTGTCTCTTGAAGATAAGTTTGTGCTGCTCAAAAGTTTCATGTAAAATGATTTAAATCTGTAAGATTTAAATATGTTTTAATGTGATTTGTCTCTGAGTAAGGTAATTGAACCAGATTTAAATCATTTTACATTTAAGTGAATGCTAATCAACCAAATTAAAACATCTTTGTCTGATTAGTGATTACAAAAACAAGATATGGTGTGATGCGATTCAAATGGGTGCATGTCACTTGTTATTAGAGAGACTTTGGTGATTTGATTGATGTGTTGTTAGGAAGGCTTTGGAGAAATAGTTGATAAGGAGTAATGATAAAAAAATAGTACCTAGAGTCCAATCATTATGCATGACTTGATGAAGTCCCAAGAGAAGTGTTATTGGTGAAAACAAAGAAGCTTTTGATTGATGTAAAGTGAGCTAATTAGTGACATTGATTGATGTAGAGTGAGTTTTTGAGTCATGTGGAGGGAACTAAGGTATTATGCTATTGTTAAAAAGCACCATGTAAGGACATGGCCACAAAGGAGTGAAAGTGATGTGAAAAATTGAAGAAAATATGCATTTTTGAGTGTTTCATAAGATTGCAAGGGAAGACTTCCTTGAGGGAAAAACACAACCACCAAAGAGGAGGATTATGCTATGGATAAATTTGGTAACTAGAGCTACATTACCATTGCAATATGGTTGCACCAAGAATTAGGGGGAAAATACAAATATGCAAGCCAACAACCTATGGTAGACCATTGGCCTGAACACACGTTGATATTGGTTACTCTATGGTGATAGTCACAACTTTATGAATACAAAAGAACGTGGGCACCGGCTTTTGGTGACCAGAAAGGACTGTAGTTTTGAGGTTTGTGGGAGTTAGAAGCCGTTCGTTTCATGGGGGTTACTCCTTGATCGTCCTCCGTGTCACAAGTCACCCTCATACAAAGATCTTGAATCTCGGAATCTCGTCTTGGCCGGTTGCCCGAAACCGGTTCCGGGAAAGGGCGGTTTTAGGGAACAGTTGGGGGTGAATTCTGAATTCCGCCATGCATGGAAGACGTGGTCTGGCAAAGGGGTGAGCGGCGTTTCGGCAAATGTGAAGGGCAAGATAGAGAATATATGCAGAATCCACTTGCCCGTCGTGGGAGCCACGATTCCGTGTCGTGGCAGTTGGAGAGAATGGAATGAATGGGGCAGAGGCGGGTGGCAGTCGGCGTGGTAAGCTGTTTTTAATACCACTCTCAGATTCCCGCCCCTTACCTGCTCCCACCCGCCCTGATTCCCCTGTTTCCCTGTTCTGTTCCGCGGAGAAGGAAACCACCCGGTCAGTGTTTGGCGGTTTAGGGTTCGTTGGAAAGATTCAATGACCCCTTAACAATTACAGTCGTTACAAGTGTCTGGTATTCGGTGAAGACCCGACGCATGCAAACCACGCCATCAGTCGGCCATTGACACGCACTGCCATTCTTCTTTCCCGGAGCAGAACGGACCCTTTTTCTTTACAGGGCCCTTCCTTTCTTCCTCCTTCATGTTAATTTCATTTTTATTCTCTCCTCTCCTCTCTTTTCCCCACCTCACATCCCATTTTGATTTCAAGTCTATTATTTATGTTCATCCCTGCATTGGATTGATTGGATCCCACTGGAATGGAATGGGATTGGATGACCCTGTAATTTTCAATTTGTTCTTTCCTGTTTGCCCTGTTTGACTTCACTTGTCAAGATTGTGGACTGTTCATTGGTTTCTTGGGGTTTAAACTTTTGAAATCAATGGTATATCTTGATTTTTTTATCATGGTTTGTATGAATTGCTAGATACAAGATTTTTTTGATTTGGGGTTCAGAAGTATGGGGGGTGAATCTAGTATGACCACAGTTGAGAGTGGCCTGGAAGTTCCCACTGGAAGTGAGAATGAGCTCTTGAGGATCAGGGGAGCTCAGCTCTGCTTGATTGATGGCCAGGAGAGCGTAATAATTCAGTCTGGGGACTTTGCTTTTCATGTCATAAAGCAAAGCCAGTCTCCCCTTGCAGCTGTGGTGGGCTTGGTTGGAGATTTCCAATGGCCAGTTGGAAAGGACTCCCCTGTTGTCAAAGTGGGCACCAAGAAGTACTCGTTTGCCCTGTCTGGGCTTCCAGTCTATGGGTTGGTTCTCCCTGGCAATACACCGGTGGAGGCCGAGCAGAGCTTGGAAGGGCTGTTGCAGCAATACTCCACATTTGAAGCCCATCCAGAAGTCTCCGATGGTATGTATGTAGTATATTTTTCAAAAACCAGGTAGAAATAGAGGGAAGGTTTGGATTTTTTTGTATCCATGCATGGTGTCCTTAGAGTAAAGCACCTTGTTAACCCAAGGGATGGCATTTGTACTTTGCTTCCTTAGACCAGTGCACCCTGTTAATGTGATTCCATTGAGTGAGACTTCTCACAATCCTGGACCCAATGGGATTGGGGATTATTGGTGAGTAACTGCTACATTGCATTGCTCAAGTAAAGATGCTGTGCTGGATTGGTTGATGATGGAATGTCTTTTTAGGCATCTCCTGAACCATTTTCATCACCAGTCACTATCACTGTGACAGTGACAACAACCAGGAACTCAGAACTAAGCTAACCACTTTAGGCTGATATGTTTGTGTGTTGGAATGTCATTTAGGTATCTCCTCAACCATCTTGATCACCTGTCACTGTCACTGTGACAGTGACCACAGCCAGGAACTCAGAACTAAGCTAATCCCTTGAGCCTGATATGTTTGTTTGTTGTAATGTCTTTTTAGGCATCTCCTCAACCATCTTGATCACTTGTCCCTATCATTCTGACAGTGACCACAACCAGGAACTTAGAACTAAGCTAATCCTTTTGAGCTGATATGTTTGTGTGTTGAATGTTTTTTTAGTCATCTCCCCAACCATCTTGATCACTTGTCACTACCATTCTGACAGCGACCACAAACATGAACTCAGAAGCAAGCTAACCCCTGGAGGCTGATATGTTTGTGTGTTGGAATGTCTTTTTATTAATCTCCTGAGCCATCTTGATCACTTGTCACTCTCACTTTGACAGTGACCACAACCAGTAACTCAGAACTAAGCAAACTCAGAACAGTGACCCTTGAGGCTGATATGTTTGTGTGTTGGAATGTCTTTTTAGGCATCTCCTCAACCATCTTGATCACCTGTCACTACCACATCCAGGAACTCAGAACTAAACTAATCCCTTGAGAGGCTGATATGTGTGTGTTGGAATGTCTTTTTAGGCATCTCCTGAACCATCTTGATCATTATCACTATCACTTTGACAGTGACCACAACCAGGAACTCAGAACTAACCTACGATAACCCCTTGCGGCTGATATGTTTCTCTGTGATTATTTTCATAAGCACAAAAAGTATTTAGTCATTGAGAAGTTATTACAGGAATCTGTTTGGACATTTCCAGTGAAGTAAAATATGTTATCAGCATTCAAAAATTATTCTCACAGTTTTATGTTTCCCTTGTTCTGCTCTGTGGTTTCCATGGGCAATGCAGGTATGGAGAATTCTGATCAAGCAGCCTGGTTAGCAGGTCAGGTAATACCAGATGGTCCAGAATACTGGACAACAGTGGCACCAAAAGTGGAGAACATAAGTGCCAAAATAGCACAGAAAATCCACAGTGGATCATCTTCTTCATCTACCTCCTCCTCTTCCTCTTCCTCTTCCTCTGCTGTGTGGAGTGACGTGGAGCTCTCATGGAGCGGTGGCACCACCAGCAATGGCAGAAAAGAGGACGATAATAATAATAATAACACAATGTCATCGCCTGCAAGAAAAGGCGCACCGGGAATAGCCGGTCAAACGAGCCCCCGCATGATGAAGCGCATCCAACAGGCTCGGCGTATGTCAGCGGTGGCCAAGCTCCTCTCCAAGACCCTTCTCAGAGGCGCCATCAACGCCAACCGCCACGTGGCACCTTCGGTCGCAGACCTGTCTGCCTCGTCACCGATGACCGACGATTTCACGGGCATGGCCATTGCCAGCGTGGACGCGTTCACCAAGGTTGTGGAGGCAGTGGAAACAGGTGGCAGAAGCATATTGGAGCTCCCCACCTCCGAGTCACTATTCTTCGAGCACAGTCAGCAGTCCAGTCTGTTACCCAACGGCCCGTGGACATTGAACAAGTCGGGGCTGCGCCTCCTCCTGCGAGCCACCGCGGCCTCTGCCGTAATACACGTGGCACGCGGCATGGGCGTGTCATCGTTGTCGTTGCCACAGGCATCCCAGGTGTCGGATCAGGATTCGAACCAGAGCGAGTCTTGCGTGGAGGAAAAGTACTGGATGTATTCTGGCGGCCATGATCAGCGCAGTAAGGCAATTGGGCACTTCATACCTACTCCGAATCCGAATTCGAGTATGTCAAATATTATTCAGAGCTCCACTCATCGGGGCAACCTGAACAGCCCGTTCCAGCAATACATGAGCAGCCCAAAGGTTTCCACTGGTACCAATTCTCAGTTCAAATTTTCCCTAGCATTCGATAACAATGGCCGCCAAGCGCCGCCACAGCACCAGAACATGTGATGTGACCGCCATGACATACGGCGGCGGCTTCCCTCAATAGATGTACCCATCCTCCTCGTGGGGATTAACACTATGAAACAGGGGCTTAAATCTTGATGACACCTAATAGGACTTTTACATTATAATGTAACTTTCTTTCAAAGGACTAGATTTGATTATTAAACCTGTGGCCTTCCTTTCTTTTCAAATAAATAATTTTATGAAATGCCATTACTCTGAACATTCGTGTCGTTCGATTCGTAAGAATGAAGTGCATTTCTGAGCATTCGTTTCGTTCCATTCGTAAGAATGAAGTACATTTTCACTTACTCTTGCAGTGAGTTCTTGTGTTTTGGTGGAGTAATTTTTTTAACACACTTGGAAAGGTTGATCATTGGAGGAGTAATTTTTTTTAACACACTGGAAAGGTTTTTCATAACTGCTCAGCAAAATCTGTCATAACCAACATGATCTATCATAACACAAATAATCCCATAATCTATCATAACTCTATGATAATCCAAAGATAATCTCATAACTGACTCTATTAATCTATCATAACTCCTCTTTATATTCCAAAGATAATCCCATAACTGACTCACTATTATCAAAGACAAAACTTACCTCACCTATTAAATCAGCATAATCTATCATAACCAACCTAATCTATCATAACACAATCTAATCTATCATAACACAGATAATCCCATAAGCTATCACGACTCATCATAACTCTTTAATGATCTATCATAATATAGCAAAATCTATCATAACCAACATAATCTATCATTATTAAATCAGCAAAATCTATCATAACACAGATATTCCCATAATCTATCACAACACAGATATTCCCATAATCTATCACAACTCATCATAACTCTTTAATAATTTAATAATCTCATAACAGCTTTATTAAATCAGCAAAATTTATCATAACCAACATAATCTATCATTATTATTAAATCATAACTGCTCATTATTAAATCATTAAATCAACAAAATCTATCATAACTAACACAATCTATCATAACACAGATAATCCCATAATCATAACTCAATCTATCATAATCTATCATTATGATAACATAATCCCATAATCTATCATTACTAACATAATCTATTATAACTAACATAATACAGATAATCCCATAATCTATCATAACCAACATAATCTATTATAACACAGATAATCCCATAATCATAACACAAATAATCCCATAATCTATGACATAATCTATCATTACTAACATAATCTATTATAACTAACATAATACAGATATCATAACAAACATGATCTATTATAACACAGATAATCCCATAATCATAACTCAATCTATCATAACACAAATAATCCCATATAATCCCATAATCTATGTTGTTATCATACCAGCCACTAACATAATATATCCTAACTCGAAAGTGGTTGTGTTTAGCAACTAACAAACAATGATCTATGCCCCTCATGTTATCTATGCCCCTCATCTATGCCACTTGGACTTTGTTGTTATTTGGCTTCTCGAAATTGCCACTTGGACTTTGTTGTTATCTGGGCCCCTCGGAATTATCTTGCCACTTGGCATGGATTTTGTTGGACTTTGTTGTTATCTGGGTCCCTCGGAATTATCTTGCCACTTGGAATGGATTTTGTTGTTATTTTCCCCTCAGAATTACCTTGTCACTTGCCACTTGGCTTTGTTGTTATATGGGCCCCTCAGAATTATCTTGCCACTTGGAATGGATTTTTTTGTTATCTAGGCCCCTCGGAATTACCTTGCTACTTGGAATTACCCTGCCACTTGGACTTTTTTGGGCCACTTAGAATTACCTTGCCACTTGGAATGGATTTTGTTGTTATCTCAGCCCCTCGGAATTACCCTGTTAGTGTGGTGGAATTATCTTGCCACTTGGACTTTGTTGTTATATGGGCTCCTCAGAATTACCTTGCCACTTGGAATGGACTTTGTTGTTATGAGGGCCCCTCGGAATTACCTTGCCACTTGGAATTACCACTTGGAATTTCCCTGCCACTTGGACATCATTGTTATCTGGGCCCCTCAGAATTACCTTGCCACTTGGAATGGACTTTGTTGTTATGAGGGCCCCTCAGAATTAACTTGCCACTTGGAATTTCCCTGCCACTTGGACTTTGTTGTTATCTGGGCCCCTCAGAATGATCTTGCCACTTGGAATGGACTTTTTTGTTATCTGGGTCCCTCGAAATTACCTTGCCACTTGGAATTACCCTGTTAGTGTGGTGTGGTGGAATTACCCTGCCACTTGGACTTTGTTGGGCCCCTCGGAATTTCCTTGCGACTTGGAATGGACTTTGTTGTTATCTGGACCCCTCGGAATTTCCTTGCTACTTGGAATTACCCTGTTAGTGTGGTGGAATTACCCTGCCGCTTGGACTTTGTTGTTATCTAGGCCCCTCGGAATTACCTTGCCACGTGGAATTACCCTATTAGTGTGGTGGAATTACTCTACCACTTGGACTTTGTTGGGCCCCTCAAAATTACCTTGCCACTTGGAACATACTTTGTTGTTATCTGGGCCCCTCAGATACCTTGCCACTTGGAATTACCCTGTTAGTGCGGTGGTGTTTCGTGTTGTTACCTTACACATTGAAATTACCTTGTTAGATCTTGCCACTTGGAATTACCCTGTTAGTGCGGAGCACATTGAAATTACCCTGTTAGATCTTGCCACTTGGAATTACCCCTGTTAGTGTGGTGGTGGTTCGTGTTGTTCCATTACACAAAACAAAAGCTTGCCACTTGGAATTACCCAGCTAGTGTGTTGGAATTACCTTGTTAGTGCGGTGGTGGTTCGTGTTGTTACCTTACACAAAACATAAGCTTGCCACTTGGAATTACCCAACTACTTTACACAAAACAGAAGCTTGCCACTTGGAATTACCTTGCTAGCGTGGTGGTGGTGGTAAGCTTGCCACTTGGAATTGCCTTGCTAGTGTAACACTAAACAGAAGTTTGCCACTTGGAATTACCCTGCTAATGTGGTGGTGGTGGTAAGCTTGCAACTTGGAATTACCATGCTAGGGTGGTGGTGGTGGTTGAACACAAAACATAAGTTCTTTAGGATATACTCCTAATTCATTTTTGAAAGTATAATTTTAAAACATAATTACAATATTATATAAATTGGGAAGTTTTTAAGTTTTTAAATATACTATTATACAACTCCAACATTGTTGCATAGTACTTGTCTTTTATGCAAAATTTAATTGACAACCAAAATTATATATGGTTAAAAAATTAGTTTTAAAATTTTATTAACTCCAAATTAATAAAGCAATGACTAGATTTTATTAAAATTATAGAAATATAGAAAATCTATACTACATGTTGGCTTCTTATGCTAAAAAATAATTGACAAAGTTATTAATGACAGAATATATATATATATATATATATATATATATATATATATATATATATATATATATATATATATTTATAACACTTTTTAAAATTTTATTAATTCCAAATCAATAAAACAATGAATAAATTTTATTAAAATATTAGATACATAGAAATTCTATTTAATCTGGTTTTTGGTTCAGAATTCTCATCTTGTCCTGATGATGAGCCACACTCGTTGGTTCGAAAAGCGTCGGCAAAAATTCCCTACATGTGATTTTCACTGAAAGAATTTCTTACACATTTTATGGATCACAGAAGCAAAATTCCTAATTTAAAAAAAAAAAGGTAATTGATAACAAAGTAATTGATGATAGAAGTTTTATATATATATGAAATTAGTATTTAAAATAATTCTTAAAATTTTATTAACTCCAAATGAAATAGAAATATATAAAGTTTATAGCGATTATCATTTTACTATGTGAGAGTTTTAAGATATTTTGAAATTTTTTTGTAACTAGTAGAAATATATCTATGGTGAAAATAACTGTAATTAATAATTTTCTTACAACAAAATGTCATGGACAATTGGCAACTATCTACATAAAAATTTTCTAAAAAGAATAGTAAAAGCTATCCACATGGCATTCTATTTTGCAAAATACTGACACTTGATTCTTTTTATTTTAAATATAATTTTTATATCTTATAATTCAATTTAAATTCAAAACTAATTAAAATTAACATTTCTTTACCCCTGATTATTTTTAAAATTATTTAAAAATTTATTTAAATTTTAAAATCTTTTTCTTGAAAACTTCATTGAAACTTTTAAATATATTATTATATAACTTGTTTGTTTTAACAATTATTTTTAAAAAATCTTAAATTGAAAAAAAGTACCTATAACATCTCAGTTACCTGGCTTCATCAATTAGACGAGTCTTTCTCAATTGGATAAGTTCATAATTAAATAAGGTTTTATTAATTTGGATAAGTTCATAATTATACGTGTTTGGATAAGATTATAATTAAATTAAGTTTTATTAATTTGGATAAGTTCACCATTATAGCGTTTGGATAAGTTTATAATTAAATAAAGTTTCATTAATTTGGATATGTTTATAATTAGATATGTTTTTGGATAATTTCATGTATGCGATTTTATTAATTTAGATGATAAGTTTTATTAATTGGAATAAGATAATAATTAAATAAGATTTTATTAATTTAAATAATAAGTTTTATTACTTTGGATAAGTTTATTGTTAAATTAATTTTTATTAATTTGAATAATTTTATAATGAGCATATTTTTTAATGTTTTTTAATAAATTTAAATTTTGAATATATAATGGATATATTTTTGTAATGTTTTGAAATGAGTAATTTGTAATGATTTCAAATTTTATTATTTAAGATTTTTTTTTTATCAATTAGATAAGTTTTATTATTTTGGGTTAAGTTCATATATAGTGTTGAGTTTGTTTTTGTTTTTTGTGGATTTAATAAATTCACATTTAGATGAAATTTGTTTATCTAGCAAATGATTTCGTATTAATTTGGATAAATCCATCGTAAATATATCTTTATGTTTGATTTTTAAGATTTCTTTTTCTTTAAACTTTATTGTTTCAAATTTTCTAGATATTATTTTATCTTTATTTTTTAAGATTTTTAAAAATCAAATGATGTATATTGCCATAAACATTTTTCAAAGGGAAAAATATTTAACATAACTATAAAAATATAATAAAGTAAAAACTAAAACATGCATATTTTGTGAGTGTTAATATATATTTTTTTCAAAAGTAAATATATTTATATATTTAAAATAGTTATAAAAATTAATAATTTGATTTTTTTTAAAATGATTAAAAATAATAATAATAATATCTTTTTATTATTTGAAATTTAAATTAATTAAGTCTTAAACATTCAATTAAGTACCATTTCAATTATCTCCGATGGGGTGTTTTGTTACAATGCCAAATAGTGGTTGAGAGAGCGGGAGGGTCTGGCCTACAACCATGCGTCAGACTGTAGCATTCATAGCTCGCACGATTGAGATAATGGCCCATCGTTCTGTGTACTTCCACGATGGGTTGAGGAAGATATCAAGGGAGAAGGAGATGCAAAGTGCATTCAGTAACGGTTAGGTGATGCTGAGTTTGCAGTGGGAGAGACCACCTTGTGCTATGGTGTTTTCTCTTATGCCATGACTTGAGCCTCACGTGCAGGGTGCAAATTGGAGAAAGAGGTCAGGACAAGTATGGGTTAGATACATAAGTTTACCAACAAGTTGATGGTATAAGGTAGCATCAACTTCATTATATCATCAACTTCAGGGGAAGTGAAAGTGACTAAAATATTGACTCCATAATAAAAGGGAGAAGTGGCTGGCTTACAGTCTTCCATGTGAAAGTGGCATGGAATATCACAGGCATACTTGGACTAAGAAAGGGTAATACTTTCTTTGTATTGAAATACTTGAAGACCAAATAAATAATGCAAGTGTATCAATTATGTCATTTCAAACTTCTTTTTGAGGCTAGAATTCACATGGTTTATATGCTTGGGATCACCACTAGTAAGGATAATACCACCAACATAAAGAATAAGGATGATTAAGGACTTACCCATTTTCTTGGTGTAGATAGTGTTGTCAGAATGACATCTAGAAAAACCATTATCTAAGAGAAAGTTGTCCATTTTGGCATACCAAGCCCGAGGTGCCTGTTTGAGACCATAGAGAGACTTCCTAAGGTGACAAACAAGGCTAGAGTCATTTCTAATAAAGCCAGGGGGTTGTCCCATGTAGATTTCTTCATGTAAGTCCCCATGTAGGAAGGCAAATTTAACATCCATCTAATGGACTTCCCATTTAAAGGAAATTGTGAGCTGGGTATGGTTCTGCTTGTGACCATGGGATCTTGGAAGCTGATCTTTTGATGTGTTGTGCATAGTAGTGGAGGTAGCCTCGACTCTGTGAGTGGTGGGAATGAAGCCCAATTGCACGAGTCTATCGGGTGGTGAACGACTCTAGGTGGTGGTGTGGCTTGTGTTGACTGTGGACGAGGCAGGGGAGCGGTATTAGAGCGGGCTTAGGTGGCTCTCAGGAGCATTTTCACCTTGGTGCACGCGTTGATACTAGAGTCCTTCAGCAAACAGAAGGAAAGGGGAGAAGTTTCTTTGGATTGTGGTCGTGGCTAGCAAGCTGGTAGGTGTCGGAAATAGGGCGAGCAAGGGGGGTCTATGCACTAGTAATTCGACTAGAGGTGAGGCATCCTGCACAGGTGAAGGTTTTTATTTCCTGTTGGGAATGTGGAGTGGGTGTAGGGGCTGCATGTTGTGACAACGAGGCAAAGCTCACAACAATGGCCATAGACGCAACGTGGAGGAAAGGAGACTGAATGGGGAACTGAGCTTAGAATCAGAGTCTACGGAGAGCCAACATTTGGTGGCAGCGATGGCGGTTTCTCCATCTCTTTCTCAGGGACAATTCAAAGCTATAGTCACCCTTGATGTGATATCAGCCCAACTCCAACATATTCAACTCGATTTGGACTACATGCAGGAGCAATGGTATGAAGAACACAATGAGCTTATTGCTTACATAAATGATATACAACACATGCATGATGAAACTCTGGACACTCTGGAGAGTCTACGATGTCAACTGAGGCATTCCCATGATCACCTTCGAGCGCTGGAAATCCAGGTAGAACACATAGACTACCATGTCCATAACCACATGGGTTTCTTTGCAATGCCACCAGTAGCTCCTCCTAATTCGTCGCCATGATGTTTTATGTTTTATTGTCTTTTGTCAATTTTGTGTTGGTAGCACACTGACTTTGGAGAAACAGAGTAGGAAGCTAAGGAATATATCCCTTCTCAAGATACTAAGGATAATTAGAAAATAGAAAGTACTTAGCAGTCATAATAGATTGACCATGATGAGGAGAGGACTCAGGAAGGAATTACTTTAACACAAATGGTAAGACAAGAAAATGGGGTTGCATGAACAAAGAGAGTTCATGAATAGGGAAATTCAGGTTCAAACAAAGACCAACCCCAAGTAGAGTTGGGTTTGGATCTGGCAGTCATTCTGATGGAATATTTGAGTGGTAACTAGGAAAAAGTGCATAGGAAGAACGGGAAAAAAAAGGGAATCTTCATTATTATTAAAAGTGCTTATTTTTTTATTTTTCTATTTTCTAGGTGTTTTTGTCTCCCAAGATTTTGATCTTGGTTTTTGTTGGAAGGATTTTGACCTCTGCAAAATGTAATTTTGTTTATTTATAATAAAATTGTGATTTTATTTGGTGAAAAAAAAATAGCACCTCAATCATTATTATTAATCCCCTTTGCATTCTCTTAAATTATTAGGATGAATATTATTAATGTTCGCCATGGATGCCATGTTAATTATGGTGTTTCCCTACCTGTCCTACACTATTAGATTAATTTTGGCTCTTAAATTTTATAGTCACACTAAGATTATGTGAAGCAAGTAAATGAGGCTAAAGAATCACAAGGAGCCTATGTCCAACAACTAAAGGTTAAATGACATACTTACCATAAATTGAATCCTTTTCAGAGGAATGGCACGAGTGAGCACAGGGGTTTTCACAGGTGCACAGGGTAGATCTGTATATGTGGGGATCAAAAGGCAGATTAGGGATGGAGAAATTGGAGAAAATGCCAACATTGGAGGTATATAATCATCAGGAAACTTTTGTTTTTTCAGTTCTTTATTCGATTACCCTCATCTATTGATTCGATGGGTTTTGGCCCAAATCATATGCTTTACATCAATGGATCTACACCCTGTGGTAAAAAAATTGTGAGATTTACCTATGTTGAAAAGTTTTTTTCATTGTAAAATTTGCATGAAAGGAAGATCTAGAAAAAGTAATGCACCAAGGCCTCTAGTTTTGGGGACGTGTTGGGCTCTATATGACACATTGGTTCCCTGATGGTGTATTGTGAAGGTAGCATCAGAGGAGAGAAGATTGCAGCAGCCTAGAGTAGGAGTGCTCAACTGGTTCCACAGGAGCGAACCAAAGAAATGCCGAGAGCCGGAGCTCAGGAGAGAAGCTTGGTGAGGTATCTGGTAGCGAGGAGACTTGCTATTGCAGAGGTTTTGTTGTAGTTCACAGAGGACAATTCCACAGAGGATGCGGGTGAGAATTGTTCAGGAGATGTTTCTACAGGAAGATCATGAAGAGCAGTTCCACAGATGACGTGGTTAGACTTGCTAGCAGCTGGAGAAGACATATGACCAAGAGGTCATAAATTTTTGTGCCTCGGGAGTCTGATGCAGGGGCATCCGAACAAGTTCGAATTCAAGATCGAATCTGCAGCTGAAGAGATTGAGTATGCGAATAGTCATGTAAATTGGGGCAAATTTTTATTGAAAACCGATGCTGAAACTTATGTAACTGATCAATAATTAGATCTGCCATGTGTGCGGTTGAGGAGATGAAGAGTTCTGAGCGATTCAGGAGAGATTGTGGATCTCAAGCGATTCAGGATCTTTTGTATTTTCTATAAGAGCGAATCTGTAATGTGTGAGGAAATGGAGAGAGAGCGAGTGAGCACGATGTAGTCAGAGGTGACGTTTGTTACTAAGGCTGAAATTCCTTAGATATCTTTAAGCGGTCTTTGTATATAATAGAGGAATTAAATTGTGGATTATGTGTATGTGTATATGCGTAGTGAGTTATGTGCAATTAGACTATGTAGTTCATTTAATGTGTGCGAGTTTCATATGGGTTATCTGCAGTTTCATTGTGAGTGTATTGCAGTGATTATTGACCATCGATCCTTACAGGATCGATGGCAATCAAATGTTATGTGATTCTGTCTTGATTTGATTCGATAGCATATAAAACTCCGATCTCTATGAAGGGGTTATGTTCTCAATTGCATGTGAATCTTCGTTTCCATGTATAAGATTTGATGCACATTTATACAACGTGAAGAGGTTTTAACCTGACTTAATTAACGAGAGCGAAGAGAAAAGAAGGCGTTAACCCCGGTTTAATTCTCTGGTGAATCCCTGTATAAAACCAGAGTAGTTTTGATCGCACCGCCTTTGTACGGTAAGCAGTATTCCCCATTTGAACGCGATCAATGCCACGGGCTGACATGTGGCCTTAAGTAGTTTTGAAAACCCACTCTCATCGTGCGTTAACTGTCGACTGCGGATGCAACGCGATATTGACGTACGCCGTCCGATCTGAGGCTAGCTCATCAAACGGTGATCGCGCCCCTCAGATATGCTTGAAGGTTAACCTAAGGTATGGACGTTGAATTAAATGGAATTCCGTTGATTGTATAGGTGGGCCCATAACCCATAGGCCCAGGATCGAGAACCAAAGATTTCAGATTATGAATATGGCAGATTTGACATAGGTTTGAAATAGGAGAAAAAGGGGGATCTTGCTCATAGTGGGAAACGCTCCCCATCAAGTGGTATCAGAGCAGGGAAATGATTTCCTGCGGGGAAGAAGTTCACGTACAGAGGAAGAAAAGGTACAATTTGTGAAAATTTGTAAGCTGGTAGTTTTCTTTTGTATTGTGAAGGTAGCAGTAGAGGAAGGTGAGAAGATTGCAGCAGCCTAGAGTAGGAGTGCTCAATTGGTTCCACAAAAGCGAACCAAAGAGATGCTGAGAGCCGGAGCTCAGGAGAGAAGCTTGGTGAGGTATCTGGTAGCGAGGAGACTTGCTATTGCAGAGGTTTTGTTGCAGCTCACAGAGGACAATTCCGCAGAGGATGCGGGTGAGAATTTTTTAGGAGATGTTGCTACAGGAAGATCACGAAGAGCAGTTCCACAGATGACGTGGTTAGACTTGCTAGCAGCTGGAGAAGACATATGACCAGGAGGTCATAAATTTTTGTGCCTCGGGAGTCTGATGCAGGGGCATCCGAACAGGTTCGAATTCAAGATCGAATCTGCAGCTGAAGAGATTGAGTATGCAAATAGTCATGTAAATTGGGGCAAATTTTTATTGAAAACCGATGCTGAAACTTATGTAATTGATCAATAATTAGATCTGCCATGTGTGCGGTTGAGGAGATGAAGAGTTCTGAGCGATTCAGGAGAGATTGTGGATCTCAAGCGATTCAGGATCTTTTGTATTTTCTATAAGAGCGAATCTGTAATGTGTGAGGAAATGGAGAGAGAGCGAGTGAGCACGATGTAGTCAGAGGTGACCTTTGTTACTAAGGCTGAAATTCCTTAGATATCTGTAAGCGGTCTTTGTATATAATAGAGGAATTAAATTGTGGATTATGTGTATGTGTATATGCGTAGTGAGTTATGTGCAATTAGACTATGTAGTTCATTTAATGTGTGCGAGTTTCATATGGGTTATCTGCAGTTTCTTTGTGAGTGTATTGCAGTGATTATTGACCATCGATCCTCACAGGATCGATGGCAATCAAATGTTATGTGATTCTGTCTTGATTTGATTCGATAGCATATAAAACTCCGATCTCTGTGAAGGGGTTATGTTCTCAATTGCATGTGAATATTCGTTTCCGTGTATAATATTTGATGCACTTATACAGCGTGAAGAGGTTTTAACCTGACTTAATGAACCAAAGCGAATAGAAAAGAAGGCGTTAACCCCGGTTTAATTCTCCGGTCAATCCCTGTATAAAACCGAAGTAGTTTTGATCACACCGCCTTTGTACGGTAAGCAGTATTCCCCATTTGAACGCGATCAATGCCACGGGCTGACACGTGGCCTTAAGCAGTTTTGAAAACCCACTCTCATCGCGCGTTAACTATCGACTGCGGACTCAGCGCGATATTGACGTACACCGTCTGATATGAGGCTGGCTCATCGAACGGTGATCGCCCTCAGATATGCTCGAAGGTTAACCTAAGGTATGGACGTTGAATTAAATGAAATTCTGTCGATTGTATAGGTGGGCCCATAACCCATAGGCCCAAGATCGAGAACCAAAGATTTTGGATTATGAATATGGCAGCTTTGACATAGGTTTGAAATAACAGAAAAAGGGGGATCTTGCTCATAGTGGGAAACGCTCCCCATCAAGTGGTATCAGAACAGGGAAATGATTTCTTGCGGGGAAGAAGTTTGTGTACAGAGGAAGAAGAGGTACAGTTTGTGAAAATTTGTAAGCTGGTAATTTTATTTTGTATTGTGAAGGTAGTAGTAGAGGAAGGTGACAAGATTGCAGCAGCCTAGAGTAGGAGTGCTCAACTGGTTCCACAGGAGCGAACCAAAGAAATGCCGAGAGCCGGAGCTCAGGAGAGAATCTTGGTGAGGTATTTGGTAGCGAGGAGACTTGCTATTGCAGAGGTTTTGTTGTAGCTCACAGAGGACAATTCCGCAGAGGATGTGGGTGAGAATTGTTCAGGAGATGTTTCTACAGGAAGATCACGAAGAGCAGTTCCACAGATGACGTGGATAGACTTGCTAGCAGCTGGAGAAGACATATGACCAGGAGGTCATAAATTTTTGTGCCTCGGGAGTCTGATGCAGGGGCATCCAAACAGGTCGAATTCAAGATCGAATCTGCAGCTGAAGAGATTGAGTATGCGAATAGTCATGTAAATTGGGGCAAATTTTTATTGAAAACCGATGCTGAAACTTATGTAACTGATCAATAATTAGATCTGCCATGTGTGCGGTTGAGGAGATGAAGAGTTCTAAGCGATTCAGGAGAGATTGTGGATCTCAAGCGATTCAGGATCTTTTGTATTTTCTATAAGAGTGAATTTGTAATGTGTGAGGAAATGGAGAGAGAGCGAGTGAGCACGATGTAGTCAGAGGTGACCTTTGTTACTAAGGTTGAAATTCCTTAGATATCTTTAAGCGGTCTTTGTATATAATAGAGGAATTAAATTGTGGATTATGTGTATGTGTATATGCGTAGTGAGTTATGTGCAATTAGACTATGTAGTTCATTTAATGTGTGCGAGTTTCATATGGGTTATCTGCTGGGTTATCTGCAGTTTCCTTGTGAGTGTATTGCAGTGATTATTGACCATCGATCCTTACAGGATCGATGTCAATCAAATGTTATGTGATTCTGTCTTGATTTGATTCGATAGCATATAAAAATTCGATCTTTGTGAAGGAGTTATGTTCTCAATTGCATGTGAATCTACGTTTCCATGTATAATATTTGATGCACATTTATAAAACGTGAAGAGGTTTTAACCTGAGTTAATGAACCAGAGCGAATAGAAAAGAAGGCGTTAACCCCGGTGTAATTCTCCGGTCAATCCCTGTATAAAACCAGAGTAGTTTTGATCGCACCGCCTTTGTACGGTACGCAGTATTCCCCATTTGAACGCGATCAATGCCACGGGCTAACACGTGGCCTTAAGCAGTTTTGAAAACCCACTCTCATCACGCATTAACTGTCGACTGCAGACTCAACGCGATATCGACGTACGCCGTCTGATCTGAGGCTGGCTCATCGAACGGTGATCACCCTCAGATATGCTTGAAGGTTAACCTAAGGTATGGACGTTGAATTAAATTGAATTCCGTCGATTGTATAGGCGGGCCCATAACCCATAGGCCCAGGATCGAGAACCAAAGATTTCAGATTATGAATATGGAAGCTTTAACATAGGTTTGAAATAGCAGAAAAAGGGGGGATCCTGCTCATAGTGGGAAACGCTCCTCATCAGTAGGTATTGAACATGAAAGCCAACTTTAGGTAAATAAACATTCACATAAGATAAGTTGGACGAACAAAAATTTTATAATCCTAAAATTTTCTTACCTAATCATATTTTTAAATATGTATTGGATTTCCATTTATTAAAAAAAAGGCAATATTAAGAACCTCCTAGAGTCATAAAAGGTAACTAACATGAAAAATAAAAAAATCTCCTCCTGACCAGATAAAATTGTTGATCTTAGTTGAAGCATTAAAAAATAAAAATTGATAATAACTCTACCAGTTATATCACTAAAAATAATCATTTTCATAATGAAATTTCTACAAATTTTCTATTTTCACAATCAAATTTGGACACATTTACAAATTTTTTATAAATGTACAAGACATTAAATAATTATAAAACCATAAATATAAGATACGATACTTTAGAAAGTGGAGAATTAAAAATATCTTTCACAATATTTCAACAATTTACATAAAATCTCATTAAAATATCTTAATTTCAAAATATTTATATCATAATCATGCCATTATTATCTTTATTTTTTAAAGCAAACTATTTAAATTTTATATTTAATAATTATTTTTACTAAAATAATATTGATTACTTTTAAACAATAATAATAATGTTTTTTTGTCTATATGTGGGTCTCACAATCCAGGGTTGTGTTTTCAGAGACATAATGAGAATGGTTGTGTTCACCCTAGTAGGTTACAATCAATACGTTTAGATCGTTCAGGGCCGGCTCTACATGTTTTCTTGCCAAGAAACCTCTCACTGTGTTGCGTTAGTAATAGCCTTTGCAAGACGAAGCAAGAAGCAAGAAAATACCAGTGAGAGCTTTTAAAACAGAAAGAAAGAGTACATATTATTGATCTAGCACTTTTCAAAATATAAGCTTTTTGTTTTCCAAAATAGGTGAAGTGTTTCCTCCAAATTTAGGACACATAATTAAAATACATAATATTCCAAAAAAATATCACATCAGAACATCATGATATTAGCTATGAAAATATGCATACTAAAATGTAAAAATTTAACAACAATGGACCTTGGATCTCAAGATGTTGCATTTGTAATAACCTCTGCAAGTTTGAAGCAAGAAAATACCAGTCATAGGTTTTAAAACATAAAAAAAAGAGTACATATTCTCGATCTAGCAATTTTCAAAATCTAACCCTTTTGTGTTCGAAAAGATCGAAGCAAGAAAATACCAGTCACTGGTTTTAAAACAGAAAAAAAAGTACATATTCTTGATTTAACACTTTCCGGGACCACAAAAAGCACACTTCAGGATAGTGATTCCACACTTGAAGCCACCTAAAGACAACCACCAAAGCCTCCTTAGACATCAAGGGAGCACACAATTGAATATTTGTGGCACACAATGGAATCATCCCCCTCTCTTGGGTCACCATCTACAATGTACCAAGAGAGGGAAGGAGGATTTGAATTCTCCTGTATAAGGCCACCAAGAGATGAAGAACTTGAGAGCACATTGTTATGCTGGCCAGAATTGCCCAAGCAACACCAGTAGTGTGTGATCCGGAGCTGAAGATAGAGGGGACTCAATTGTTGGCCATCCAACAAGTTTAGTCCATCATAGTAGAGAGAGGGAGACTTTGCATCGAAGCAAGCTTGGAAGTAAAAACACCCTTGCATCGGGACTTAGAACCCATGTTCTAAGGGCCCTTTGGCAAGAGGGTTAAAGTTTCATCCTCATTTCCTACCAACACTCAATAAGAGGGGCCGAAGAGCCATCGTTTGGATTATTGCAGTCGTTTGACACTATTCATTGATTTTGTTTTATTTGTTTTAGTTTTAGTTTATATATGCATGCTATTTCTCTATCTAGTATGCTTATGATTCTAGCTTGTTCCACTAACTTGCTTGACTCCAGTTCTTTTTCTGCCTGTGACTAATGACTTAGAGGGTAAACCACACCCCTTAAGTTGGTGTGATTTCGTACATGCGTGCACCAAACACACTAACACATACTTTATCAAAAAAACCATTTTTGAGCTGGAAGGCTCATTCTACAACCTAGTATGATGTGTAAGGGTGTCCGTCCATCATCAAAGTTGAAATTTTGCTCATGTCGGCCAAAATAAAAAAATAAAAAATCTAAAAATTAAAAAATTAAATAACTATACACAACATTTAAATAATGTTGGCTCATAAAAAAAATTGCACTTAAATAAATTGGATCTCTCTCAGCTCATGTTAAATCCGTATTTAAGATGGATCTATACTGGTTTATACAGAATGCAAATTCAATGTGTCCAATGAACAAAATCAATATTTGATTTTGTTAACTTTACTCCATAACCTTAAATCTTTGCCATTAACATAAACTCATATTTTTATAATTATTTGAACACTTTTATATGAAATATGTTGAATCAATTTTATCTATATCATAATCTTAAATTTTTTCAATATCAAAATCTTAAATTTTTTTAAATTTCATTTCCTTTAAAATCTTTTAATCATATTTAATTATACTGTTTATATTTTTATATATCATGTTAATTTATTAAATATGTAATGTATAATAAATAAATAAAATTATATAATTAAAAAATAGTATATATATATATATATATATATATATATATATATATATATAAAATAAAAAATAAAATCAAATTCATGAGAAAACTTTAAAATAAATATATATTCCGTTTAAGTTTATTAAGACATTGCAAGTCTGTTCGGTCGATTTTCCAATTGGTTGTTCATCTACTTTCTATCTCCCGATACGTTAAAATAATACTCTATTTATTTTATTAATCGAGTAAATTAAATCTACAAGTAAGAAAGAACCACTGGACAGATCAGGGATATCCCTGCTCCACGTAAGCAATACAGCCACGGCTAAAATGTATACATGTCAGCGCAATACAGCCACATTATGAAATACATAGGGGAGAGGCGTCAGTCGCTGAACACCTCAGCGCTGATTGGACCCGGGCCACGTCAACCGATGCCAACGCATGTACGACAGGTGTTGGCTGGCATGGCTTTCACGTGCCAGTCACGTGCAGCCGGTCACGCCGTCGAACAACCGGTCCAGCCTGTCTACTCCCGCGCTTTTGTGGAGCCTTGTTGATAAACTGCTGGTTTTTGGTCCGGGTCTGGTTGCTGTCTATTGCATTCCCGTTTGTTGCGATGCTTGGCTCCACTGCCCGACGCCTCCGCCGCCACTGTCTGCGCGCTCCATCCTTAGCTATGGCGCCGCTGCTCTCCTGGGTGGAGCTCCCCTGGTCCTGGTTCGGTTGCAGCAACATTGCAATCGTGGGTGGTGGAAAATCGTTGCCTGTTCAACCTCGCTTAGCTGGTGGTTTAACCTCGGCGCTTTGGTTGTTTTTCTTCGGCGCTGTGTGGTTATGGGTCGGCTGTTTGCTATTTATGCTTGGCGAGGTTTTGTCATGCCTCGGCCCTGTAGTTGTTTTACCTTCACCCTGTCGTAGTTTTATTCGGCTCTGTAGTTGTTTAACTTTGCTCGGTGCAGTGGTGGTTTTAGTTCGGCTCTGTGGTGGTGCGTTTTTCAGCTCGTGCTTTCAGGTGCGTAAGTTTTTTTTTTTGAAGTGTTTTTGCATTTTTTTTTAATGTTGGTTCTTTCTGAATGATTTTGTTTTTGATTTTTTGCAGGTCAGTGGAGAAGGCAAGGACAATGCAATGCAGGACTCTGTGGAATGAAGGAGGAAGCCTGGAGGGATAGGAGTTTTAAGGTAGGACTCTGTCCTACTAGTCATATCTATGTGTTTTTTAACACATTTAACCTTAAGGAGATGTTCTCTTTTGAGTGGTTTTACAGTGTTTGATTGTGGTTTTACAACGTTTTACTGTTGTTTCACTGTGTGGTTTTACTGGGGTTTTACTGTCTGTAGGGTTTAGGGTTCTAATTGGAGGTATCACGCTTGATTTTTCTTTTTTGCAGCAGTAGAATGTAGGGTTTTGGGTTTTGGGTTTTGACTTTTGCCGTATCTTTAAAGATTCTGCAGGATTTCAATTCTCATTTCCAAAGTCATCTTATGTACTACAATGCCATCTAGAGTTCATTCCCTTGTTTAGCCTCTTGAGTGGGAGAGATTCTTTGTATTGTCTTTATGCAGTTGAGTGTCTAAACACAGTGGTAATACATTTTTAATTCTCAATCTCCAGAGCTCTCTGCTATCTATAAATTTTCTTTATACTCCGTGGCCATCTAGAATGTGTTTCCTTGTGTAAAACTCCTGAGTGAAAGATAATCTTGTCTCTATGTGGTACAAGAATTTAAAGAAACTGGCAATACTGATTTGTTGGGTTGCTGGTTTTGCTCTGGTCCACATTTGCTAGTTGATAAGTCCACGGAAGTTGAACTTCCGAGGTTTGCTGGGCTCAAAGACTTCACTATTTTGTCTGGGACCTTCGTTGTGCAGGGTTTGGATGAATTGCTTGCGTCAGAGATTGTGGTAATGATTAAATATATTGTTGTTGCAATATGTGTGGAATTTGATCTTTTACCCTTATTGCCTGTATGTGGACATGCGATTTTTTTATCCTTTTTCCTTTCCTTCTTTTAATGTGAATCTACAACATATAGGAGACTGTTTAGAGTATTTCTGGTTGCTAACTAGATTTTTCCCTGTTTTAAGATTAAAAGATTCAATTACGTCTACAATTCCTGTTAGATATAGGATGAAGGTTATTACTCTAAGCCGCAATTTTATGGGAGACCCGCCAGCTCAAGCTTTTGTATATATATAATTATACATGAATTGAATTGGATGCCGGCCCAATTGGGACTGAAATTTGTTCTTTTAGGTCATGTTGACTAAATGTTGCTAGGCTCAAAGACTTCACTATTTTGTCTGGGACCTTCGTTGTGCATGGTTTGGATGAATTGCTTGCGTCAGAGATTGTGGTAATGATTAAATATATTGTTGTTGCATTATGTGTGGAATTTGATCTTTGACCCTTATTGCCTGTATGTGGACATGCGATTTTGTGCAAGCTATATTCTCTCTCAATCTTAATTTGTTTGGAGAGGAGCTACAAGAGAACAGTAAATTAAGATGTCTGTGGTCTGTAAAGAAATCCAAATTAATGTTAGAGTATTTTTTCTGGGACCTTCGTTGTGCAGGGTTTGGATGAATTGCTTGCGTCAGAGATTGTGGTAATGATTAAATATATTGTTGTTGCAATATGTGTGGAATTTGATCTTTGACCCTTATTGCCTGTATGTGGACATGCGATTTTGTTATCCTTTTTCCTTTCCTTCTTTTAATGTGAATCTACAACATATAGGAGACTATTTAGAGTATTTCTGGTTGCTAACTAGAGTTTTGCCCTGTTTTAAGATTAAAAGATTCAATTACGTCTACAATTCCTGTTAGATATATGATCAAGGTTATTACTCTAAGCCGCAATTTTATGGGAGACCCGCCAGCTCAAGCTTTTGTATATATATAATTATACATGAATTGAATTGGATGCCGGCCCAATTGGGACTGAAATTTGTTCTTTTAGGTCATGTTGACTAAATGTTGCTGGGCTCAAAGACTTCACTATTTTGTCTGGGACCTTTGTTGTGCATGGTTTGGATGAATTGCTTGCGTCAGAGATTGTGGTAATGATTAAATATGTTGTTGTTGCATTATGTGTGGAATTTGATCTTTGACCCTTATTGCCTGTATTTGGACATGCGATTTTGTGTAAGCTATATTCTCTCTCAATCTTAATTTGTTTGGAGAGGAGCTACAAGAGAACAGTAAATTAAGATGTCTGTGGTCTGTAAAGAAATCCAGATTAATGTTAGAGTATTTTGTCTGGGACCTTCGTTGTGCATGGTTTGGATGAATTGCTTGCGTCAGAGATTGTGGTAATGATTAAATATATTGTTGTTGCAATATGTGTGGAATTTGATCTTTGACCCTTATTGCCTGTATGTGGACATGCGATTTTGTTATCCTTTTTCCTTTCCTTCTTTTAATGTGAATCTACAACATATAGGAGACTGTTTAGGGTATTTCTGGTTGCTAACTAGAGTTTTGCCCTGTTTTAAGATTAAAAGATTCAATTATGTCTACAATTCCTGTTAGATATAGGATGAAGGTTATTACTCTAAGCCGCAATTTTATGGGAGACCCGCCAGCTCAAGCTTTTGTATATATATAATTATACATGAATTGAATTGGATGCCAGCCCAATTGGGACTGAAATTTGTTCTTTTAGGTCATGTTGACTAAATGTTGCTGGGCTCAAAGACTTCACTATTTTGTCTGGGACCTTTGTTGTGCATGGTTTGGATGAATTGCTTGCGTCAGAGATTGTGGTAAGGATTAAATATATTGTTGTTGCATTATGTGTGGAATTTGATCTTTGACCCTTATTGCCTGTATTTAGACATGCGATTTTGTGTAAGCTATATTCTCTCTCAATCTTAATTTGTTTGGAGAGGAGCTACAAGAGAACAGTAAATTAAGATGTCTATGGTCTGTAAAGAAATCCAGATTAATGTTAGAGTATTTTGTCTGGGACCTTCGTTGTGCATGGTTTGGATGAATTGCTTGCATCAGAGATTGTGGTAATGATTAAATATATTGTTGTTGCAATATGTGTGGAATTTGATCTTTGACCCTTATTGCTTGTATGTGGACATGCGATTTTGTTATCCTTTTTCCTTTCCTTCTTTTAATGTGAATCTACAACATATAGGAGACTGTTTAGAGTATTTCTGGTTGCTAACTAGAGTTTTGCCCTGTTTTAAGATTAAAAGATTCAATTACGTCTACAATTCCTGTTAGATATAGGATGAAAGTTATTACTCTAAGCCGCAATTTTATGGGAGACCCGCCAGCTCAAGATTTTGTATATATATAATTATACATGAATTGAATTGGATGTCAGCCCAATTGGGACTGAAATTTGTTCTTTTAGGTCATGTTGACTAAATGTTGATCTTATATAACCATCCTCTGTCTTGCTGAACAGTCACCACATCTGAGATAGTGTATCTTTCTTTAATGTTATTCTAGCCAGTATATACTGGAGATAATGTTATATTATTCAAACTTTGTGTAAGCTATATTCTCTCTCAATCTTAATTTGTTCGGAGAGGAGCTACAAGAGAACAGTAAATTAAGATGTCTGTGGTCTGTAAAGAAATCCAGATTAATGTCTATAAATGTTTTGAATATACACGAGTGTTTTAGAAGAGCCATATAATTTAATTTCTATTCTTGTAGATATTGCTACATTGGGTTGGTTTAAGCATATCTTATATAATTTTTTTTTTGCTAAGTGGAAGATTTAACTTTGAAATGATGTACAAAAAAGCTAATTGAAGAAAAAATGGTGATAAATTTTTCTGTTAGCTATTTGAATCTTAATGTACAATCGTGTCTGCAACACGAGTGTTTTAGAAGAGCCCCATAATTTAATTTCTATTCTTGTAGATATTGCTACATTGAGTTGGTTTAAGCATATCTTATATAAATTTTTTTTGCTAAGTGGAAGATTTAAATTTGATATGTAGGAATCATGAACTGTTTGATATATAACTTCATAAAACTGTTTGATATATAACTTCAACAGATTAACAAACTTGTAGGATTTAGAAACTGTTTGATATGTAGGAATTATAAACTGTTTGATATATAACTTCATACAAAATCTGATATAGGCTATAAGGCTATAACTTCAACATATTAACAAACTTGTAGGATTTAGAAACTATTTGATATGTAGGAATTATAAACTATTTGATATATAACTTCATACAAAATCTGATATAGGCTATAAGGCTATAACTTCAACAGATTAACAAACTTGGGGGATTTAGACACTGTTTCATACATACTAATTTGAAAATGTTTGTAGCTTCCCAAACATCCATGGATGCTATCATTAGCAAACCTATTTGATCCTTACCAAAATCACAGTGTCTTGTAGTTACAAAAATTAAGTCATGGCACCTCTATGCTTGATGGCTTCCATTTCCTGCGTTGCCCAAGTTTGGTGGACTGCCCAACATTGGATGATTAGGATGTGCCTGAATGTTGGCATATGGTTGACTCCAATTTGCTCCATGTAGCCATGGTGGGACTGAGTAGCCCAAGTGTCCACTTGTGTTACTAACCCCAACATTGACTGCAGGTGTCATATAAACACAATTAGGATTCAAACCTGCACTGGTAGGGGTATAAGAGGTGGGCCTAACCCCTGCCTGATAGCTAGGGACTTGGATGTTAATCAAGTCTTGGAATGATGGTGTCTGCTCTGCAATGTGGTCCAGCGTGTTAGACATCAACCTATTTGCCTCAAACTGTCTTGAACCATGTTCTTCTCTGCTTGTCACCCCTTGTCCTTTTTCCAACTCTTGCTGAACCTTTCTTGCCTCTCTTTGTTGCCTTGCCAATTGCTTTTGATGTTCCTTATCTTCCCTTGCTTTTTGTCTTTCCAACCTTTCCTTTGCTCGAGCTTCTGCTGTTGCAATCCTTGCAACCCTCTTTTCATTGGCTAACTCCTTCTTTCTCTTTTTAGCTTCCTGAATTTCATTCTTTTTATGTTTAGACTCAAACATTAAATTCATATAATCTTCAGATGTGAGCAATTGTGAACTCCTCCCTAAACGAAGATAATCTGAGGTTGAGTTCCTTGATGAGGCCTTCACTCTCTCTACTGGTAGCTTTAGGAATGCACCAAGTAATCTCTGCTTTTCCGGACTTGCCTGCTGGATTTCATCTTCTGGGACAACTGAATGGCCCCCATTGTTGTCTTCTTCAGGTACTTCATGCTGAATAGGCTCCTCTTCTAGTGATCCATTTTCCACAAAATAATGAACAAGTTCGGTGTTCAACCCTGATGGTTGTGAAGGCATGTCCATGCTTTCATCCTCATTGGTGGATGTTACATTATTTCCAGTGATATTCATCACGGCCTCTGCCAGCCATGATGGTGCACTTACTTGGGTTGGCATGGTCAATTTCTCATTGTCAGCTGCATCAGTGGGTGTCATAGCCTCATTGATATTGTTAGTTGGTTCATCACTGAACTGTGTCTCACTAACATGCTCAGCATCATCACCACCATAGAACAACCCTTCAGAAAGGGACATTATACCTTCAGCAGCAGCTACATCTTCTTGGGCACCAACATGCTCTTCTAAATTCTCTGCTTCTTGACCTTCCACTTCAAATGCTTGGCTACATGTGGTATCATGCATAAGAGCATCATAATTGAGTGGCCATATACCAGTCCTCCTAAATCCAGCCTTGATATTAGAAGGTGTGAGAGCCCTTTTAAATTCTTTGCTAGCAAGCTCAGCTAGCTCAAACCTCTTTACTTCCACCCCTGGGTTCTTTGCCATCCATGAAGCTCGCTCGACCCTGAAATAGTTCTTGAAAGGCCCAAACACGCTCACATCAAGGGGCCGCAATCTGTGAGTAGTATGAGCCGGCAATGTTAACAGGTCAATGCCCAACTTATTGGCCTCCTTGATTGTCTGCACAGCCATGTGGCTTCCATGGCCATCTAAAATCATCAAGTGCCTGTTTTCAGGCGAGACACCACCCGGTACAGAAGCAGCAAAGTGGCAAAGCCAATTTAGGAACAGTTCCTTTGTCATCCATGCACGTGGATGTGCAGCCATGCATGCCCCCGGTTCACAATTCTGTATGTAATTTTTTAGTTGAGTTTTACCTTTAAATAGATAAAATCCCAGTATAGATGAGCCAATTGCATTGACACAGGCAAGAATTGTGATCCACTCCCTGCTCTTAAGCAATATCTTAGGCACATTTCTACTCCCTCTCTTTGCAATTGCCCGCATACCGCAATTTCTTCCTGCCTGTAAGCCTGTCTCATCGCAGTTCCATATGTGGTCTGGGGCATATGAGTGCTGGTCATATGCAGCAGAAAGAGTGTTATAGAACTTGGAAACAATTGCAGGGCGTAGATTTAAAGCCCGGTCTCTGTTAAGGCCCTCTGCTGTACGTAACACAAGGTCTGGATGCCTCTTTTTAAACCCACTCCACCATGACTTACCAGGAAAACCATCTTTAAAGGGGTTTGGCCTCCCTTGACATATTTGAGCTACAGTGGATTTAAGTTGGATAAGCTCTAACCCATGTCCCAATTGGGCCATCTCCTTACACCACTCCACCACCTCATCTTCCTCCTCTTCAGTCATGACTGTAACAGGCCCTCTGCGCTTTGTATTAGTCAACCCATTTATCCAATAATGTATGTTTGAGGCAGAAATACCATGTTTTTTTGCTGATGCGCGGATTCAATATCCCTTAAACTCGATGTCATCAATTGCAGCAAGCATGTCTTCCTTCGTCCAGCCTCTGATTGCACTGATTTTCTTTGTTGAAATTGCACCTTGTATTGTGGTCAAAGGTGGTTCTGTGGCTGATGGTGGGCTGGGATGATCTGCAACCATAGGGTCCTTTTCAACTACATTACTAGGAGCAATGGGAGCATTGACATCATCATCTGATGAACTGCTCCGCAGTTGGGCCCCCCTTCTCCCTCGCCTCCTGTTCCTTATCCGATCTGCAACAGAAACTCTTGGCATGGCTACAACCTGCAATTTCCAACATTGTTAAGAAATTTGATAAGTATTACAGCACAACTGTATAGAGTAAACTATAATTATGTATGAATTCCAAAATTTCTGCTAATAACATGAAATCTTTCAGTTGTTTGTTGTGAATTAATTCGCATTGAAGTATTACTTGTCAATTATGTATTACTTGTAATATCAACATCAGAAAGATATGTGATACCTACATGGCTGTTAGCTACATGGACTTGTCTAAAATCAGTAAGTGTCTGTTTTAAAATGGACTTATATTTGGACATGGACTGTGTGTTAGAACTATTTTTATTGAAAGATTTTATTCAATATAAAGTCAATATCCAAATCTGCTTAATATCTTGAATAACATTATTGAAGAACAACGAAATACCTGTATGTTGTCTCCAGCAACTGATGAAGAGAGTGAATAGCAACCGATGAAGAGAGTGAATGTAACACTGTGCACACACTCTGTCTGGAATGTAACAATGTGCACACAATCTGTCTGGAATGTAACACTATGCACACACTCTGTCTGGAATGTAACACTGAGCACACTCTGTCCTCTGTTTGTATGTCTGGAACACTGTCTGAAAAGGATTGTATGTCTGCAAAATGGAAACTCACTGTCTGAAAACTCACTTTTTGAAAACTGTATGTCTGCAAAATGAATGGAACACTTTTTGAAAACTCTGAATGTATGTCAGCAGTAGTTTAAGAGCAAAACGAATGCCTCAAATGCAGTAACAGTTGAGGTTTTATAGTTTTATGATTTAGAATTTCATTGGTAGGGAAGATTGGCATGGATTGCCATCTCCCAAATTTAATTGTGTGGTGTGGATTGATTTGTACATGATCCAATGGCTGAAAAGCTATCATGGTTGATCCTTGTGCTTTCCTGAATTTAATTTCTGAATTGAAATGCTTTTTAGAATTTAATTCCTGTAATTCCAGGACTGTTGTGTTTAATTCTTGAAATGAAAGGTTGGGTGAACTATTTCCTGAATTGAATGGTGTCATTTAATGTCTTCAATAGGCCGAATGGTTAAACAAACATGTAGATATTGCTGACAGACATTTCACCTATTTTTGTGCAGGTGGTACTCAATCTTTGTGCAGGGGTTACCCAGTTTTTGTCCAGCTGTTATTCAGCAATGAGATGTAGTCCCCCAATGCAAAATCAGTGGGGGACTGTTGGATGGGATAACAGTACTTTTGGATGGGTAGCTTTGTAATGTTTTGTAGTGCATTTTGCCTTAAATGGTAATTCAGAACTGGAGGTACTTGAGACAGTGGGTCTTGTCAACTTGTGATGTTAGATTTGGTGTATGGCAGTTGTTGGTCTAGTAAAAAACTGGGCCCATTTTGGACATGTTTATGTAACTTATATAACTTATTTCCAAATATTTATGTGCATATTATCAAATATTTATGTGCATATTTTAGTGAGTTTGTAATTTATGTTTGGTGGATGTGTGGGACCAGTAGTATAACTACTACTGGTCCTTGCACAAAAATAGAAGCCTCTCCCCTACATGTCAGCAAACGTAAATAGTATTTGACCCAACTTTTGGTTAAGTGGAGAGGTGTTTAGTACGTAATAAATTGACAAGAAAGAAAATTAACTGTACAGATCAGGGAATGTCCCTCTCCACGTAAGCAATACAGCGACGTCATAAAATACATACACGTCAGCAAACGTCAATATACATTTGACCAAATTTTGGTGAAGTGGGGGAGGTTCAAGATTATAGGGGTTATTCCTATATATAATTATGGTTTTTTTGGTTTTTGGGCTAAAATTATAATTAATAGTAAAATGGTTTATTTTATAAATTTTAAAAGATATATGATAATGAGCTTTAAAAACCAAATAACATATAAAATTTTAATTAAAATGATAAAAAAAGTACTACATTGCGATATAATACTAATATGATAAAAAAAAAATATTTTTTTTTAATTTTTTTATTCATTAAAAAATAATTTTAAAAGATTTTGGAAATAATTTTGTTTAAGATAATTTTAAAATTATTATTAAATTTTTTTTTTTTGAATTGAATTCTAACTTTAAAAATTTGTATAAACCTCGAAGTGTTTTTCGATTATTGGGAGTGACAAGGTGATTCTAACCTATGGATTCATTAATAAAAAAATGGATTGTATTTGCTAACCAATCCTTCCCTTGCCTTATTATATGACCATATTTTCCTTCTTCATTTCCTTTAAGATGTGATCATTTATATTTTCTCATTATTGTTGTGGACACATTCTAAATATTCATATATAAGATAAAGCGTTTTCTACATAAGACATAAATTTTGGTGTGAATTGATTCACAGAAGGAAAATTTAAGGACATCAAAGGCTTCTAAGTTAAAATATTGAAAATTGGAGGGCATGTCCTCATCGTTCTTATACACACTTCTTTAATTCAGTCTTTAAGGAAGGATTCCCTAAATGTTGGAATCAAAGTGTAATTATCGCTTTCTTTAAAAGCAGGGATAAAATTAATCTCTCTAATTATAGGACCATTATAATTAGCACTCACAGGAGAAGAATATAGTTCAAGTACTCCACTATTTTTATTAACCATATTCAAAAAATTTAATTGAAATGTACACACTTTTCTAGTTGCTTCGCAGGCATTTTCGAATGTCATGCCTTATTAAGTTTGTAAGAAATTAAATTTTGAACCCAGCAAAGCAAGTACCCAAATTATACAATTAGATTACTTGAATGTTAAGTCTTGGGAAATTAAAGGAAGTACTTATTAGACTTGCTTTTATCCTAGATTCCATCACATCATAGATATATATATATATATTGTTGATATCCCAAAATTGTATGGTTTGTTACCTAGTAGAGGTTGGTCTTAGAAACTAAATGGATATTTTTCAACAAAGTAGTCCAATTTGTGGCTACCATATAATGGTCAACTCAATAAAATCAAAGTATCATGTGAGAGACATATGAGGCATACAAAACTAGATTTAAATGGCTCTAATGATTCAATTATGTTCTCAAACTTTACATTAGGTAAATTCTATTGTGATTCATTTTTTGGGAACCTTGGTTATAATTGTTCACCTTTTGCATACGTGTATAATCAATCTGAGATTCTTCATATTACTCCGATTGTTGTAAGTAATCATAAAAGTTTAGATAGAATTTGTATAAATATATTTTTATTTAACAAAAATTGAAATGTAAATAAACATTTGTGGCTATTATTTCTTAACTGCCCCAAAACTAGCAATGGTGCAAGCATAAGACGCATTCTCAAGGATCCCAATGAAAGCAAACACATGATAGTTTGAATGTAGGAACAACATCACTAAGTATGAGCTACTCATCTAAGGTCCCAACAAAGTTATTTATTTGGAAGTAAGCCATGTAAAAGTTTTTGGTGATTTGGAAATAGGTAAAGAATTTGATGCATTGAATTTCAAATCATTTAAGGAACTAGAAAGATGAGGCATGGAATTTGATTTCTTATTTTAATGCATTTAACATAGTTTCCATCCCTCAAGCACAAAACATAGATGTTTAAGGAAATACGAAGATGATGTATGGAATCTGATTTCTCATTTTAATGCATTTAACATAGTTTCCATCCCTCAAGTCAAAATATATATGTTTATTTACTTTCCAATGTGGCTTCTAAATTAATTCCATTAAAAAAAATCAATTCATAGATTTTATGTTGAATTAATTTATAGGCCATCAATACCAAATAATATTTACCAATTAGAGAATATTAGATGATGATGACCAAATTCTTGATTTTTTAACTCACGAAGACACTTTAAGGAATCATCATTGATGTGGATCAACATGTTGAAGATGTTAATATTTCAACTCTAGATGTAAAACTCAAAAATAAAAAAATAAAAAAAAATCCAAAGTCAATCGTTCATATGGATTAATTTTATGATATCTAAGACAAAGTCAAGGGAATTATGAATTGAAATACAAATAGATCATCTATGCAGTGTGAGGCAATTAATTTTGGTACCAAGAAACATCCCCATAACATTAATTAGGTATTGAATGTATGTCTACAAAAAGATATGCATTTATCTGTCTCTTAAAGAATATAATGATGTATCTTCGTTGATATATAATTACCTTAAAACATATGATACAAGAAAAATACAAGATGTTATACCTTTTAATAAATATGCAAATCTCTTCCAACAAAAATTAAGAAAAATGCATCCAACAATGGAGCAATAAATTAGGAAAGAATTGAAAAAATTGTTGGAAGATGTAGAAATATCTAAACAGATTCAACTAATCTTGTAATATGCTAAAACAAAATACTGAATGAATTCTACAAATTGCGGAAACCAATTACGATCGCATAGTCACATGACCAAGAAGGAGAAAGAATTTCAATCGCACAACACAAAGATGTATCCAAGGAAAGCCTCAACTAAAAACCCCACTATCTATATATTGCATTAAGTCAAGAATATGAAACAATACAATGTTATTTCCATTCCCGAGAAACCTCTTCACTATCTCTGATTGTCTCACTCTAATCCTGGAAAGTTTGGTCCATACTTAGCCAAAAACTTGCACCTGACTGACCAGCTTGGCTTACACATTCCTGAGGGAATTAAGCCCCTATTAAATAGGAATTCCCACTAATTGATTATGCAATACATCCAAGGCGTCCTGATGACATCATGCATGACCTGTACAATTTTCTAATTATACAACTGATAGTCTACTTCCTTTTAACTCCAATTTCAACTGGGTATTCCTTAGAACTGACATGCAATAACTATTTATAGCGAATTATAAGTTATTTGATTGATCACTGCATGTGAATTAAATCAGATTTAATTCACTGGACCCCTCACTAGCTCATCCATCAGTTATAACTAGTTAAACTGATTTTAAGTCAAATAATTGAGTTAACTAATTACAACTCAAAATAAACTGCAATTGGACTCCCTAAAACTTAGGAAGAATTCTACATGCCTCTAGTTTGACCCTCAACTCAAATTAACTAAGCTAACTAATTCTTCCTAACTCACTTAACGCGTACAAGTTGTCATGTGATGTGGAATTACAATTTCCTTCTAATTTAATTAGGGGAAAATTAAATTAGAAGCCTCTTCTTGTTGCCAATTTCAACATTCCCACACTCCCTCTAAAAAAGAAAGGGATTGTCTGCTATCTGAATCCTGCTTCTATGGAACTCAAATTTTCTTCTTGACAGAGCCTTCGTTAAGATGTTTGCATCTTTCTCCTTCATGGGAATGAATTCTAATGACATAATCCACCTCTACACATAATATCTGAAATGGTGATACCAGATATCAATATGCTTGGACCTGTCATGAAAAAATGGATTAACCAAGAGTTTTATCCAACTTGGGTTATCACAATAAATTACTGTCATATCCATCTGTCAACCAAACAAACCAAAAAGTATCTTCCTCATCTAGATGGCCTCACATGCTGCCTGATTGGCTGCCATCTACTCTGCCTCTACTGAACTAAGTGTAACTGATCTCTCTTTCTTGCTGTACTAGGAAACTATTATTGATCTTATGTTGAATATGCCCCCTGATGTGCTCTTCCTATCGAATGGATTCCCTGCCAATTTTGCATCTGTGAAGCCTTGAAGCTTCACTCCCTCTGTTTGTTTGTACCATAGCCCAAGCTCTGTAGTGCCTCTGAGGTATCTCAACACATGCTTTCCTTCCTTCCAAAAGAGGTTGGTAGGCTTAACCATAGCTTGACTCATTCGATTAACCACATAACATATGTTTGGTCATGTGTTCACTAAATACATGAGTGAACGCACAAGCTGTCCATAGACAGTAGCATCTACTACTTCGACTGAAGTGGCATCCTCCTTCCTCTAGTTTCCTGCTAGAGGAGTCTCCATGGGTTTGCTTCCCTCCATGTGGAACTTCTTGAGAATATTTTTGGCATACTTTCCCTGAGATACAAATAGCTCCCCATATATTTGCAAAATTTTCAATCCCAGGAAATAGTGCAAGAGCCCCATTTCCTTCATCTCAAATTCTCTTGCAAGATCCTCTTTGCAAGAGTTGATGAGTTTCTCATCACTTTTCAGCGTCAAATCATCAACATAAAGTACAATGATCAAAATTTTACCTTCTACCACAATATGGTAAAGGTTTGCATCTGCTTCACTCTTGGTGAAGCCCAACTCGGTGAAATAACTGTCGATCCTGGTGTACTAAGAGCCAGGTGCTTGCTTCATCCCATACAATTCTCTCTTGAGTTTGCACACATGCGACTCTCTATCGAAGGTCTAAAAACCTTCCAAATGATCAATGTACACCTCTTCCTCAATCACCCCATTGAGGAAGGTTGTATTTATATCCATCTGATGTATTTTCCATCCCATCCGCGCTGAGAGCACAAGGATGGATCTAATTGATGAGTACCTTGCGACAAATGGTGAAAAGGTATCATCATAATCAACCCCCTCCACCTCAAAGAACCCTCTCGCCACAAACCCGGTCTTGTGCTTCTCCACACTTCCATCAATTGCCTTCTTCACCTTTTATATCCACCTGGATCCTACAACTGACTTCCCCTCCAGTCTTGGGGCAACTTCCCATGCACTGTTTCTGATAATGGAGTCATACTCATCAACCATGGCATCAACCCAAATTAGTTGTTGCACTGCTTCCTCAAAATAGGATGGCTCTATCTCTACACATTCGATCATAAGAGCCATGTATCCAGTGTACTGATCTGGGGACCTTTTCTTCCTATGTTGTGATGTGGTTGCTACCACATTCTCTCTAGCATCAAGCAACAACCTATCAGTTTATCTGGTGTTCTTCCTTTTGTCTCGACATGTCTCTGCATGAGTGGGTGCTTCCACTCTCTACACCTTTGCTTGTGGGTGCTCGACATCTTGAGGTTTTTCTTTTGGAGCCAAGAGCTCCTCAACTGCAGGCAATTGAAGCTCCCTCTCAAAGGAAATTTTCATGGCCTTCTCTTCATCAAATTTCACATCTCTTCTGACCACTGTCATCCTGTGCGATGGAAAGTACACCCGATAGTTGTGAGGTGTATCTTTGTACCCCAAATTTTATCCCCAAATCATATGTTGGCTCTAGATTCTTCCTCGCATCTTTGGTCACATGGAAATAAAATGATGAAACAATTTTTTTAAAATGCGACACATTTGGTCTCTTACCTAAAAAATATTCCTTTGGCGTACTCATCCCAAGTATCCGATGAGGAATTTTGTTATGCATAAATATTTTGATATTGCATGCTTATTCCCAAAGATGCAATGTAGGCCATAATCATGAAAAATAGCTCGTGTTGCTCCCACTATAATTTTATTCTTCCTTTCCGCAACCCCATTCTACTGTGGGTTATGGGGTGCTATCAATTCCCTTTGAATTCCTTCTGAAGCACATAAGTTATTGAATTCATTAGAGACATATTCTTCACCATTTTCACTCCTCAGAGACTTCACCTTCTTCCCTATATCTTTCTCGACAATTTCCTTGAACTCACAAAATTTTGAGAACGCCTGATCTTTCTTTTGCATGAAGAAAATCCAAAACTTGCGTGAAAATTCATCTACAAAAATCACATAATACATGTGTTTTGTTGTGGAAGTTGTCGATAACGGTCCACACACATTTGAGTGAACTCTCTCAAGGATCGCCTTTGCTTGGCTTTCCATACCATGAAATTTGGCTTTGGTATACTTCCCCAATGTACACCCTTTGCATGTATATCACTTCTCAAGTGCACCCTTTGGAAGTCCTATAGAAATTTGATGCACAATCTTCAAAGTGCCATGGTGTAAATGGCCCAACCTCATGTGCCATAACTCATTGATGTCTTGGATCACCACCTTATCTACTTTCATGCTCAAGGAAACACAATCTTATACATCCAATTTTTAGAGGTTCTTTACTCGAACCCCAATTTTCTTCACCTATCTTGTGGATTTGTGATGAAGGAACACCTTTCCTTCACTGAATATCACATCATCACCACGGTCTTCCAAAATAGCAACAAAAACCAAATTCTTATTTAAACCAGGAAAAATCATGACATCTTTTAATGTGAGAGGATTAACTGAGTCCCTCTGAAAGTTAACTATACCTATGCTGGTAGCGTTGTATCTCCCATCATCTCCCATCTCAATGTGCATCTGGAGATCCTTCTCCTCTAAGTTACTGAAGAATTATTTTTTGCCGGTCATATGGAACGAAGCTCCACTATCTAAGTACCACACAAAACCCATCACTGATGACACCATGCATGCGATGAGGGTGAAATCCAACTCAAACTATGAAGGAAGTGCTTCACCTGCCACTCCTCTTGATGCCTTCTTGTTGGTATTATTATGCAGACACTTTGTAGTGTAATGTCCAAGCTCATGACAATGATTTTTTTTTTTTTTTTACCTTTGACAAGTCTCGCTTCTTTCCCACCTAACAAGAATTCGATTTGGAATGTGACACCTTCCCTTTCCCTTTATTCTCCTTTCCAGCCAAGGCATATTTATTCGCATCATTAGTCTTTGATTAGGATCCATCTATGGTGTTCTGCAAAATCTCTTCTTGTACCAGATTGGACCACAATCGCTCCCATTCTGGTAGCTTCTTCCTCCCATTCACCGAGTCATGGTAGCTATGCCAGCTCTTGGGAAGGCCTAGAAGTGTTAGGCTCCCAAAATCATCCTGGGAAACTGTCACCCCAAAACTTCCAATCTCATCTCGACATTGAGTGAACTACATTAAGTATTTTGGAATCGTGTCACCCTTCTCCATCTTGATCTTTTTGAGCTTGCTCTATAGTGCCAAATTACTATGGTCATTGTTATTCTGAAACAGATATGTTAAGGCCTTACACATAACATATGGATTTTATGGAGGTTTGAGGCAATATGATCTTGAAATACTTCTAACGGAATCCTTCTCGCCTTTGCTACATTCTTCTTCCATGCATCAAGAAGTTGAGAATTTATTGCTGTGGGCTAGGGAATATCACTATCTATGAATTCCTTCAATCCGTTGTCCTCCAACACTATCTCCATCCCATCCTTCCATGTTGTGTAATTATAATTACCCACAAGGGCATATTCAAGTCTCAATCCAGAGAAAGACATCCTAATCTGTTGTTGGTCCTCAAGAATAAATCTACAAATTCGATTCACCTGTTCAAAACAAACTCTAGTTCTTATCTTCTATAGTGATTCCTTCTCTCATACCATTTAGAAATATATAAATAGATCCAAATGATCTTGTAATATGCTAAAAATAATAATAAACCAGTTCTACAAATTGCAAAAAACAATTACGATTGCACAATCACATGAACACGAAAGAGAAAGAATTTCTATCGCACAACACAAAGATGTATCTGGGGAAAGCCTCAACTAAAAAAAACAGTATCTGTATATTGCATTAATTCAAGAATATGAAAAAATACAATGCTATTTCCCTTCCTGAGAAACCTCTGCACTATCTTTGATTGTCTCACTCTAATCCTAGCAATTTTGGTCCAATACTTAGCCAAAAACTTGCACCTGACTGACCATCCTGGCTTATGGATTCCTAAGGAAATTGAGCCCCTATTAAATATGAATTTCCCACTAATTTATTGTGCAATACATCCAAGGAATCCTGATGACCTCATGCATGACCTGTACAATTTTCTAATTATACAACTGATAGTTTACTTCCCTTTAACTCCAATGTCAACTGGGTCTTCCTTAGAACTGACATGAAACATCTATTTATAGCGAATTATTAGTTGCCTTATTGATCACTACATGTGAATTAAATCATATTTAATTCACTGGACCTCTCACTAGCTCATCCATCAGTTAGAAGTAGTTAAACTGATTTTGACTTAACTAATTACAACTCAAAATAAACTGCAACTGGACCCCTAAAACTTATGGATAACTCTACATGCCTCTAGTTTGACCCTCAAATCGAATTGACTGAGCTAAATAAGTCTTCCTAACTCAGTTAACTCATACAAGTTGTCATGTGATGTGGAATTACAATTTCCTTCTAATTTAATTAAGGGAAAATTAAATTAGAAGCCTCTTGTTGCTGTCAGTTTCAATAGAAGAAAAAATAAATTTTCTAATATGACATTATCAATAGGTGTCCAACATGGTACCTATCAGGAAAAAAATGGAAAAATAAAAAAATTTCCTTGATTTTTGGAATCTCAATAAAGGCTTAGATAAATATAGTTATCTTGTTCCACCCATGGAACAAATTCATTAATACGTCTTTAGTTTGATATCATCTCTAAATGTTTTTCCAAGTTATAATTAGGTTTTAGTTTCCCATGCAGAATTCATCAGAATTTCCAAAACTTGGTAGGTGAAGCTCATTCATACTCTTGTTCTCATCACCCCATGTCCTTTTACATGTTGATCAATCCTCCTCCATGTGTTAAACTAGCTCTTCTACGAAATCAACCCAATATCGAGTAGTGGCAAGAATTTGATTAAGAATTTATTTGGTGAAGAGAGTAATCTCATGTTCTTTATTCCTTTTCTCCTTTTGCATTTCCTGAATGACTATCTTTGGCTAAGTTTTGTGGCTCCTATTTTGTTCAACTACATAAGTTATTTCTCAGCTATTGACAATAGCAAGGTCTCTCATTCGAATTCAAGAACTTTATGCACATTCCTTTAACAATACACATGTCAAGAGAAAGTAAAATGGGTTAATCCATAATACGAAAATCAAAACAAACTAAAAAACATAAGCATAATGTTTCTTACCATAGAGAGACTAGACTTGTGAAATTTCACTTAGATATTAAGCGTGCAATGGAATGCTTGGATCTTTGTAGAAGTTGTAATTTGTCTACCCTTTGCTATTGTAAATACTTCTTGCTGCAGAAATGGGGATCAAATAATGGTATGTGGGTTTATTGGGAAAAACATCCCATCAATGCCATTCATGAAAACATCTTATTTAGATTGTTACTTGCCATCGACGAATTTTCCTACATGCATCATTGTTGTACAAAGTAATTTTTGTTATTGTAGTTGATGGGAAGCCATGAGATGCATTGGTGAAATAGGATAAATGGGCCACTAGAGTATAGTCACACATATCATCATTTACACAAATTGTCAATTTGTGGAGGATTCAATTTACCATCAACGAGTTTCATCGTGTCATAGCAAGCATAACCAACCAAATATCACATATCACTAATGGATTAATTGGTAGTTATGTGTGTAAAAAATATTTTGAATGCAACATTGTGATCAACCATTGGAAAAAAAATTGGCATTGAGTTTTCGTGACCCATTAAAATTTTTTGACGACCATTGGGATCATAAGTGTTTGAAAGAAAAGAGTGTGTTGTTTACCCATTGAATATCATTGAGGGTTGATGGATTTGTTGATCAATATAAAATAAATCTTCACCCATCAAATATTGTGAATGATCGATGGGCTCATCAATGATTGCCATTTTTTTTGGTGCTAGTTTAAGCAACCCATTGAATATCATTGACGATTGATGGGTTCATTGATGACTGATGTATTTTATTATGATGCAGTTAATGCGACCCTTGTATTTATGTCAATTTTTGTTGGGATTGATGGTGTTATAAAGGTACAAGGGTTCATTCATTTGGGAAATTCTAGGATCAACCCATAAAAGAACTTATTCATTGACTTGTTTGTGACCAAAACTAGAAAGTAATGTGAAGGAGAAAAAAAGTGTAGTGGTACCCCAAAATTTATTGAGATGAATTTTAGAGGGTGTGTTATGTGGTCAACAAATGGCGATTCAATAAAGAATTGATTAATCTGAAGCTTACCTTCACAATACATCTTTTGTTCAATAAGATCAGCTAAAATGTTGACCATACTCAAAACATGTTTAAAAGGAATATGGGCTAGAATGATCCAACCAACTTGTCATGGGGTTTATCATTAAATCCTTCCTTCTTTCAATATTCTTAACTGATACAATATATAGGACTTTATGATACTTACTCTTGTTGAGTAATGCTTTAAGTGACTCTTACATAATCCTTTTCTCATTGGTCTTACTACACTTCTAGTGAGTGTCCATAGCCCCAACAGATTCACCTCAATATCATAGGTATTTATTCTTTGCCAATGACTCTCCATAGTCATGGTTGGAAGATCTCTCTCTCTCTCTCTCTCTCATGGTTTTTGTGAATAACAAGATTTACCTACAACTGGGGTAATTGTTTTAAAGTATCAATCGCTCTCATGGTTTTTGTGAATAACAAGATTTAACTACAACTGGGGTAATTGTTTTAAAGTGTCAATCCATTATTGATTGTGGTGATTCTCTCTCTCTCTCTCTCTCACTCACTCTCTCTCATATGTTTGTAAATCTTTCCATAGTCACAAAAGAATTTGTGAAAACAAGGGTGACTCTAGAAGCAAAGCATCAAAATATGAACACAAAAATAAAATCATAGAAAAAGAAAACTATGGTATAGGCTATTACTTAGAGAAACTCAAGTAAATAACCTCTTCAAAGAATGACCATCAATAGGGAGAGGATAAAGTTCCCCCATAGACCTTGTAAACAATATGAACCTTTTTCGATTTTCTCAGAAATTTGTTAAGGTCCAAGCCATAATTTATTGAAATTAGAAAGTTTACCCATTTGAGCACTAAATGACCTATCACAAATATTTACACCTTTCTCTATGCCTATCAAACTAGTATTACAATATATCCTAGTATAAGAAAAATATATCCTTTTATTTTTCTCTAACTTCCTTATGCATGATGATTGTATTAATGTGTTGGTGTATTGAAGATAAGGGCCATTCTGTAGAGGTTTAAGAAATTTGTAAGGATGTGAGGTAAATGTTGGTTGGAAGGATGCTTTCGTATCCACAGACAAGGAAAATGGAGATGTACCTAAGGATATTTTACGGGTAACTTGATTGGCCTATAAGGTATTATGCAAAGAGTTGTGCTAATTTTGATGATTTTATGTCACAATTTTATTGAGGATATGTATGAAGGTTTTATTCTTCGATTCATCCATTTTATTTCCATAAGGACAATAATTTGTAGAATATTCTGATGTGATTACCTTATCAAAAGCAAACTCAGACAACTAGGTATATGAAATATAGGTGGCATTATCAAAGACAATCACATAAGGTATTCCAAACTGGGTAATCAAACGTTGTTTTAGGAATTGAATGACCACTTTTCATTAATTTTAGTGAGAGGAATTGCTTTAGCGCATCACATGAAGTAATTATTTATTGTTAATTTGTATACCTATTTTGTTTAGAATAATGAGGGTTGATTTCACCAATCAAATCTATACCATATTGTTCAAAAGGTCAAGTTATTTTCATAGACTATAGAGGTAGAACTTCCTTCTTTTATCTAGTTGCACTTATCAGAAAATTTTTACATTTTCTTACGTAAGAGTGTGCATATTTAAATAGTGTGGCCATAATATCCTACACATAATTTTTGTGAGTTGCATTTTCACTTACAAAGTATCCACCTACTAGTCCCTCATAGAGGTCCTTTAAGTCTTTGTCAACTTCTTCTTTATCCAGACATCTTAGTATCACTCGATCATAATTCCTCTGAAATAAAACTAAATTAATAAATATGTAATGTGTTTACTTGAGCCTTAATTCTCTTATTTCCTTAGTATTCAAATGATATGGAAAAGTTCCATTTTGAAGAAGTGTTCTAGGTTAGAGGTTGAATATTCACATGTTGTGGTAAAGGCCATATCTAGAGAGTACATTGATATATCGTTTTCCCATCCCTATTTCTTGGTGTCCATGGGAATTGGAGATTTATTTTCTAGCTTACACTGCCCTTGAGTCTAGATAATATTAGTTGGTTTGATTTCCAAATCAATTTCTTGAATTACAATCATGCAATTTCCTCTTCATGCGCCTAATTAATGTTGAATAAAAAATGTATAGAAAATAGCATGGAGAATTATGGCCTTGCTATTGTTCTTTAAGATGTAGGATATAAAAGTAATTTATTTCTATATATACTATATAGGCTTGTTTATTGATCGTGGGATAGTTTATGTCATTTCCCTGTAAATTTGTACTCATAAAATAAATTGGAACTTCATTACCATAATTATCCTTTTCGGTTAACACAATGGCTAATGACTAATCTGAGGCAAATTTACATAAAAGTAAAACTTCATTGAAATTAGGGCTTCACAAGATAAGGGGATGAGATATGTTGAAAATGCAACAAGATGATGGAGCTTAATGAAATGAAGTCGCCTTCACTAAGTGGGCCCGCAGGCTATTTTTGGCGCAAAGTCTATTTTTAGACTATGTCTATTTTTAGACATATGGATCATGGTCTATGAGTTGCAGGATGCTATTTATGGATGATTGGTCGAGTTGGTAAAAATAGTTGGACCTCTATTTTTAGACATTGGGCGGTTTCTATTTTTAGACTGCCGGGCTAAAAATAGAACAGTCAAATATTATTAACCCTTAATAATATTTAGACTATAAACATTATCTTATCCTCTTGGAGCACTTCGGTTTGATGCTTGGATGTGGCACATGCAGCTGAAAAAAGGAAATACACTTTTCCTAAGGTTTAGTTGAGCTATTGCATGGTTGACTTCAGTTAGAACTCATGTGGCAGAGTTTGGTGGAGTTGATGAGACAGTTGGTGGAGTTGTGTTCTGTTTAACTTAGTTGAACTAGTTGTATTTAGTCTAGCTGACAAATACACTAGTGATGAGTGGTGTGAATTAATTATTAATTAATTCACTAATTATTAACTCATAAATCAACTAAAGAACACATCAGTTAACTGCAATGCATGGACAGTTCAATGGAGACCAGTGTTAGAGGTGGGTGAAAGGGTGAGTCTACTATCAGTTGTGACTATGGTTGTGCATGAGATTTGCACACACATTGATTGAGATTGCCAATGAGGATTGCGCAGTGCAAGCCAAAGGGGATTCGAACTTGGATATTATTCATTCTCATCTTGGATTGCGCAGTAGAGGCAGGCAGACTTGTGGAGGAGATTTGAACCTGTGACTTGTTCATCTTCCGTGCTAGTTTGTGTGTAGCATGTGAGATAGTGCTGAGAGCTGTGAGAGCTTTGTGCTATGTATTGTTACATGTTCTCTATCATTATAATATACAGATATTTGGGGGTTTTCAGCTATTTCTTTCCCCATTACATACTGTGTTGATATGTGTGCTTGACTATTGTGTTTATGTGCGCATGCGACTGTTTCTATTTCCGCATATTGATGATCAATTTTAGAAGAGGTTATGTATTATGCATGAAGCTTAAATAGTGTGTAATTAGGATAATATCGGTGAATAATTCAGCAAATTATTCAAATTTATACATGGTATCAGAGCGAGAATTGATCATCGGATCTATTACAGTGATTACAATTTATTTCGGTAGACAGAGTCTGTAAGCGGGCCAGGTAGCCTCTGGATCCATCCTTTCTCTGAAAGGTGATATATCCAGTAAACGCACCTACAGTCGATCTCTGTGCTAGAAATACTTTGTTCTCACATATCCAGAAGCAGTTGAGTTTTGAGCTTGGAATTCGAATTTTGTAGCAGTTTGTTTTCTTGGTGCCGGAGTTGAAATGTCTTTCAACGGATTGCGACTGGAATATTCCCTTGAGGGCAGTTGAAATTATGTTGCATGGAAGGATAGAATGGAGGTGGTATTAGATGATAACGGGGTACAAGAAGGAGTTCATAGATCTTGAGATCACAGCCCTCCTTCCCGTGCTCAAGTTGAGGCTTGGCAAAAGAAGATGGCGAAATGTCGAAGAGGGTCTGTTGGAGGGCGTAAAGGATCACATTGTATCCGGCCTGCATGGAAAGGTTTCTCCATATTTGATGTGGAAAGCTTTGATGAATCTATTCCGGACGGGGCGACCGGAGAGGAAGTTGGCGCTCGAGGATTGGCTAGAAACAGTAGGGTGGAGGAGAAGGCGACGTGTCGCCCATGATGCCTCCACAATTCCACTCAATGCGAGAGGACAAAGAATTTGCAGGAAGTGTGGGGGTGACTATCGATGATGAGGAATTGGTGAGCTTGGCTCTCCTTGGTCTTTCGAAGAGTTGGCATGCCTATCAGGATTCTGTCAATGGTCGGGAGAAATTGCCAGGATGGGAGCGACTTTGGTCGGATCTTGTGCAAGAGGAGATAAGGCGGAGTACCAGGGACGGATCTTCATCAAAGGCATCTAATGAAGAAAATTGTGCTTTGGCTGCCAAAGCAAAGAATGGGAAGAGCAAGAAAGCTTCTCATTCTGGTGCGAGAGTAAAAGACGAAGACATGTCCAAGGTGAAGTGCTTTCACTGTCACCAGCACGGACATTATGCCACAAATTGTCTGCAGAAGAAGAAAAATAAGCATGCTGTTGGATCTACAGCGGGAGAGGCCTTAGCCTCACAGTTTGAGCTGGATTTTTCACTGATCGCATGATTGGTCTCAAGTGTGATTGGATCAGTATGGTTCTTGGACAGTGGTGCGTCATTTCACATGACCGGAGATCGGGATTTGTTTTCAGATCTGGAGGAGAAAGATCTTGGAGTGAACATCGAGATGGGTGATGATGGTAGATACAGTGCGACCGGTATTGGTACCATTTCCTTTGAGAGGGAGTCTAGTAAACCCTTCGTATTGAAGGAAGTATTGCATGTTCAAGGATTGATGAAGAATCTGATCTCTGTGGCGATGTTGGAAGACAAGGGGTATGATGTGGTCTTCAGCGAAGGAAAATCTTTCCTGCGCAGTAAGACTACTGGTGAGACCCGGAAGATAGGGGTTCGAGTCAAGAACCTTTATCAGTTGCAAGTAGATGGCTGCGCAGCTATGGCATGCAAGGCGGGAGAAGTGGTGAGCCAGAATGATGATGGCGAACTGTGGCACAGGAGATTGGGCCACCTTCACCATGGAGCTTTGAAGATACTGCAGCAGATTTCTGTTGGGCTTCCTAAGGGCACTCTTGCACAGTCAGATCAGTGCAAGGGGTGTACCTTGGGGAAGTATGTGAAAGCCACCTTTCACGAGAAGGATAGTCGCGCCACGACGATCCTTGAGAGAGTTCACACAGACGTGTGTGGTCCTTTCTCAGTTGCTTCGACAGCAAAGCACAGGTATTCTGTGATCTTTGTTGATGATTTCTCTCGAAAGTGCTGGATCTTCTTCATGCAGAAGAAGAGCGATACATTCGCGAAGTTCTGTGAGTTTAAAGCACTGTGAGTTCAAGGCAACGGTTGAGAAATTGGTAGGTGAAGGCTCTTAAGACGACAATGGTGGTGAATTCATCTGTGAGATTCAAGGACTTTTGCGGCGCGAAGGGATTCGGAGAGAGCTCATCGCACCCCATAACCCACAGCAGAAAGGGGTGGCTGAGCGGAAGAACAGAACGATCGTGGGTGCTGCACGGGCGATGTTGCATGATCGGGGCCTACCCCTTCACTTGTGGGCTGAGGCATGCAATACAGCAGTGTATGTGCAGAACCGTTGTCCTCACAAGGTTCTTGGCATGAGTACACCGGAGGAGGCTTATTCTGGCAAGAGGCATGATATTTCCCATTTGCGGATTTTTGGTTCTCCTGTCTACATGCATGTGAGCGGATGCCGAAGAAATTTGGATCCGACGCGAGAGGTTGGGATATTTGTGGGGTACAACGTACGCCCTACAACTATCGTGTGTATTTTCCAGACAGTCGCAAGACTGTTGTGCGACGTGATATCAAATTTCAGGAGGAGAAAGCCATGAAGTGTTCGCTTGAGAGGGAGCCACACTTGCATGCAGATGAGGAGCTTTTAGTTCCTAAGGATGAGCTTCCGGATGTGGATCAGCCACAAGAGGAAGTTCATGGAGTGGAAGAGACCACTCATGCAGCGCCAACCATCAGAGGGCGCAAGCGCACTACAGAAGCTGAGCGACTGACTCAAGATGCAGAGAAGGTTGTAGGAGCACCTACAGCACAGTGTAGACAGAGACAGTCACCAGACCGGTACACTGGATACATGGCTCTTATGAGAAAATGTGTCGTGACAGAGCTATCCTCTTTCGAGGAAGCTGTGGAGGACCCTGCATGGGTAGATGCCATGGTGGAAGAGTATGATTCGATTATCAGAAACAGTGCATGGGAGATTGTCCCGCGACCGGAGGGGAAATTAGTGGTGGGTTCGCGATGGATCTACAAAGTGAAGCAGGCGGCTGACGGGAGTGTGGAGAAGTACAAGGCAAGATTTGTTGCCAGAGGCTTCTCACAGATAGAGGGGATCGATTATGAGGAGACCTTTGCACCTATCGCAAGGTACTCTTCCATACGGACGATCCTAGCTCTCTCAGCACAGATGGGGTGGCACATCCATCAGATGGATGTGAAGACTGCGTTCCTCAACGGAGTCATTGAGGAGGAGGTGTACATAAAGTAGCCCGAAGGTTTCGAGATCTTCAGCAGTGAGTCGCATGTGTGCAGACTCAAGAGAGCACTTTATGGGTTGAAGCAAGCACCTCGTGCTTGGTACACACAGATAGACAGTTATTTCACCGGACTTGGATTCTCCAAGAGTGAGGCGGATCCTAACCTGTACCAGATTGTGGTGGAGGGGAAGTTGTTGATCATTGTACTGTATGTAGATGATCTGATTTTGACGGGAGATGAGCTGTTGATACTTTCATGCAAGGAGGATCTTGCTAGAGAGTTTGAGATGAAGGACTTGGGCCTCCTTCATTATTTCCTGGGATTGGAAATTTGGCAGCGCAGTGATGGACTGTTCATTTCTCAGGGTAAGTATGCCCGGGAGATACCGGAGAAGTTCAACATGCATGGCTGCAAGCCCGTTGATCCTCCTCTCCGGGGTGGTTGGCCCCCAGGAGGATACTTCGGTGGAAGTAGGATGCCACTGCCTATCGACGCTGGTGGGGTTGCTTATGTATCTAGTCAATACATGACCCGATATATGTTATGCTGTTAACCAGCTTTCGCAAGCTATGGTTAAGCCTACCAAGCTCTTCTGGAAGGCAGGCAAGCATGTATTGCGTTATCTTAGAGGCACATCGGGATATGGTTTGTGGTACAGACAGGAGGATGAGGTGAAGTTGTGTGGCTTCACGGATGCAGATTGGGCAGGGAGCCCAACGGACAGAAAGAGCACATCTGGAGGGATCTTCAGTATCGGGTCGACAACAGTTTCTTGGTACAGCAGGAAGCAGAGATTCGTGGCACTCAGTTCAGCAGAGGCTGAGTATATGGCAGAAAGCTTGGCTACATGCGAGGCCATATGGATGAGGAAGATCCTGGTCGGGTTGTTCGGGTCACACTTGGAGCCTACCGTGATTTATTGTGATAACCAGAGTTGCATTAAACTCTCGGCTAATCCAGTATTTCATGATAGATCCAAACACATCGACATCAGGTACCATCATATCAGAGATTGTGTGTAGTGGAGAATCATGTTACTTTCATACATTCCCACGGAGGATCAGGATGCTGATATCTTGACGAAGGCGCTCACCAGGAGCAAATTCGAATACCACAGAGGCAGGATAGGGGTTGCAGATAATCCATATCTTGTTGAGAGGGAGTGTTGGAAATGCAACAAGATGATGGAGCTTAGTGAAATGAAGTCGCCTTCACTAAGTGGGCCCGCAGGCTATTTTTGGCGCAAAGTCTATTTTTAGACATAGGGATCATGGTCTATGAGTTGCAGAATGCTATTTATGGATGATTGGTCGAGTTGGTAAAAATATATGGACCTCTATTTTTAGACATTGGGCGGTTTCTATTTTTAGACTGCCGGGCTAAAAATAGAACAGTCAAATATTATTAACCCTTAATAATATTTAGACTATGAACATTATCTTTTCCTCTTGGAGCACTTCAGTTTGATGCTTGGATGTGGCACATGCAGCTAACAGAAGAAAATACGCTTTTCCTAAGGGTTAGTTGAGCTATTTCATGGTTGACTTCAGTTAGAACTCATGTGGCAGAGTTTGACGGAGTTGATGAGACAGTTGGTGGAGTTGTGTTTGGTTTAACTTAGTTGAACTAGTTGTATTTAGTCTAACTGAAAAATACACTAGTGATGAGTGGTGTGAATTAATTGATAATTAATTCACTAATTATTAACTCATAATTCAACTAAATAACACATCAGTTAACTGCAATGCATGGACAGTTCAGTGGAGACCAGTGTTAGAGGTGGGTGAAAGGGTGAGTCTACTATCAGTTGTGACTATGGCTGTGCATGAGATTTGCACACACATTGATGGAGATGCCAATGAGGATTGCGCAGTTGAAGCCAGGTGGATTCGAACATGGATCTCACCATTATTCATCTTGGATTGCGCAGTAGAGGCAAGCAGACTTGTGGAGGAGATTTGAACCTGTGACTTGTTCATCTTCCGTGCTAGTTTGTGTGTAGCATGTGAGATAGTGCTGAGAGCTGTGAGAGCTTTGTGCTATGTATTGTTACATGTTCTCTATCATTATAATACATAGATAGTTGAGGGTTTTCAGCTATTGCTTTCCCCATTACATACTGTGTTGATATGTGTGCTTGACTATTGTGTTTATGTGCGCATGCGACTGTTTCTATTTCCGCATATTGATGATCAATTGTAGAAGAGGTTATGTATTATGCATGAAGCTTAAATAGTGTGTAATCAGGATAATCTCGGTGAATAATTCAGAAAATTATTAAAATTTCTACAAGATATGGAAGTCTCAGTTTCCTTAAACAATTTATTTTCTTCACTATCCCATTTAAATTTTGTGTGACATTTTTCTGCAAAGGTTTAATTGTTTCAATAAAATCTTAAATGAATTTTCTAAAGAAAATTGATTTTACTAGAAAATGATTACATGGCCTTTTTATTATGTGGGAAAGGTACCTTGAATCTAACCATTACTAATTTTGGATCAATTTTGATCCCTTCTTTTGAGATAATGTATCCTAATAGTTTCCCCTCTGCTACATCGAAAATGGATTTTTTTGGATTGAGAGAAATTCCATAAATTTGACACCTTTCAAAAACAATTTTGAGATGTTGAACATGATCATCCCTATTGTATCTGTAAATATTTACATCATCTAAACAAGCTACCACACATTTTTTTATTAACCCTTTGAATACTACATGTTTCCCCCACATTGGTTAAGTTGACTGACATGTAATTATATTCAAAGGTTCCCCATTTGGGAAAAAATTTGGTTTTTATTCTATCCTCCTTGGCTATTAAGACTTGGTTACAACGATAAAAAATATCCAATAGTGATCCATAAACTACCATGCATATTCCACTAGACAATTCGTCACAACATATCTCATAATATTATATTAGAAATATGAAATTCTACACTATTAAAATTTATTTAAACTTCAATATTTGTAGATTTAACTGTAATTAGTCCATGCATGAGAATGGAAATTATGCAGAAAAATAGAGAATGAATAAATAATCTCACACACACACATAATACACAAAATATTATTTGGGAAACCCTTTCGGGAGATAACCTAGCTGGTAGGTGAGGTCATTTCTCTCTCTTTCTCTGTCTGGAAAATAAGGTTGTAGGTACAAAGAAGTAATCCTTGTCGCTTGTGGGTTGCTACAATGCACCAATACTCTGTGTGTGCTCTACCTCTTATATCTCCTAGCTATATTTTCTCATATATCGAACAAAATTCCCTCTAAAGAATGGAATGCCTCTTCCTCCTAGTGGCACAATTATAACACAACCCAATAACGTACTAGTGTTTAATTTTGACTACGTTAACTCTTAACTAGAGTTATAATATAGACTCTTCTAGAGTTTTTTACATCAAAAAACTGCCACTGGCACCTTTTCCATGAATAATGTGGGCTGGCGTGACATCCTCCTGAACTATAGGTGTGAAAGTAGGAAGTTCAACTTCTAAGTGGCAAACTTTTGCATACGGAATTTGATTTACGCATTTCTTGCACCGTTGGAAATATATTTTTGTAGGACAAGATGAAATGGTTTTGTACTAACAAGGAAAAATTTTACCCCTAAAAAAATGTTGATTGATGCCTCAAAATTCTCCTACAAGGTTTCATACCCCTTTTTGCGAAATTGTGTCTCGACGGTAAAAATGGTCTCGTGAGATGATTCCTCCACTTTTTCCACTAAGAATGCATCTAAATGGATGAAAAAAATATAATTATCCAATCCAGATCAAATAGTGAAAACATTTCCAACCCAAACATAGTTTAAATAAATCGTTCCATTGGGGGCCTTGGGATAATTATCTTTTGTGGAATCCCTGTTGAGATTTTAGAAGTATACACACAATGAATTTCACAATTCTTTTTCATCACTAGAATGATATTATTCACCAATTCATAACATCTAACTTAAATAATATTGTGGCATCAAGGAGTTTATTAAGTTATTTCTATATCAAATGTTCAATAAAGGGTGAAACTGCCGTAATTTATGTTGAAAATGCCTGACATTCTCTTTGAATAAATGGTATGATGTGTGTGTCATAAGTCTCAAGATCATGATAGTACCATGTAAAAATTTCATGATTTTCCTTGAACAGTTTGAGGTAAGCTTCCCTTTTTCCTTTAGACAATAATTTTCCTAGATTTATGCGCTTGGGTTTTTTTATGACCTTGGGTTGATTATTTCATGAGTCAATCTAGAAATTTAGGTTTTGATGTTAGATTCTCTCTTGAATATGTATTTTAAAACATTTTTTTTTTAAATATTAATGACCTCCTTAGGAATGGTATGCTGCTTGAACCTTTATTCTTTTTTCTTATGTTCTTGGTTAAATGACTGAGGCTCTTATTTTCACTTATATTCTAGAAATCACTATCATCTACAACCAGGTCTTTAAAATTATCCCCATTTATCAAAATATTCAAGAATTACTCATTCCCATCAAATAATTTGAAACTATAAATATTTTTAAGTATAAATGGTTAATGTAGCAACTCAATGGAGAACCTTGATGCTTCATAGACTTCTAAGGGTGACAATATTCAGGCTATTAATGGACCTCATTATTGAGAAAAAAATGTTGTATCCTTAGGGATCTCAGCTTTAATATGTCAACCTAGGGTTCATACAAGCTTAAGACGTATCATGCACCCTATATTCATTTTACAAATTTTTTCTCTCCCTTGATGCACACTAATCTATGAAATATTGATTTCTTTATTAGGTTACCAAAGTGGAAATGTTAGTAAGATATTACTTTATCAGGTCTATCGAGGTAGGAGATGAAAAATATCTAAGTGCATAAATGAAAGTTGTGGGAAATCAAGGAAAATAGAATTGAAAGAATGAAAGTACTCGAAAATAAAGTTGTAATAATTAAAACTATAATATTTTCATTCAAGAAACTAATCTACGTTGCAAATAAAACCACACTATACTAATGTGCAAAATAAAGTAAAGCAATCCACTTCACAAACTGAAATAAGGAAATCATGCAAGAAACCGTATAGCTATAACGACTTCATTATCATTCCATCCTCATTCACTTTATCATGTCAATTAGTTAATTAATATGCTCTAAAAATAACCAAGATGAAATCATGAAGAACCAAGCAAAAATGATGCTCTTGGGTCTGTTCTACAAGAAACCCTGTATTTCTACAACAATTTATGTAATTCTATAGGAAACCTTAGAGATGATCTAAATGCAACAAATACGTGAATGATAGGTGCAATCATACATGTGATATTAATAATAACCTATTGAAGCCAATATGAATACTCCAAAAATCAAAATTTATATCGATTGATATCTATAGGAACATGATATTATGTAAATTTCATTGCATAGTAAACATAACTTATGATAGCTTGAAGAAATATGTACACATGAAGCTACATAAGATACAAAAAGGGTTCCAAATTTCCTATGGGTGAGCCCTCCATAAGGTGCTTAGGAACCTCAAATAAAATAAACTCTCAACACTTGCAAAAAGACATGTTCTTTCATTAGAAACAAAATATCATTAAAAAAGATGGAAATATAGTATTGAAAATGTTCACAGTAGCAGTATCCTTTTCTCTAGCTCCATAGTCTCTACTGGTTGAAGCCCTCCTCTTTCTATACAAAATGTGATAGAGTAACCTCCTCAACAAGAGAGTTATGTTTCCCTCCAAAATTCCCTAAAATTATGGTGACCTCCCCCCCGCCCCCGCCCACCCTAGGGGCTTGCTACACAACCACCTTGTTTTGACTGCTAGTGTCCTCGAGTTTCTATTGATCTTGTAGGTAGGTATTGGAAAAGGAATGGACAAGGCCCCTACCTTCATGGTAGGCCACTTGAGGAAGTCGTTGATCTTAAAAATCCTATCCACATGAGGATGATATGGCTTCCAAAGTCACAAAAATAATTAGTATGGAAAAAAACTAGAGGAACACACTTTAACATAAGGAATGACATGTAAATTAACAAAATGTACAATAATCAAGGTCAGAAGTGCATGCATTCCTAGGTTTCATAGGTTATGCATGGTCCTTTAGATGTATAATTCAAGGGCCCATCATACCCCCTACATAGATGTTTTCACATCCCTTGGAAAATGTACCTTTTTCAATCTTCTTGTCTTTGAGTTTCTACTCCCTTATCTCCATAATAGGTTTCCTAACATCCCATGCTACAAACTTAGGTATTTCTCGTAGTAGGTAGAATCTATTTTCTCCTTCTTGTGCCCAACATAAGGATTTGAACTACACCGCTACTCCTTTAAAAACATATTTTAAGCCTTGGTTGGTCATCTGTAGTTGGCCATCTATAAATAAAAGTGGGCCATTATCCCTAGGTGCATCTCTATTCTTTTCAACTGATCACTACCAATTAACAAGGTTGATTCCAATTGTTGAAGTTGCTTGTTTTCATTTTCCAAGTTTTTCCTCTTGCAGTATTCCATATTTTTAAGGAATGTTATTTCCTTTCTATGTAGCTAATATCATCCTCTATTTTACCCAGATTTTCCACCCCTTTTCTTTTTATATCCTCTTCCATTATATGTGTGTTCTTATTTTTTCCTTTTCAATTTCTAGCATGGCATGGGGTAGGAGGTGATGTGTTATGATTTGTATCTTAGGAGGGAGTACAAGAAGGTAGGTAATTATACAATATTATTAGAGTTAATGGATGACTGGTTGCCTTCATTTTCATTCAATTTTGATTCACTTTTTGTTCTAGATAATTATTTACTGACTCTTTTAGCACTACCATTAATTCTATATAAATGGATGCTTATTTAAAATTCATAAAAAGTCGAATTTCTATAATTGGTCACTTATTAGATCATAATTTAATATTTTATTCAAGCAAGCTTGTATATGTTGGTTGTAAAATATTTACTAGTTTAATTTGATACTTTCTTTGATTGTGATTATTGTTATATTACGAGAACTATTTCTATAGTATGAAAAAATTATTTATTGGCTTGAATGCAATTTCCATTTGAGTTTAGATATATGTATAACAAATATCTGATAACCATTTATCAGATAATTTTTTGTGCATATTTGTTTGAAAAAATGGAAAATCTTAGAACTATTTCTATGATCTATTAATTCCAGTTTATTCTGAATTCAAGTTGATCTAGATTTTATTATCTTTATCTTGATTGGGAAGAGATCTATATATTTTCCTAACTAAAATAGATTAGGATTTACTTTTGTTGCTTTAATTTTAGATTAGATTTCATTTATATTAATTCATTGCATTTATAGAAGTCTCCTTTCATAGGGGCAAATCCATTAGTGGCTTGGCTGAGCCCTTATGTCAACTTAAGGAATAATTTCTTACAAGCATGTTACAATGGTTTAATTCTAATGCCTCTTCTTGTTGGCAAGTAATTAAAAATATCACAAATCATTAGAGAGAGTGAGGGGTAACTAGAACCCATTTAACTGGTTGGAATAACCATCCCAAATAGATAAGGACCTAATTAAGGCCCTAGACGGGTGATCTCCTAAATGTTGATTGTGGTCAATTTTGGCCATCAACAAGTATCCATGTAGATCTTACAATATTCATGTAGCTTTCCTATAGATTTGCAGGATCTCCTTCTGCATTCTTATAGAATCCTCTAGGTGGAAAAAAGGTGAAATTATTAAAGTGGAATGTGGTGTTGATCAATGAGGATGGAAGGAGTGATAAGAAAATTTTGGAAAAAAAGTGTTTTTTATCATGAAATAGTGATAGGTATAAAAAAATATCTTGTAGATAAGAATTATAGGTCCAAGTTCCAAAATACTTCTACTAGTTTTTTTCTTGTATTTTATTGACCTAATATGATATTTATTTATGGCTGAAGGTGGACCCTGGACATTTGCACAGAGAAAAGAGAAATAAATATGGAAAATTTATTAAGTGCTCAAAAATTAAAGTTGTCAAAATGGCATGGAACATGAATGACCGTGTAGATCTCGTCGTTCTGAATCCGTCGCAACTTGTTTTGTGGAAAATCGACACCGTATGCTCCCAAAAACATGTTCTATCCACTTTGTCAAACACAATTAAAAAAAAAAATGCAGGACAACCAAGTTAGCAATCCGTACAACTCACTGGGCATGCCTACGTGGCAAGGTGATTGTGCAGGTTGACTTGGTCAATGGGATGTCTTCGGCGAATGGAATTGTGCCAAGTGGCACATTGTTATTGGTTTGAAATGGTGCGATTTGGTTGGGTGTGGTGGAGGCCAATCACAGGCTGCCACATGGTAGCCCGAGGGGCACCAAAATTATGGTAAGGGTCAAACTGCACCACGTAGGGGTTAAACACAAGACCTCACCGCCACAAGCCAAGCACATTACGATTGCGCCCCGCACTTTGTTCCTTACACTATATTATTTCCAGATTTTTTTGTTTTAATGTTGATTCTGCCATGGGGGAGGGGGCCAGGGTCTAAGTCTAGCCCTGGTCACTATCGAGGGCGGGACCATGGGCTGGAGGCTAGCCCCATGCCCCCCCCCCCCCCCCCAACGGTCCATAACCGTGACATTTAACACCAAACCGACGCCATGTGACTATGTCGAAGACCGCTACAGAGTCTGCGGAGTTAACTTTCGGTTGGTTAACCGCCTCCATCTCCACCACTTGTGACCACTCACGAGTTAACCACCAGCGATTATCAAACCTTCTGATGGGGTTTTTATTTATAAAAAAAAAGAACTCATATTTTAAGCCTTATTGGACAAATTAAGGCGTCGACAATTTCACCCGATTTTTGGGCAAATTGGCACTCAATTAGTAGAATCCTGGGCAGATTTTTAGGATGGTTCCAAATTTTGAGGAATTTATGGAGCGGTTAGTGCCAAAACATGGGGAAGTCATAACTTACTCAGTTTTTTACCAAATTTAGGCAGAAAGAGGCTACAGAGGAATTTTTGGGAATTCTAGAGTTGATGGAATAAGTTTCAAAGCTATTTGAGCATTGTAAACATATGTAACCACACTTTTGATCATAATAGAAGAGGGCCAAGCCATTAGAAGCTGGACCAAGGAGAGATGGCTTAGGCAGGGTGAACTCCTTCATCATGTGTTGTTGCCTTACCATTTATGGTGATGTTCATGTATGTAGATCTGTTATTCAGTGTTTTTTTATGTTAATTTTCTCAAGATATTCACATAAAAACACATAAAAACTCATGAAAAGCTTGCAATTTACCGCATAATTCTTAAGAAATTTGTTTATATTCTGAATTGGATCTTAGTACAACAAACACTAATATTCCCATTCAGATCAAGTTGGTATAAAAGCACTAGGTTTACTTGTTCAAGGAGGGTTTAATTGTTTTGCAAGTGTTTAAATTCTTACAAGGTTGAAGCTCAAGAGAGGATAAGGAAAGCTTGTGGGTGTAGGTTTTCTAGTTGGAGCAAGGAGAAGAAGGGCACAGTTGCCACAATCCCCCCCACAAGATTCACCTTCTGTTGTACTTGAGGCTTCAATAAGCATGTATCATGAAGGAGGAAATGATAACATGAAAGAGGATGAGAATTATTTTAGGAACACTTTCTTTGACATGACAGATATGGTGAAGTTCCTCTATGAATAGAGGAACACAAGGTTGCAGGGTTAAAGCTCCAGGCCTCCAAGAGGAGAGGGTTCTCCAGGAGGAGGAGGTAATGGAAATGGTGATAAGCCACCATCTACTCCACCATCATCCTCACCACCATCTTCACCTTCATCTTCATCCTCTTCCATTACTACAACCCTTACTCATACTCATTGACATACCTCAAAAGGAATTGGTAAACAACCCTTGTTAAAACTTGATATTAAATTTGAGCTACCTGTGTATAATGGTGAAGTGAATGCAGAGAATCTTGAAAATTGGGTTCGTTAGTTGGAGGTCTACCGCAGAACTCAAAACCTTCAAGATGATGACACAAAGATGCATCTAGCTTCCTTGAGACTGGAGGGTGAAACACTAGTATGGTGGGAAGCCAAGACATAAGATGAGATTAAGAAACATGGTAATATCTCACTCTCTTGGCATAATTTCATTGCTGCAATTAAAATAAAATTTTACCCTCTAGAATATATGCAAAAATCCATCATGAATTGGTAGAACTTTAGACAACTTAAAGGTCAAACTGTGCAAGATTACACCCAAGAATTTATAAAAAGAGCTCTTATGTTAGGTGTTGATTTGCATTCACAAGACACGTTGTTGAAGTATATAGGGGTTTAGATAACTACCTAAGGCATATTATCCTTATGTTCAATCCCACTAGTCTATATGAGATTTGTGTGCAAGCCACTCACTTTGAGACAAGAGGGAAATTTTTTCTAGAAGAGGGTAAAAATAAGTCATTTAACGGTGGAGAGAAAATAAAGGGTTTCAAAGGAAAATGAAAGAAAAATGCATCTGTTAAAAAGGAAGGAGAGAAAATGACATGCAAACATTGTTCCAAAGAGGGTCATGATGAAGACTATTTTTGGAAGCTTCATCCAGAGATGAGGCCCAAGAAATTCAATAACAAGGGAAAAAAAAAACAACTGCAACCACTCAACAGGATTTGAGATCTGACTCGATCGATGAAAATAAAATTACATCCATGGGTATTAAAGGAAAAGAATCTACTTCTAGCACTATTTCATCAAATTGTCACACTAGTACTCTGAATGAAGAAACAAGAATTGAATGATTTCATGTGAGGGTTATTTCAAAACATACAAAAATAGACACACTATTTGATAGTGGGTCTGAAGAAAATTTGATATATGAAGACTTAGTCAAGAAACTTAATCTTGAAACCATTCCTCATAAAAAACCATATCCATTGGGTTGGATATGCAAGAACACAAATTTACAGGTTACAAGGATGTGTATTCTTCGATTTGCAATCACAACAAACTTCATTAGCGAAGTTGAATTAGATGTTGTACTGCTTGATATTTCAAGAATTTTTTTGGGTAGTCCTTACCTCTATGATAGAAAAGCCATCTTATATCTCCATGAAAACAAGTACCACTTTTTCAAATATGGTGTGGATTATATTGTGAGAGCTTATTGCAAGAAACTAAATCTTTCATTAGTTAATGCAGGGCAAATGAAAAGACTAGTGAATTCAAGCAAGAATTTTTTGCTTCTTATGATTAAACCAAAGAATGATGTTGATTATGAAGCATTTCAAGGTTGTGATACAAAGTTAAAAGATGATTTTATTGAATTGGTTAATCTAAATAATGATATTTTTGAGGAACCAAAGGGATTTCCTCCCAAGAGGGGAATCCAACATGAAATACAGTTGCAGCAAGATTGTTCTCTTCATAACATTGGCATGTATAGGACATCGATGATGGAAAGTGCTGAAATCAAAAAGAAAATTCAAGGGTTGTTGGAAAAAGTGATCATCCGACCAAGTACTTCGCCATGCAGGCCACCTATTGTGTTGGTGCCAAAGAAGGATGGAACATGGCACATGTGTGTAGATTTTCATGCATTGAACAATATTATGATAAAGAACCATTTTCCACTCCCTAGAATAGATGATTTACTTGATCAATTGAAATATGCAAATTATTTTACTAAGTTGGACTTAAGGAGTGGCTACCATCATATTAGAATTGTTGAAGGTGACATTTGGAAGACAACATTCAAAACAAAGCAATGTTTGTTCGAATTTCTTGTAATGCCTTTTGGTTTATGTAATTCTCCTGCTACGTTCATGTGTATGATGAATGATGTTTTAAGGTCACTTCTTGATGATTTTGTCATTGTCTACTTAGATGATATCTTAATTTTCAGTAAATCACTTGATGAACATGTCATGCATGTAAGAAAAGTACTTGATGTATTAAGGAAAGAAATGTTGTTTTTGAAGATGTCAAAATGTGAGTTTGGTAAAAATTATTTGGTGTACTTTGGGCATATTGTTGGAGGAGGTGAGTTGAGGATAGACCCTTCTAAGGTTTAGTTCATTGTGAATTGGCCACCGCCTAAGACAGTCACTGAGGTAAGAAATTTTTTGGGAGCAACCCAATATTGGAGGAAATTTATTGCTAACTTCTCTTTTGTCGCAGCTCCCTTGCATGCATTGACTAGTGTGAAAAAGGTCTCCCAGTGGGGAGGAAAGTAGTAAAAAGAATTCAATGCTTTGAAATAGAAGATCAGTTCAGCCCCTATACTTGCACTGACGGACTTGAGACAACCCTTTGATATTCAAACTGATGCAAGCAACTATCCCATGGGCGCAGTCCTTATGCAACATGGTAAGCCCAATTCACTTCATTCAGAAACTTTCATTGGTGTAGTGATTAACTATCCTACTTATGACAAGGATATTTATACGTTGGTTCAAAGTGTGAAAAAGTGGAAACACTACTTGATAGGAAAGGAAACCATCATACACACCGATCACCAACCATTGCAATACTTGCAATCACAAACTAAGTTGTAGCAATCAAGGCACTTTCGATCAATGGGTTTCCTACAAAAATTCCACTTGGTCATCAGGTATAAGAAATGTATATACAACAAGGTTTCTGATATGATTTCTAGGCCTATTATTAGTGAAACTACTTTAATCAAGCATAATTCTGTTTTGCATGAAAGTTATGTTGAGAAATATGCATTTGATAATGACTTTCAAGATGTCTATGCAAGCTTGAGTCAAGGCAACCAAGTAGAGGAATTGGATTGCCATGTACATAGTAAGTTGTTGTATCATTTGGGAAAAAATTGTATTCCATAAGGGGAGAGAGTGAATCCCATAAGGAAAGCACACACTTCTCTTATTGCTGGACATTTCAGTGTAAGAAAAATAGTGGCACATCTTCAGAGGTATTGTTATTGGACTCGTGTGATTGAGAGTGTGTCACATTTCATTAAATTTTGTTCATTATGTGCAGTGATTAAGCCTAGAAATAGGAAGCTAGGATTGTACACACCACTTCCTGTACCTTCACGTCCATGGGAGAGTGTTTCTATGGATTGTGTAGGAGGTCTCCCTTTGTCAAAAAGAGGTAATGATTATTTGTATGTAGTTGTGGATAGGTTCAGCAAGATGTGTATATTAATGCCATGTAAAAATAAAATCACAACTGAAAAAACAACTCACTTATTCTTTCAACATGCTTGGATTCATTTTGGTTTGCCCACATCCATTGTTAGTGATCGAGATTATCGATTTGTTGGGAATTTTTGGTCAGGCTTGTGCGATTTGATGGATACCAAGTTGAAGGAGAGTACAAAATTTCATCCAAAAACAAATGGTCAAAACAAGGCGGTCAATTGAAAATTCATCCATATTCTTCGAGGATACTGCAGGAAGCATCCGAAGTTGTGAGATGAAAACTTGCACTACATTCAACATGCTTACAAACGTGCAAAACACTCCTCTACACAAACATCGCCATTTGAGGCATGTCTTGGATACTTGCCTAGATCTCCATTGGATTTTGATTTTTTGGAAGGATGTTGCTATTGATGGCCATAGCGACATAGATAGAGCCGAGAAGTTCATAGAACAAATCCAACTGATACATCAAACAATTCAAGATCAGCTTGAAAAGAGCCAAGGCAAGTACAAAGCAAGGAACGATAAGCATCGTGTAGATAACAAGTTCCAAGTTGGTGACAAAGTTTGGATTCACCTTATAAAAGAGAGGCTTCAAGGGGAAGGAAAAAAAATCAAACCACTCCATTATGGTCCTTTCAGAATTTTGGAAAATATTGGTGAAAATGCCTTCAAGTTATATTTGACTTCATACATGCAAATTTACTCTGTTGCTAATGTTGAGAACTTGAGGTTGTATGAACCTCCTTTGATTGAATATCAAGGAGAATAGGTTCATATTCCTTCTATTGAAGGCTTTTCTCCTGAATACCTTGATGAGCTTCAACAAGACACAATTATTGACGGAAGAACAAGGACATCAAAATGAGGGAGTGTATACTACCTTTGTGTGGGGATTAAAGGCACAAATCCTTCTAAGGCCAAATGGATCGAGATTGGAAAGGTGAGGTAATTGTACCCTCATCTAATCAAAAATTTAAAATGATATTTTGGGGTCCAAAATCTTCCTGTGGGGAGGAGTGATCAGATGCTCAAAATTGTGCTCAAAAATGAAAATTTTCAAAATGGTGTGGAACCTGAATGACCGCATAGATCTTGTCGTTCTGAATCTGGCGTAACTCGTTTCACGAAAAAATGACACAGTATGCTCCAAAAAACGCGTTATATCCACTTTGTCAAACATAATTAAAATAAAATAAAATAATGCAAGACAGGCCAATCAACATTTCGTATAGATGGTTGGGCATGCCTACTTGGAAGGGTGATTGTGCAAGTTGACTTGGTCAATGGATTATCTTTGGAGAATGGAATTGTGTTGACTGACACGTTGTTATTGGTTTGAAATGGTGCGATTGGATTGGGTGTGGTGGAGTCCAATCACAGGCTGCCATGTGGCCCATCTAGAGGCCACCATGTGGCAGCCTAAAGGCCACCAAAATTATGGTAAGGTTCAAACCGCACCCCGTAGGGGTTGAACACAAGACCTCACCACCACAAGCCAAACACATTACCATTGTGCCCCACACTATGTGATTTCCACATTGTTTTGTTTAATTTTGACTCTGCTAGGGGGGAGGGGGTCGGGGTCTAGCCCCAGGCTTGGTCACCACCAGGGGTAGAACCATTGTCGATAGGCTAGCCCCATGCACCCCCCCCTCCCCCCCCCCCAACGGCCCATAACCATGAAATTTAACACCAAGCCAACACCATGTGACTATGCCGAAGACCGTTGCGGAGTTCGCAAAGTTAATCGCCAGGTGTAACCGCCTCTATCTCCACACTTGTGACCACTCCCGAGGTAACCACCAACGGTTATCAAACCTTCCAGTGGGATTTTTATTTTTAAAAAAAATCCACTTTTAAGCCTTATTGGAAAAATTAAGGCATCGATAATTTCACTCGATTTTTGGGCAAATTGGTGCTCAGTTAGCAGAATTCCTGGTGGATTTGTAGGATGGTGCCAAATTTTGAGGAAGTTGTGGAGTGGTTAGTGCCAAAACTTGGGGAAGTCATAACTTGCTCAATTTTTGACCAAATTCGAGGCAGAAAGAGGCTACAGACGCATTTTTGGGCATTCTAGAGCTGATGGAATAGGTTTCAGAGCTGTTTGAGCATTCTAAACATATGTAATCATAGTTTTGATCATAATAAAAGAGGGCCAAGCCATTGGAAGCTGGAGCAAGTAGACGTAGCCCAGGCAGGGTGAACTCCTTCATCATGTGTTGTTGTGCTACTATTTATGGTGATGTTCATGTCTATTAGATGTTGATGTTCAATGTTTTGTTTATGTTAATTTTCTCAAGAGATTCACATAAAAACTCATGAAAAACTTGCAATTTACTTCATAATTCTCAAGCACTTTTTTTATAATCTGAATTGGATCTTAGCACACAAACACTAATATTCCCATTCATATCAAAAATCTATATTGTTCTTTTTTATTTTTTCCTTTTCTTTTTCTCTTTTTTTTTTTTTTTTTTTTCAAATAGGGAAATGGTGCCATCTACATTTTTCACCATTTCCCTTCCCTACCAGGCCTACAACGGTTTTTTTGGTTTTGGGGGGGCGGGGCGGTTACTTCAAACTCAAAAATTGCCTCATAGATATTTTCAATTCCATAGTTTTTCGCAGGTGCCTCAAACAAGGTTTTGATCTAAGAATTTTTTTTATTTCCCTTTTATTTTATTCTCTCTCTCTCTCTCTTGTTAATTTTCCTTTCTTTTTTAACTCATTGGATGGATTGGGAATATTTATAATCTCAATCAAATTCAAATATTGTTTCTTGGATGTGTGAGTGAATTCCTCTTTGGAAAAACCTATCTTATAGACCTTGATCCTAAAACCATTAACTAGTAGAGGGATTTTCTCTTCATCACTAAGTCTTGATCTGTACAAAGCCATTGTCATGAAATTTCTCCATTAAGTATGGTCTTGACCATATATTCATGAAATTTTCCTTGAAATATTTAAATTTGGAGTCAGGAGAGCAGGGCCTAGTCACCTTCCTTAAGTTCCTTGGTTCTAATGATTTTTCCATGCCATTTTTTCCTTTCTAATTGGACCATATCAATGTGGAATAGACCCTGCATCATATGTTATTCCAATGCATTCAAATATTGTCTTCTTTCTTCTTAAGAATTTGTCAAAACCCTTTCTAGTTGTGAAGCCATCCTTAATGTGGCAGGTTTGAAATCAATGGGAATCACAACCTTCTTTCCAAAGACAAATTTTTAAGGGGCAAACCCTATAGTAATATTATACATAATGTTTTAGGCATGTGTTTCTTTAGTGAGCCTATCAGCCAAATTTTTTGTACTCATTGAGATTAATTTTGCCATGAAGTTTTATAATTCCCTATTTGTCACTTCAACTTTCCCGTTTTCTTGGAGTTGAGATGGAGTATCCTTACTGTGATGGATGTGATGCTACTCCATAAACCTTTTGATGATATTTAAAGTGAATTAAGTTCCTTAATATGTGACTATTTCTCTTTGGAATCCATACTTGTAGATAAAGTTATCTCTTAAAAAATTTGCTATCTTTTGTTTCATGGGCACTTTGAATAATTGTTTTCAACCCACTTGGTTAGATAATCAATGTATAGAAATATGTATCTTTTATTCCGTGATGGAGTATTGATGGGTACTATGAATTCCATCCCCCATTTATCTAATCGTTCAAAATATTTTTGCACTTGTAGAGGCATTTCATTTGTTTTATTAGATTTTCACATCCTTTGATATTCATCGCACTAAGAAGTGTATTGATATGCATCCTTGTGAAGGGTATGCTAAAAATATCTACTTTGAAAGATCTTCTAGGTTGTTCTTCTAGCTACAAAGTTCCCTCCATAGGGCCCATCATGAAAGGCTTAAATAATGTCGTCTACTTCATCCCTTGTTACTCATCTTATCAAGACTTGGTCAAACCCTAATTTGAACAAGCATCCCTTAATCCATGTATAAGAGGCAATTTTTTTGATAATTTTGCATCTTTCCCGATATGACAGAAGCGGGGGGACTTTTCTTGTAGCTAACGAGTTTTATATGTCAAAAAACTAGGGAGTGTATACTGACATGGAAAATAGGTGCTCCTTAAGGAAATTTTCATCTACCATGTCTTCATCTATAAGAAAAGTTTTCTTGGAAAAAAAATCTACAACAATGTTATCCTTTATAGGCTTATAAATTATTTTTAGGTCAAATTGTTGCAACAACAACAACTATCTAATAATTTTAACATAACACCAGGCTTTTTCATCAGATACTTTACGGTAGCATGATAGTAGGTACAAATACTTGGTAACTAGTGACATAGTGTTTAAATTTATTCAAGGCATGAATAACAACAACAAAATCTTTTTCAGTCACAATGTAATATAGTTCAACATAAAATATTTTTTTCCTAATAAAATAGATTGCATAAGGAATCTTATATATGTTTTTCCCATGTACTACACCTATAATGATTTTTGAGGCATTAGTGTGAGTGTGAAAATGAAAATCCCATTTGGCTCCCTGTAGAATACGTGTAGATGTATGTTTTCCCTTGATGCTTTCATAGGCTTCTTGACATTTTATTGACCAACAAAATTTTGAGTCTTTGCCCAGTAGGGAAACTAGAGGAGAGGAAATTTTGCTAAAATTCTTGATGAACCTTCTATAGTACATTTCATGGCCAAGGGAACTTCTAACATCCTTTTGTTTATGAGGGATTTGGATATGTTTGATGATGCCTACTTTTTTGGGATCTACCTCAATTCCCTTGTAGGATAGGTAGTGCCTTAATACAACCCCCTCACTCATTAGGAAGTGGCATTTCTTATGACTCAGTGAGATATTCATTTATTCAAACCTTTGAAGTACTCTATTAAGATTTGTGAGAGCTAGTTGAAAAGTGTTTCAATAGGGTATGAAGTCACCCATGTAAATATCTATTGTATCATGGACATGATCATAAATTATGCTAAGTAATTCCCTTTGGCGTGTGGTTAGGCATTGCATAATATGAAGGGAATACATTTTTAAGAAAATGTCCTACAAGGTAAAGTGAAAGTGGTCTTATCTTGGTTGCACCAAGAGGCACATTCTAGAACCCAGTATGAGGGTGATGTGTAATTTTATATGTGCTCAATGTATATTTGACATGTGTCCAATAAAAAAATACTCACTCAATATAAATTAATGTTATCCTAAATCAAAATAAAACTAACCATATAAATAAATAAATAAATAAATAAATACAATAATTACACCGCATCATTGGATTAACTAGGTTTGTTGTGCTCGAGTTTGCTAAACGTTTTTGCACTCGCTCGATTTTAGGTCTTCTTCGTGCTCGCTCCATTTATAGGTAAGAAGATTGTATTATTTGTGCTCACTCCATTTCAATATGTATATTGTAAATAACAATAATATTTGTGATTCCATGTGATTATATGCATTGTTGATTAGGTTTTCATGTCATATATTCACCCCGATATATAACACTTGAATTGAATTATATGTAAAAAAAAACTGTAGTGAAACAAGTCAGATAATATAATTCTAAAACTCATTACTTCTTTCTTACAAATTAATAGCTAAGGTTTTTTCTACGTTGATATATTACTTACTTCATGTTTAGGTTTAGGGTTTACGACTTCTCCACTAAAAGACAAAGAAATATGTTTCCTATGATAAAGTATATAAAGACCTAATCCAAAACATCAGTTTTACCTAATCCTAAACATTGAATTATTAAAAATTCCATTGTTCCTCCCAAGACATTGTTATTATAATATTGATGCAAGTTTACCATTTTAGGTTTAACATGCTCACGTTGCAATTTATAATTTTCATGTTTAAAATAACTATGCAGATTTAACATTTCGAGTAATTTGAATGTACTTGATTAACAAATTAACATGCCAATTTACATGTTGAGTTTGTTATATTTATTTCGAATAGTATGTTGAGGATTTAAAGATTTGATTAATATATTAAGATAAGAGTTTACATATCATTATCATTATTCAATTATAACTTTATAATATGCGTAAGTTGAGATGCATACTGAGATCCACCAAATAAGATACGAATGAAAAGAACATATAATATTCTTGAAAAAAAAGTCCACTTTTTCAAGGGTTTTATAATATACAAAATATCTCATAGCTTCAATGCTAACCAACATGAAATTTGTAAGAAATGGCATAAAAAACATATCAAGAAAAGATTCACATATGATGAATCCTCTGATATCATTTTTGGTTTTACATTTTGTTGTAGCCGCTACAACACCCTACAAAATTTTGTCCCATCTTAAAATTTATGGGCCCCTAATCTCTCAGTAATGACAAGTCTGATGCGCCTTGAGCCTTGAGCCTTGAGAAAGTTCTTTTCCATGCATCATCCCTTCAAATTCTGATCTAGGACTTGGTCTCTAAATAGCTAGTCGCGAAGTCACAAAACTCATAAAATCAAACACTTTGCGACCATGTGACCTAGCGACCTATAGACCTTGCGACCCTTAGGTCACGAAGTCGCAAGTTTGCATTTTGATCTAAAACTTCATATTTGTGACCATGCGACCTAGCGACCTTGCAACCTCTAGGTCGCGAAGTTGCAAGGTTGTAAGGTTGCATATCCCTTAACCAGCCCTAATTTATGACTTAGCGACTTTCATTAAATGAGCAGACGTGCGACCCATTTATAAATAAAAGGGCCGCGTAGGTCTTATTTGACCTGCGCAATGGAGCAAGTAACGCCTCTGACAAGCCAGCTGGAGCACATTTTTTCCTGGGTAAGTTGCCTAATCCTCCCGTTGTTTCCTTTTTTATTCATTGTTGCCTCGCATGCCCCCTGCCTATGACCTATTAATTCTCATTTTAGTTTCATTTAAGCTCCCCAACAACCCTCTGGTTAATGTTTACACCTTTCGTCTTGGATTATATCCCTCTGCCTCCCTCTCTGAAACCTCATCCTCCCCTAGTCTGCCTCAAGCGCCTTCTTAGCCACCTGGGGAGGCCTTAAGGCCCAAATTTGTCCATTCCACTTCAAGTTTTTCCCTCTTCACCATTCATTCCCCACGGGTCGCAATCACAGTGAAAACCCCTAAAAAAATCCCTAGCGTGACCCCGCAACTAACAGACCTTGCAACCCCATGATTTGGCCATTGAGTCGCTGAGTCACCAAGTCGCTAATCACTAATTATCTGTTGACCTTGCGACCTAGTGACCTAGTCGCAAGTCACCAAGTCGCAAATTCACAGTTCCCTGAGATTTTACTCCAGCGCGACCTAGCGATTTTGTGACCTAGTCACAAGTCGCCAAGTCGCAGAGTCATTGTTCCCTAAGAGTTCACGCTGGTGCGACCTTGTGACCTTGTGACCTAGTCACAAGGTCGCTAAGTCACAAGTCAATCCATTTCTTCAGATAATAGTTGGCAGGGGTTGCAATGACCTAGTTTGAGTAGTCATTTGGAGGTTTCATCGATCTTAACATATTGGTAATTATGTCGTCCGTCTTATCGTGGGATTGTGTTATGAATATGCCAGGGAAGATCGAAGCCGAGCTCGAGTGTGTCTCCATCTCTTCAGCCTCAAGCGATATGGGGCCTCCGGCAGTTCGGAAGAGAATCAAGAGTCCAAAGGTAGAGATCTCAGAAGAAGGCATGCCCCCTTCCCCACCCCCTATATATGGAGACACCACCTGCATGTTCGGGAAAGGGGACAAGATGAGTTGTTACCAGGTATATCAAGAGTTCACAAAGTCTGAGTTCCCAGAATATCTCCCAGACCGGCAAGTGTACATTCAAGTCAAGAGGTCCAAACTCCACTATGTAGGCGCCCATCCACCCATATTTCCATGTGCAGAGGTTATTGAATGGATCCTACAGAAGGTCGAATCCAAGATTTGTGTCATTCGTGATCACTCAGGGAAGACATTTGCTAACCTGAAGGGGCAAGATGCAGAAGTCTACTATGTACTCCCTACCTGAGAAAAAACTTCAACGTTGATTGGGTAGCCAGACATGAAGTACCCATACCAGAGACCTTGAGGGGATGGTGGGAGGACCCTGAGAAATTCAAGGTTAAAAAGGATCAGGAATATAAAACATAGGGCCTCAAGAAAGTCTACAAGTTTGTGGCAGCAATGATGTGTAGGATGTATGGCCGACCAGATGCCACTAATTTCAATGGGACTTGGGTCCCTCTCATGTACGTTATCACTACATATGGAACCTGGTTCAACTGGGCCAACCTAATAGTAACATCCCTCAGATTGAACATATTAGCAGCACTGGCGCCCGAAGAAGGGTTCACATCTGAATTTTATATGGCTTCCTACCTGTTGGACGCAGTATGCACAAGATATTAGTTTGAAGGATGGCCGCATAACTGGGATGTGAAGCATGGCGGACCAATCCACAAAGACTTAAAGGTGTTATGGGCTTCCAAATAAAAGCAAGATATAGATTCAATCTTGCACAATTTCATTACTGCGCTCTACAGAAATTTGTTCGGCAAGGACGCCCCGTGCATGTCCAGGCAAGCCATGGAAACAATAACCCAAGTGGCCAACTAGTTTCCTATTCTAGAAATTACTTTTATTAGGTTTTTCGGGTTGTTCAAGGCACCTCACGCGTTGCCCCAGTTTGTCACCAATAAACTACTCTTACAAGAAGTGTGCTACCAGATGATGAGCGGGCTTTCCAAGGTCCTCAGCAAGGGCAAGAAGAAACCTTGGCCTACCCTCTCGCTTACTATCAACGCATATACAGTTAAATATTTCAAAGAAGTAGATGCAGAGGCAGAAGAAATCAAGGGTTTCCATTTTGTGACCTTCGCCCACAGATCAAATGATCCTGAAAGGATCATACCCACGCATTGCAAATGGGAAAAATTCAATTGGAAATACCAACACACGAAATGCCCTGTCGAAGAGAAAGTTAGGAACTTGTACAACAAGGACAGGGAAGTAGCACCTGAAGAATCAACTGATCAAGGAGGGTAAGATGATCAAACTGCTGAGGAAAGGGCCAACACATTAGGAGGAGCCTCATCTTCCAAAGCCAAGAAGCCAAGGACTGATACGAATAGTAGTATCTCTAGAGAGCAACAGGAAAAGAGAGATATAGAGGTTAAGGCACAACAGGAAGCCAAGGATAAGGTAAAGGAAGAGGAACTAAAAAGAACCCAAGATGCCCTAGCATGACAACAAGAGGAAGAAAAGCAAAAGAAGCAAGTTGAGGAACAATAAAAGAAACAACTATGGGAGGAACAGAAGAAAAAGAAGGCAGAAGAAGCCCGTAGGAAAACAGAGGAAGAGGAACGTAAGAAGAAGGAAGAGGAAGAACGGAAGAAGGAGGTCGAGAGCAAGTTAAAAGAGGAACAAGATAAAGTAGAGGCTGAGAAGAGAAGGAAGGAGGAAGAGAGCTAGAAATCACGGGAAGACTCTTCCAAAGAAGCAGGGGGAAGCAAGACACCGCTCCGAGAGACAGGGGAACAAACAAAGCTACCTCACATTGATGTTCCTCAAACAACCCCCATGATGAGTGTGCATTTTCCTCTCTCAGAACTTGGCACCTCGGAGGAATAGGAAGATGAGATTCTAGATTTGACAAGGCTAATGTACGATCATTTCACGCATAAGATCAGACAAGAGAAAAGAAGATTCCTTGTGTGGAACCTAACCGCACCTCTCGCAGTTACTACAGAAAAGGATATAGTCCTAGATACCAGGACTAATCCGATCATGATCGCATCATCAGGGACCGCCTTTGCGATAGCCACATAAGAAAATGTTAGCAGGACGAGCAGAGAGATTATGTCCTTAAAAAATATGCTTTAGGTTTCTGAGCAGAAGACAGCTCAGTCCGAACAAGAAAAGAAGACACTGGAAGAAGAAATCCAAAGGCTTCATTTCACAACTGCCCAGGCCAATGAATTACTAATCACCATTCAAAGGGAGTTGGTTACTTTGGAAGCTACCATGAAGCAAGTGTATGAGGAGATTTTCATGATAAAGCAGACAGTCGCGCCACTGCTAAAAGCGCATGCAGAAACCAAAAGAATAACTGCACAGTTGAAGGAGGCCTCCACCACTCTGGACATCATGCTAGAATGGTCAAACGTATATCCGCAGGCCCCTGACACCCTGCCAAGGAAGGATTGGATTTGTACTCAGAATGAAAAAGTCAAGATCCGAATGAAGATACAATCCAAGGACAAACTAGTCAAGGATGTGGAGAGGGTGATGTCTGCTTATGAACACTTGATTAGTGGCATCGATTCAATGGCTGAAGTACACCATATTCCTTCTTTGGGGGCATTGGACACTGAAAAACAAGGGAAGAGGTCACCCAAGACATTCAAACATTCCTGCAACCAATGAGGCAAGCAACTACTTCCCAAGACCTCCTGGCCTCACACGAAAATATTATTCAATTCATCATCACACCAGTCCGGATCTACACCAAACTAGCCTCCCTATCCAATTAGATCTTAGTAAAGAGGCACACTTTGGTCCTGGACGCTCTTGAATGCTTTCATAGGTTAAGAGAAGATACCCCCCAGGTCACTCCAGTAGCTGCAGACTATCAAGCTTGGTAGAAGTACCTCAAGGATCAACAATATATAGATGTACTGGACCTCTCCATCACACAATTGCTTCCTTGACAGAGGAAATGGCACAGGTCGTAGGTCGCAACAGGCAACAGGTCGCAGGTCGCAAGTCGCAACAGGCAATAGGTCGCAGGTCGCAACAGGCAACAGGTCGCAGGTCGCAGTGAGAAACAGGTCGCAAGTCGCATCGAGAGCTAAGTCGCAAGTCGTAAATTCCTCCTAGGTCACAGATCATACCAAAAGTCGAGAAGTTGAAAGGTCAAGGCCACCCAAGGGTCAATTTTTCTCTATAAGTACTCCCTCCGGGAGATTGTAAAGGAGCTTTTTTCGGGACTCCAAAAGGAGAAGAGATAATTATATAACATCAAATGCATATTTCCGTGAATGAATAAAAATAAATGTTTTGATTCCACTATTGGATCGGATGAGGACTCATGTGTGCTAGTATTATGAATATTTTGTCTCGTGTATTGGCTATCTTTTATAATTGACTAATCTGTGTTTTTTCTGCTCATGTCATTTATGCATTTAAGCTTACTTGATGTGTTAATGGTATGAGAATATTTAATTGAGAGATGTTTAGTGACTTCATTATTAATATCGTTCCATTTTTCGGAAAATGCTTAAGGAATTGAAGGGTGTTTTGACCATAGAGAACTGTTTCTTTTGTGGTCGAGCAACTTTTATGAGCATGGCCCTAATGATGTGTTGCTAACAACATTTCTTTTGGATGCATGCTTTGAAATCGCTTTGCTATTTATAATGTTTCATTTTCAGGAAGACTCATCAACCATTTGTCTTGTATCATTTGATTAACTGTGTATTCATAGATCTGCAGGGCTCACTCTCCGTCCGAGAAAAGGTATATTCAGCGGTAGCTGGATCCACACTTCGGACGGGATCCCAATTGCAAACGGTCTAGAGTCTAGTTGGGACTTTTTACTAGGGAGATCCCTTATAGTTGGCCATGCTTTTCTTCCCGTCAACAGATTTGGCGCTAGAAGGAGGGCCTGATGGCAGGCTCCCAGCACACAAGTAATATCCCGTTGCAAACCCCGCAGGGGGAAATCATGTATGAAAATACTGGTCCTCTGCCCCTTAAGAATTCCCCAGAGGATGACCCACCCTATTATCAGGTCACCTCGGACCAGCTAAGGGCCTTACGTCCGCTCACCTGTGATCTCATCATAGGTCTACAAAATGTCCGAGCCATTAGTTCCCTGGCCAATCCACGGACTCCCAAAACACATCAAACTCACCATGGTGTCCTGGTAAATTCTATGCCTCATTTGATAGGTCTTATGCTCCAAGATTATGCATATTCAGTTGAGCGGAATTTAGCGAACCCCCGGACAATCCCCGGGACATCGAAGGGGAAGGCTCTAAAATTACCGAACCCCAACCCGACCAACCGTTGGATGATAATACTCAAGCAAATAACCCGCTTGGAGGAGGAATCGAGAGGGGCCTGGGAAATAGGGGTTGGGGGGATAGGGGCCATGGAAAGGGTCGAAATATAGGCCACCACCACCACAATCAGAACCAAAATAGATTTCCCTTCCTTTATAACTGGAGAAATCTTAGGAATACGGGAAACCTCGGAGGAAATCAAGACATTCACTCGCAACTTGAGGGTGAAGCCCCTGGATATGGCATGGATAGTGGATCCAAGAATGAAATGGGGCATATATACATCCCGCCCCATCATCGAGCCAGAAGGGTGAAGCCCTTGGCTTGGATGGCATAATCTCCTTTAGGGCTCTGCAGTCCCCTTCATGACATGCCCCAACACCTAGAGAAGCATCTTCCCCCGAAAAGGGTATATTGGCCGAAGATCACATCAGTAACTTCTACTTGGCCTTACAAATGATGAGAGTGTAGTCTGACGATGTAGCATGTTGTCTCTTTCCCCACACCTTAGAAAATAAGGCTGATACGTGGTACCATTCCTTGCCTGTTGCTTCCATTTCATCCTAGGAGAAATTTCGTCGTACCTTCCTCTAAAAGTTTTCGGAAGACAAGACTCCTTCTATGCTACTTACAAAGCTGAGTACTTTGAAATGCTAGAAGAAGGAGAAAGTCAAATACTTCAACCAATGCTTCGCTACTATTCTAAAAAAATTCCCTCCGAACATGGCCCTGGATGATTCCATCACCATTGATTATTACACAAGGGCTCTCCCTCGGGATATCGTCGTGTTCGTAAAATGCGAAGCTAGGGCTACCATGGCATAAAATTATGCCATTGCCCTTGCTATCGAAAAGGACATGTTGTCCATAGGAGCCATTGATCATGATGGCCGAGATGACCCAAATCCGGCCACAAAAAGAACCCAATCCTCAACTCATAAATCCGGAGACAAGGAAAAATACCCCTTTGACTTCGAAAGTATCACAAAATATCTCAAGCTGTTAACGAACGAAGTCTCCGATCTGAAGAGAAAAAATAATGACTCCACCTCAGGTACGAAAATGCAAAAACCTTTATTCAGGAAGAAAAACCTAACGGTCAGTCGACCTCCGCCAAACCCAAATGCTAGCCTCAACGTTGAAGAAATCAACAAGGATAATTTATGCTCTTCCATCAAGCCACCCACTCGGAGAAAACTTTCCCTCAGTGGATCAACAACATAACCATCATGGTAAATCAACTCTTAGAAGATCAGACCACGGGGGATTTAGAAGAGGAGGCTATTTCAGATAACGAAGAAGCCTTTGCTCCAGATGAGGATATGGGACCCACTGTCCTCGCCTTCGAGGTGATCCGCGGGGAAGGACCCTCTCTTACGACTGAAATAAACTTGGTAGAAAACCCTCAATCCAAACCCCCTCGGAATTATGGCCTGAGGAGCAAAGGCCCCGACCACTCCTTCGAATAAAAGAGAAAATCTTTCCTAAGGAATATTCGGCCACCAAACAAAGAAAACCAAACCGCAACTCCCGAAAAATCTAACCCAACCTCTGCTCGAGTAAACCCAAAGGCTAGATTATTATCAGGTTCAACGAATGCCTTTGTTGAACCTCTCCCACACCCAAATTCTGGGTATAACATCATCGAAGATACGAAGAAAACACGGGCCAACATTTCCCTCTATGAGCTCGCCTGGATTGCTAATCAGCGAGATATTATTCTCAAAGCTTTTACCAACTCGCTAGCATCCAAACCCATGAGTTCCACATCTTCCCAAGCTGTTGCAAGCCCCCAGTCCATCGTGAATGCCGTGAATTCAAACTCCCGAGGATCTACCCCCCCTTTCCTCCTGTCTTTTGAGATATTCAACTTCAATGTTCATAACTGCCTCGTTTACTCTGGTGCATCCACAAATGTTATGCCCCTATCCGTATGCAAGAAACTAAACATTCGTCTCGAAAAAACCGATGCTAGGATCATTCAAATTGACAGATCCCAAGTCCCCACCATGGGTGAATTAAATAACGTCCTTATTCGCTTCTCTTCAGACTCCAGGGTGCATCAGTGCATTGACATAGTGATCGTGGATATCCCCGAAGCCTATGGTCTGATCTTGAGCCAAGATTGGTCTAGCAAGCTGCAAGGATACTTTTCCACCAAGTGGTCCCACCTGTGGCTCCCATACAAGGGTAGGAACAATCGAATCCGGGTCGAAAGCGAACCTTACATGAAACACATGGTGACCGACCTGGAGGCAACCAATGAACCCGTGATTTTCTCACAAGAAGAGCTAGGCATGTGCTTCCTAGAGTCCATGTTTGGTTGCTATCAAACCCCTCAATCTCTAGTCACACAAGACGTCTGGTCATAGCTGCTAATAGCCACTGTTGTCCACCTTGCCGCACCGGAAGAACTGCTAGAAGCCAATGCTTCGAGTACATCTCCTGCGTACTCATGCAGTCTTACAAACTCAGAAGATGAGGTTTGGACCTTGTACTACGATGGTTCCAAGACCCATGACAGAGCCGTCATGGGCCATGTTTTGTTAGACCCTCAGAAGAATAAGTTCCTAATCTCTTTCCGGCTGCAATTCCAGTGTACCAATAATGTAGCCGAGTATGAAGCACTAATACTCGGGCTCAAGAAAGCAATCGATCTCAAAGTCAGCTACTTGAAGGTAATTGGAGACTATGAGATTATCACTCAGCAGGTACGTAACATCATTCATTGCTTATCTTGGCATTTGAAAGGTTACGAGCAAGAGGTATGGTGTTTGATTTCTACTTTTGACGCTTTTGGTATTAAATCTTTACTTAGAATGCACAATGCAGCGGCCGATACACTCGCCAATGCTGCCGCTAGATTTACCCCACTAAGAGATGGGTTCTCTATAGAAATTGTTTACAAGCCTGTCGTGCCTCACAATGTAACTAATCTGCGTGTTTTTAATGATGATCGGCAAGTACTGGATTTCATGCTTAATGCAGACGTGTTCAAGGATGTCGTTATCGAAGAAGAGGATCATGACTTGGCCTTGCAAAAGGAACGAGAGGCGCATAAGGGGATTCCCATACCCAAAGGGGTCGTGTCGCTTGAAAATTTATTTGACTTACAAAACCATTTTCAGGGACCCCCCAACACGAAGGTGCAGAGTTCCACTTTGATGCACCAGCAAATAAATCTCAGGATGGAGAAGGAACTCAAATTTGTCAACCTTGGTACAAAATGAACCCCTCAGGAGAGGCAATCCTTAACTGAGTTATTCAAGAAATACCGAGATGTTTTCGCCTGGACGTATGATGAGCTGCGAACCTATGACACGCGAATCATCAAACACGTAATACCCATGAAGGAAGGAGTGAAACCATTCTAGCAGAAGCTGAGGAAGGTACACCCTAATTTGGAGCCAATGATCCAAAAGGAACTGAAGAAACTCTTGGATGCACATATAATCTTCAAGTCCGACATTCAAATTGGGTGTCAAACTTGGTTCCTATTCGTAAAAAATCTGGCGAAATTTTTTTATGAGTGGATTTTCGAAATTTGAACTGTGCGTCGGACAAAGATAACTACCCAGTTCCCCCCATGGAGCAGATCCTTCAAGCAGTATCCGGGTCAGAAATGTTCTCATTGTTGGATGGTTTTTCAGGTTACAACCAAGTACTAGTGTCTGAACCCGATCGTCTGAAGACCACATTCAGAACTAAATGGGGAACGTTCACATTTAGACGCATGCCCTTTGGCCTAATCAATGTTGGGGAAACCTTCCCTTCCAGGGTCTAATGAGGCAAAGTGTGGTGGTATACCTTGACGACATCACCGTATTTTCCAAACGTATATGTGACCATTTACACCACCTAAAACAGATTTTTGAAAGGTGCCAGAAATACTGGATCTGACTTAACCCCAAAAAGAGCATTTTCGCAGTCTCCGAAGGAAATCTGTTGGGGCACATCATAACCCAAGACGACATAGTGGTGGACCCAGAGCGCACGAGTGGCAAGAAGGCCATGCAGTCGTTTCTCAGAAAAATCAACTTCATGCGAACATTTATATCAGATTTCTCCCAAATAGTGAAACCTCTACAAGGTATGATAAAGAAGAATGTAAAATTCAAATGGAATTCTCGCGAGAAAGAATAATTCGATAATATCAAACAATCCATCGCAGAAGCACCTGCCCTTCATAGCCTATATGGCAGCAATGACGAACGTCCCATATCATTCATGAGTGCAGGATTGCAAGTTGCCGAGCTGAATTATCCGAATATTGACAAGCAAGCTTACGCAGTAGATAAGGAAGTCAAACATTTCATGCCATATATCTTGAAGAATCACATCACAGTGTTTGTACGTCACCCAACGGTTCGCTCATTGTTCGTGCAGCAGGAGCTGGGCAAGAGACGAGGTAATTGGATGACATGCCTTCAAGAGTATGACCTGGAATTTAAGCCTGCACATACTGTCAAGGGCCAAGGGCTATGCCAGATGGCTGCTGAACTTGCAGACTTGCGAGGAAGTGAAGAGGAGTGTTGGGATCACAAAATCGACATCTACCAGACTGACAATACACCCCAGCAAAGCACCCCCTCATGGTATGTTGATCTTCAGCAATATATTGGCTGTGGTATCATGGTCCCCACTTTAACCGCTCAGCAAAAACGTGCAATAAGACTGAAGGTTGCATCCTACCAGCTAGTGCAGGGTAAGTTATTCCACAAGCATCACAACAGAGTTTTGATACGTTGTTTGGAACATAATGAGGCTCAAGAGGTCTTGAATGAACTACATGATGGTCCAACTAGAGGGCATTATGCAGGGAATACTACAACTCACAAAATTATGCGTGACGGTTTCTATTGGCCCACTCTATTCAAGGATGCACATGCTTATGTTCAGAGGTGTTTGTCGTGTCAAAATTTTTCCAACAGGGAGACATGACCATCCGCCCCGTTGTAGTCCGTCATGGTGGAAGAGCCATTTCAACAGTGGGGAATCGACGTGGTCAGGGAGATTTTTCCACATTCCTCTAAGCAGCATAGATACATCCTTACGACTACAAAATACTTCATGAGGTGGGTTGAAGTAATATAATTGCGTCAAATCAATGATCAAGAGGTAATAGCTTTCATCACTCAGCACATCATGACCAGGTTTGGTGTTCCAACCTTGTTTTTTATAACGCAACTTATTTTTTATCATTCAAATTATATGAATTTTCTCTAGAAAACAGTATAGTGCCCAAACACTCTGCCAACTATTACCCTCAAGGAAATGGGTTAGCCAAGTCAACCAATAAAAACCTCATCCGCATCATCAAAAATACTATGTTGTCCTAACAACGAAACTGGCACAATTCCCTCCACAATGCCCTGTGAGCTAATCGATTCACACCCAAACCATCCCTGGGCACCTCCCCATTCTTTCTAGTTTTTGGCAAAGAAGAAATCCTTCCTCCCCGCCTGTCTCTCCCAGCCCTTCAGTTGTCGCAAGAAACACATGGTACATCATTCCCTTCCTTATAAGCCCGTATAGATACACTGTTGAAACTAGAGGAGGAAAGGCTAAAAGCCAGGGAAAAAATCGCCATCCACCAGAGCCAAATAAAACGATGGTTCAACAAGAAGTTTGTCAGAAACAAGATTTTTGAGGCAGGCGACCTCGTCCTCAAGTGGGACAAAGCTCATGAAGAAAAGGGGAAACACACCAAATTCAAAGCCCTGTGGATAGGCCCCTTCCATATCAAAGAAAAGGTTGGTTCCCACACATATAGTCTTCAGACCTTAGAAGGGAAAGTCGAGGTCCTCCCGGTAAATGGGCACGACCTCAAGCACTATTTCACTTGACAGCCCTGGCACCTGTCACCGCATTCTGTACCATAGTGTATTTTATTTCTCTTCGATGCTTCTATTGTTTTTTTGTTTTTCTTTTGTTTTGTGCGTCTCAATAAGTAGCTTTCTTCGAGCAAGCTCTCGGAAATCCGCTCCCCTAGCACCTCAGGTTGAGGGATAATCGTAGCAATTGCTCAATTGGCAGGTTGTACCGGAATCTCTGCTGGTGAAGAATCAACCCTGAAACAAAATATGGCCTAAGATGGTCTGTGATAGGCCCTCATGGGGAAAACACAACCAAGTCCCAAGACCCAAACCCCAGTAGCTCACCCAGTACGCTAACTTGGGGAGCTACTAATGGAGAAGAAGTTTCGGTGAAATAGGTTGCTAGATAGAAAGGGAACAGGGCTAACCTCAGGTGATGAAAGGATATCCGGGAAAACTCAAGGGTCCTTGTATACAGACCAGGAGCAACCTCTCTTGTAAGTAACATAAGTCGGGATCCCTCATTCGCCCAGGCAATGCTTTCCACTTTCAAATAAGTGCCTTGAGCACATTCAAAATAAGTGCCATGAGCACATTCAAATAAGTGCTATTAGCACATGAAATAAAGGGTAAAGGATTGAGAAAGGCTTCCTACATAGAGAGGCGATGCGAAGACTCCACCGGGGTAATGACCAGGCTTGCTGGCAGTGGAGAAATGTCTGTGACTCTGCAAGGACCACCAGGTTCGCTAGGAGTGGAGCGACACTAGGGGACCAAATAACTATACTGGATCCTTGAAATCCTTGAGGTTACTCTGACCCTTTCCATCCGGTCTCCGGAAATGAAAACATGGTGAAATAGCACCCCGAACCATGCAAACAGGTGGAGCAAACATGCAAGGGCCAAAGTTGAAAGTAGTGGGTCCCACGGGGTGAAAGGAATAGCTTGTTAAGCCCCCCGGCCCCCTCAAGATGAAGCGCTGACAAAAATCCTGGGTCCTACCAGTGAATTTCCATTTGTTGTAGTTACTACAACACCCTCCAAAATTTTGTCCCATCTTAAAATTTCTGAACCCCTGATCTCTCGGTAATGATAAGTCTGATGTGCCTTCGGTTTGAGCCTTGAGAAATTTATTTTCCATGCATCATCCCTTCAAATTCTGATCCAAGACTTGGTCTCTAAATAACCAGTCACATAGTCGCGAAGTCGCAAAACTCATAAAATCAAACACTTTGCGACCATGCAATCTAGTGACCTAGCAATCTTCTGACCCCTAGGTCGCAAAGATTCAAGGTCACATTTTGATCTAAAACTTCAGATTTGCGACCATGCAACCTAGCGACCTTGCGACCTCCAGGTAGTGAAGTCGCAAGGTCGCATATCCCTTAAACAACCTTGATTTGCGACTTAGAAACCTGCATTAAATGAGCACATGTGTGACCCCTTTATAAATAAAAGGGTCATGTAGGCTGCATTCGACCTGCGCAACAGAGCAAGTAATGCCTCTGACAAGTCAGCTGGAGCACGTTTTTTCCCAAGTAAGTTTCCTAATCCTCCTACTGTTTCCTTTTTAATTAATTGTTGCCTCGTATGCCCCCTGCCTCTGGCCTATTAATCCCTATTTTAGTTTCATTTAAGCTCCCCAACAAACCTCTGGTTAATGTTTACACCTTCCCTCTTGGCTTATATCCCTCTGCCTCCCTCTTTGAAACCTCACCCTCCCCAGTCTGTCTCAAGCACCCTTCTTAGCCACCTGGGGAGGCCTTAAGGCCTAGATTTTTCCATTCCACTTCAATTTTTTCCCTCTTCACCATTCATTACCCGCGGGTCGCAATTACCGCGAACACCCCTAAAACAAATACATAGCGCGACTCCGCGACCCTGCGAATTGGTCGCTGAGTCGTCGAGTTGCTAATCACCAATTATCTACTGACCTTGCGACCTAGTGACCTAGTCGCAAGTCGCCAAGTTGCAAAGTCGTAGTTCCCTGAGAGTTTACTCCATTGCGACCTAGTCGCAAGTCGCCAAGTAGCAGAGTCGTCGTTCCGTGAGAATTCACGCCTGTGCGACCTTGCTATCTTGTGACCTAGTTGCAAGGTCGCTAAGTTGCAAGTCTAGCCATTTATTCAGATAATAGTTGGCAAGGGTCACAGCGACCTAGTATGAGCAGCCATTTGGAGGTTTCATCGGTCTTAACATATTGGTAATTATGTCGTCTGTCTTATCCTGGGATTGTTTTATGAATATGCTAGGGAACATCGAAGTTGAGCTCGACTATGTCTCCATCTCTTCGGCCTCAAGCGATATGGGGCCTCTGGCAGTTCGGAAGAGAAACAAGAATCCAAAGGTAGAGATCTCAGAAGAAGGCACGCCCCCTTCCCCACCCCCAGTCTATGGAGATACTGTCTGTGTGTTCGGGAAAGGAGACAAGATGAGCTGGTACCAGGTATATTAGGAGTTCATAAAGCCTGAGTTCCCAGAAGATCTCCCAGATCGGAAAGTGTACATTCAGGTCAAGGTTTCCAAACTCCACTATGCAGGTGCCCATCCACCCATATTTCCATGTGCAGAGGTTATTTAATGGATCCTAAAGAAGGTCGACTCCAGGATTTGGGTCATTCGCAATCACTCAAGGAAGACATTTTCTAACTTGAAGGGGAAAGATGCAGAAGTCTACTATGTACTCCCTACCCGAGAACAAACTTTCAATGCTAATTGGGTAGCCACTCATGAAGTACCCATACCAGAGACCTTAAGGGGATGTTGGGAGGACCCCGAGAAATTCAAGGTTAAAAAGGATTAGGAATATAAAACAGAGGGCCTCAGGAAAGTGTACAAGTTTGTGGCAGCAATGATGTGTAGGATGTACGACCGACCAAATGCCACTAATTTCAATGGGACTTGGGTCCCTCTCATGTACGCTATCACTACATATGGCACCCAGTTCAACTGGGCCAACCTAATAGTAGCAGCCCTCAGATCGAACATATCAGCAGCACTGGCGCCCAAAGAAGGGTTCACATCTAAATTTTATATGGCTTCCTTCCTATTGGACGCAGTATGCACAAAATGTGAGTTTTAAGGATGGCCACATAACTGGGATGTGAAGCACGAAGGACCAATCCACAAAGACTTAAAGGTGTTCTGGTCTTCCAAATACAAGCAAGATATAGAGTCAATCTCACACAATTTCATTCTTGCGCTCTACAGAAAGCTATCCGGAAAGGATGCCCCATGCATGTCTAGGCGAGCCATGGAAACAATAACCCAAGTGTCCAACTGGTTTCATATTGTAGAAAGCACTTTTATCAGGTTTTTCAGGTCGTTCAAGGTACCTCACGTGCTATCCCAGTTTGTCACCAATAAACTGCTCTTACAAGAAGTGTGCTACCAGATGATGAGTGGGTTTTCCAAGGTCCTCAGTAAGGGAAAGAAGAAACCTTGGCCTACCCTCCCACTTACTATCAGCGCCTATATAGTTAAATATTTCAAAGAAGTAGAAGAAGAGGCAAAATAAATCAAGGGTTTCCATTTTGTGACCTTCACCCACAGATCATATGATCCTGAAAGGATCATCCCCATGCATTGCAAACGGGCCAAATTCAATTGGAAATACCATCACACGGAATGCCCTGTCGAAGAGAAAGTTAGGAACTTGTACAACAAGGACAGGGAAGTTGCGCCCAAAGAATCAACTGATCAAGGAGGGTAAGATGATAAAAATACTTATGAAAGGGCCGACACACTAGGAGGAGCCTCATCTTCCAAAGCCAAGAAGCCAAGGATTGATACGGGCAGTAGTCTCTCTAAAGAGAAACAGGAAAATAGAGACATAGAGGCTAAGGCACATCAAGAAGCCAAGGAGAAGGCAAAGGAAGAGGAACTCAAAAGAACCCAAGATGCCCTAGCACGACAGTAAGAGGAAGACAAGCAAAAGAAGCAAGTTGAGGAACAATGAAAGAAACAACTAAGGGAGGATCATAAGAAAAAGTAGTCAAAAGAAACCCACAGGAAAACAAAGGAAGAGCAATGTAAGAAGAATGAAGAGGAAGAACGGAAGAAGGAGGCTGAGCACAAGTTAAAAGAGGAACAAGATAAAGCAGAGGCTGAGAAGATAAGGAAGGAGGAAGAAAGCCAGAAATCATGGGAAGACTCTTCCAAAGAAGTAGGGGGAAGCAAGACACCTCTCCTAGAGAGAGGGGAACAATCAGAGCTACCTCACATTGATGTTCCTCAAACAACCCCCATGACGAGTGTGCATTTTCCTCTCTTAGACCTTGGCACCTCGGAGGAATAGGAAGTTGAGATTTTGGATTTGACAAGGCTGACGTACAATCAGTTCACACACAAGATCAGACAAGAGAAAAGAAAATTCCTTACGCGGAACCCAACCGCACCTCTCACAATTACTACAGAAAAGGATATAGTCCTAGATACCAGGACTAATTCGATCATGATCGCATTAGCAGGGACCACCTTTGCGGCAGCCACAAAAGAAAATGTTAGCAGGATGAGCGGAGAGATTTTTTCCTTACAAAACAAGCTTCAGGTTTCTAAGCAGAAGGCAGTTCAGTTCGAATAAGAAAAGAAGACACTGGAAGAAGAAATCCAAAGGCTTTATTTCACAACTGCCTAGGCCAACAAATTACCAATCACAATTCAAAGGGATTTGGTTACTTTGGAAGCTACCATGAAGCAAGTGTATGAGGAGATGTTCATGATAAAGTAGACAATCGCACGACTGCTAAAAGCGCAGGCAGAAACCAAAAGAATAACTGCATAGCTGAAGGAGGCCTCCACCACTCTGGACAACATGCTAGAATGGTCAAACGTATATCCGCAGGCTCCTGACACCCTGCCAAGGAAGGATTAGATTTGTACTCAGAATGAAAAATTCTAGATCCGAATGAAGATACAATCCAAGGATAAACTGGTCAAGGATGTGGAGAGGGTGATGTTTGCTTATGAACACCTGATCAGTGGCATCGATTCAATGGCTGAAGTACACCATATTCGTTCTCTGGGGGCATTGGACACTAAAAAAACAAGGGAATAGGTCACCCAAGAAATTCAAACATTCTTACAACCAATGAGGCAAGCAGCTGCTTGCCAAGACCTCCTGGCCTCACAGGAAATTCTTATTCAATTCATCATCACACCAGTCTGGATCTACACCAAAATTGCCTCCCTATCCAATCAGATCTTAGTAAAGAGGCGCACTTTGGTCCTGGACGCTCTTGAATGCTTTCATAGGTTAAGAGAAGATACCCCCCAGGTCACTCCAGTAGCTGTGGACTATCAAGCTTGGTAGAAGTACCTTAAGGATCGGTAGCAGATAGACGTACCAGACCTCTCCATCACATAATTACTTCCTTGACAGAGGAAATGGCATAGGTCGCAGTTCGCAACAGGCAACAAGTCGCAGGTCGCATCTAGAGCTAAGCCGCAAGTCGCAAATGCCTTCTAGGTCGCAGATCATGCCAAAAGTCGGGAAGTTGAAAGCTCAGGGACACCCAAGGGTCAATGTTTCTCTATAAGTGCTCCCTCCGGGAGATTGTAAAGGAGATTTTCTCTAGACTCCAAATGGAGCACAGATAATTGTATAGCATTGAATGCATATTTCTGTGAATGAATACAAATAAATGTTTTGATTCCACTATTGGATCGGATTAGGACTCATGTGTGCTAGCATTATGAATATTTTGTCTCATGTATTGGCTATCTTTTATAATTGACTAATCTACGTTTTTTCTGCTCATGTCATTTATACGTTTAAACTTACTTGATGTGTTAATGGTATGAGAATACTTAATTGAGAGATGTTTAGTGACTTTGTTATTAATATCATTTCATTTTTCGAAAAACGCTTAAGGAATTGAAGGGTGTTTTGACCATAGAGAATTGTTTCTTTTTTGGTCGAGCAGCTTTTATGAGCATGGCCCTAATGATGTGTTGCTAACATCATTTCTTTTGGCTGCATGCTTTGAAACTCGCTTTGATATTTATAATGTTTCATTTTCAGGAAGACTCATCAACCATTTGTCTTGTATCATTTGAGTAACCGTGTATTCATAGATCTACAGGGCTCACTCTTCGTCTGAGAAAAGGTATGTTCAGCGGTAGCCAGACCAACACTCCGGACGGGATCCCCATCGCAAACAGTCTAGAGTCTATTTGGGACTTTTTACCAGGGAGATCCCCTACTGTTGGCCGAGCCTTTCTTCCCATCAACACATTCCTACAAAGAGATTGAAGTGTGGTAGATAGAACCAAACAATGTGCCATCAAATTAAACAATGTGATTGGCATAGGCAATATGTGTGGTGGAAAAGGAAAAGAAGCATGGATAAGGATGAAATTGTGTGTGGTTTTTCCATAACCAAACATATAAACACAAATTCCCTATTTTGGTAAAAATCAACATGTTTAAAGTTTTATTAAATTATTTTTCTACATCGCCAATTTATGTTATTAGTTCAAAACATTACATATATATACTTAGTAATTTCCGTCACAATTAGAAAACCTATTTATACCTCACCATTTCATCTGATTTGAGAGTGTCCATAATTTACATATTTGCATGAGATAGTTAGTCATTGATGATTGAACAATCATATTAATTTGTATTATATAGATATATAAACTATAATAGGAATATGAAAATCCGTATCCGAAAATATATAGATATTTAGATTTTGTAAATATTTTTAAGATTAAAATTTAATGCATGGTAATTGTGATTGATTAACCACGGTTAATAACACTTAACATTCTAAATTATAATTTAATAATCAATTATATTTAATGGTAATATATTAAAATTTTATGTTGGTAATATATTATATAATATTAACTTAAATATAATATTAGATTTGATATATTATAATATATATTAATATATTAGAATATATATTAATATCATAAAATTATTATCCATATATATTATGTAATATATTAGGATAAAGTATTTCATGTAATATTACATATAATATAATATAATGCATAAATATTAAGTTTCAAAGTTATGGATATTAATATTATATTATATAATAAAAAGAGAAAGAGAAAGAGAAAGAGGAGAGAGGGAGGGAGAGAGAGACATGGAGTCAGAGGAGGAGAGAGAGGGAGGAAGGGAGAGATAGATATATATGGAGAGAGACAATGTGTGTGTTTTGGGGGATGTTTGGGGTATGAGATAGAGAGAAAAGGAAGGAGAGATGAAGGTAGATATAGATATATATGGTGGGGGCAGAGAGGAAACAAAAGAGACACATAGACCGAGAGGGATACTAACTCTTTCATCTTATGAATATTTTTGTTTTTCACTAAAATAGATGCATGATTTCAGTTTAGATGTTGATTCCTAATCCTATTGGATTGATTACAAAGGATGCATTGGTTTCAACATAGTTATTGATTTCTAATCCTATTTGATTATTTTTACTAGAAGCATTGATTTAGTGTAGATGTTAATTTCAAATCCTATTTGATTGCTTGTATTAGATGCATTGATTTATAATCCTATTTGATTACTTGTATTAGATGCATTGATTTCTAATCCTATTTGATTGCTTGCATTATAGGGAGAGAGATAAAATCTTTTATCTTATGAATATTTTGTTTTTTTTCAAACATCCGCTTCCCACATCTACCCAATTAACCAAACAACCAGGGTAAACATGTGACAGGAGGCTAATAATATGAGATTTAACCTCTTGTATTACCTTAAGGAAGTGGAACCGAGAGAAACACGACAAACACACCTTACAGAACATCAAGAACACCTCTAGGAGGTAAACCACCCTCCCAGACCCATGAAACTTGAAGGGGGACTGAATTTTGACCCTCTTGAGCCTTATCCATGGGCATATAAGTGAAAGGGAGAGGCTAGCAATCTATATCCACGGGCATCCCTTGGAAAGGCCATGAACAGGGCCCCAAAATGTCAATTATGTGCCTGTAGCTCTGAGATTCATGCCACATTTTTATCCCTGAGCCCAGGTCACTTCCTAGAACTTCCTGTAACTTCAGGAGAGGATAAATAGCTTTAAAAAAAATACATGGAAGCAATCACATCATTAGGAACTCATCTAACCTCACCTAGCCATGACAGGCATAATTAAACATCATAATTAAACATGGGGGTCTCCTACAAATATGAGAATAACTAAGAAACATTGCTATCCTATATCATAAGCTACAATACAGTCTATTTGACCATAGATACATTGTGTATTAATTTCCAGGAAAAAAAATAGATAGATCCATACATCATCATTCACAAAATACATGCTTATAACCAGAATAATAACAAAAAAAATACCATGGATATTGTTGGAACACCTAATCCTACATGGGTAGGTGTGGAATGCGAAAAGTCACAATGGAGTTCAAGTGACCTTGGAATGTGAAACCAAGAGTCACACCATTGTACTATAAATGTACATCTTTGTATAATGGAAAATAAGTGAGCTACACGCTTATCATTCATTGTGTGTTGAGTCTCTTTTGTGTGTGTGTTCATCTTCTTCATACACCATGTGTGTTTTTAACATGGTGTTTAACATGGTATCAGAGTGGGCGATTGCTGGCCCTGCTCCAATTTGAGTGAGAGTCATAGGTTGAATCAGTGTGATGATCAGAGCAAGATGTTGCATAAAATGGTGTGATTACAATTGGCTTCTATACCATTGTGAGTTTATGTGTTAATTTGTCAGAAAATTATTCTTCTACATTTGCATCAAATGCTCTTGTTGATGTCTGTCATAAACGGCTTTGCACATGCTTGATTTGATTCCTGATACAGTGCCCTATTAATATAAATGCTTGTCAGAATTTATTCCTTGTGAAGAAATTATGTTGCTCTGCGCGTGAGTTACTTGTCTAACCTACCGGTCTCCACCATGCCAATCACTTCATTTGCAGACAATAATTGTCCAGCTGTTTCTCTTACATGCCGCCCTCTCTATAAATAAAATATCTGCCAATTTTTACACCAATATTTCTTACAGTTCTGAAATGCAACTCAGAAATAGACTTGTCAGCTTCACGTCCCAATCATGCAATGGCATCATCAGCTAATTTCTTGGAGACAAGAACCCACATCGTTGAGAATGCATCGACATTCCTGACTTGTGTAATTATATGTGTATGCGTTAGAATTTGTTTTTATGTGTGATGAATGGAGAAGTTGAACAAAAAAAAATTAACTCTGTACGCATTTGGAAAAGAAGCGTTTTATTTCCATACGCATTTGGAAAACAAGCGTTTTAACTCATACACAGCCTCCCACTTGCAACTGTGTTGTCTGCCTCTCACTGCCCGCAGACACTATCACACGACCTACATCGGCCCTCCTCCTCCCTCTGCACCTTGTTTCCTACGCGGTTCCTTACGCTTATTACTTCTGGGTTCGAGGATTATTTTTGCCATTTTGAGTACAAGACTGCCACGAGAGGGTTCACGCAGGATTGCTGTTTGAATTAATAATGATCTCTGTGGGATTTTAATCGTCGTCGTCTGGGATGACATTGAATTTGTTGACAACAGTGTGAGAGTATTATTGTAATGGTAAATATTGTTGAGCTGCTGGAAGTCGAGCCGGAAATAGAAGCGCATCTCAAGGTGTGGAAGCGTTGTGTGTTGAAATAATCGAGTATGTTGCAGAGTTAAGAGGTCGAACTTGCCTTGGAATTCAACATTTTTTGAAATTGTAAGGTATGTTTACAATGTGTACAACGTTGAATATGGAATGGTGTATCGAAGATTTTTGAAGACCGTGAACAACTCTATGGTTGTTTAATTCATGGGTATGGCACTGTTGGATTATATTGAATGTGTATGCATTAAATAAGCGTGTGGAGGTTGGAATCTTGTTCGTTTTATGCCTCTGCTTTGTAATATGAATTATATTCATATATGCTAGTTTAGTATATGTTGCATTACATTTGCGCAGTCATTTGCATTGAATACTTTGCAGAAGTTGGTCAGGTGCAACCGTAAGCTTGAATGTTATTCAAGATTATTTAAAGACATGCTAAGAGGTATGAGTTTTGTGGATGCTTAAGTCTGTCTTTTGGTCTATTAATTTAAAATTTTTGGGCTTGAAGATTCAAAGCACGCCAAATTCTATGCAATAAAACAAGCACTTGCGTCCTTTGCATATCGAGGGATATTTGTAGCGTTTGCATGAAATTTGGGCTTCCAATAACTTGGAAGATTCTGTGAGTATTTACATGAGAAAAAGCTTTGCATTTTGATGCATGTCTTTTAATAATTTGCTGCAATCAAAGCTATGAAGAGTAAAGGTATGTAGGGAGTTGTGTGCGTATTGAGGGCCCGGTGGACTCCAAGATTAGCAGACATAAAATACTGGTATTGTAGCATTTCTTCTTTCATGGTATACAACAGGGATACAAATATTTTGGTTGGAGTAAAAAATCTCATTGAAGAAGAGAGAAATCAACTGCCTTAAAGGCCTCTTGCACAGTATTTTTGCTGCACATTGTATTGAACTGACATTGTATTGCTTCTTCATAGTTGCAATCAACAGATTTTGTACTTTGAGAATTCCTTGGAGTCATTTGTAATTTTTGAAAGGAAGTTGAATCAGATTGTAAACGGGTGCATTTTCAGTTGAAGCCGACACCCTTTCATTTTTTGAGCCTAAGTTGTTGAAAAATGGCTAAAATAAATGAGGCATTAGAGTTGTTGAAACACCTCATTCATTTAAATGTTGATGATGTGATAAAAATGAGCAAGGATGCTCTTTATAAAATTCACAGTTGTTTGCAAGATGCAAAAGACAAGATTGAGTTTTTGCAGTTGGAATCTCAACTTCAGAGAGATGAACTTCAGCAAAAGAGTCACCATTCTAAACCTGTTTCTGTTCAGAAGATTGTGAAGGACTCTCATCAGAAGAAAGAAGATAAAGTTGCAGTTGATTCCCATTCAGTTCCTTGTACTAGAGCAGATGTACATACAGATGCAACAGTTCAATCTACACTTCTCAAGCCCATCATCAGACCTTGGGAAGAGCTTGTCCACAACAAGCACAGAACTGGTCTTGGATATGACAAGGATGTGACCTTTCATATTCCAGACTACACCAAGCCCATCATATTTCATAGTGCCGGATTCCTGTATGACAGTTCACCTGCAGTTGTTCCAGATCTTGCTCCACAACAACAACAACAGATTGTGAAATGCCAACACTGTGATCGAGTTGGCCATATGAAAGATCACTGTTTTGATCTTCATCCATGAAAACACTGTGGTTGCCACACTCATTCTTCAGACAGATGCTTCAGAAACAAGCCTCTTGCAAGAACCAAGATTCATCTTGGATGGATCGCTTCTTGGCAATGGGCATCAATAGCCAAGAAGATGTTTAAGTTGCATGTCAGAACATGTTCAAGGATATTGAACAAACTTGCAGTTGAGTTTTCGCCATCATCTCACCTTGTCCCTGACAGGGGGGAAAATGGTGGTCATGTACAAGCTTCGACGACAGATCAAGCGAGCCTGAGCCACAATCTCTCATTCCATGTTCAGAGTTGTAGCCAGCAGTTCAAGCGAGCCTGAGCCACAATTTGTCATTCCGGATTCAGAGATGTAGCCAGAGACATGGATGCCCATGAGCATGCTTTCGGCTGGTGGATAACCTAAAACCACCACAGGTAGTAGACCTCCCTTCTTTTAGGTCGAAGGTCTCCCTTTCATATATGAGGAACACTTCCTCTAGCAGAAGCCTTCAGCTTAGCAGCCTTCAGCTTCTTGCCAGCTTTGGTTGAGTTCTAGGAAATGCTTCAAAGCATTCCAGAGTTGTTGGTAATCCTAAAACCATCACAGGTAGTAGACCTCCCTTCTTTTAGGTTGAAGGTCTCCCTTTTTATATGAGGGACAATTCCTCTAGCAGAAGCTTTTAGCTTCTATCCAGTTTTGGAAGAGTTCCGGGAACTGCAACAAGTTTTGCGTTCCAGTGTTGGTGGTCATCCTTAAACCACCTCTTTTTTCCAACATTTCAGAGAGTTGATTCAGCCAAGCGCTGCTATGTATACTTTGCAGATTTGTATTACAACTCTTTTCTTGGACTCACACATACCCCTTCGGATTAAGGGGGGATGTTGGAACACCTAATCCTACATGGGTAGGTGTGGAATGCGAAAAGTCACAATGGAGTCCAAGTGACCTTGGAATGTGAAACCAAGAGTCACACCATTGTACTATAAATGTACATCTTTGTATAATGGAAAATAAGTGAGCTACATGCTTATCATTCATTGTGTGTTGAGTCTCTTTTGTGTGTGTGTTCATCTTCTTCATACACCATGTGTGTGTTTAACATGGTGCTTAACAGATATAACATCAATGAAATCCGCATAATAACCAGTACATTTGCATACCAAATACCGGAGGAATGAGCTCTTCATTTCTGAATGTAAAAACCAACCATAGATGGGAATTCCATGTTCCACCTGACCATATATTGGTTGAGCCAAGTCTCACTTCATCCAATCACCCTCGTGCCATATTTCAATCATGAATGCGGGACTTTACCAAACACATCAATTAACACCAAACCAGGGCTCCAGAGACCAAACCGTCTCAACCCCAAACTAGTGATTCCACCTCACGGTCAGACATCACTAACCATCACAAACTGATCCCTACCCAAGTTGTTTTAGGTCTCCAAACTATTTTTTCCAACCAGGGCTTCCAGAACTAGTAACTCAACCCCAATTGTTATAGGGCTTCTAGAGCGTTTATCCAACAAGGGCTTCCAGGACTAGTAACTCAACCCACCTAGGGCTTCCAGAGTGTTTGTCCTGTTAGTGTCAATCTTTGCATCCTATCATCAGTGATAAAATGGAATCTTATCATGTTTTAATAGGGCCCCTAAATCAATCTTTTGTCGTTTCAATAAGTCTTCAAGAAAAAATTTGATCACTGGGTATTAGGTCTAGGACTGTTTCCACTGTTTCCAAAATTTTAAATTGTTGGTTCATGTCATCACATAAGATGAGTGTATTATCATTCAGAGGTTTTCATCATCATTTCAATCATTTCTATCATGATTCCATCTAGTTAAGATTATCCATTAGGTCATTAGGGTTTCAAGGTCACTAAACTTCCATTTCATGCATAAAATCCAACAATTGTAGGAGTGGAAATAGGCAAGTATCTTCAATAAATTTTTTGATTTCAAGTGTAATTTGTGTTTTTATATGTAATAATTTTTCTAAGGTTCCAAAATTTCAAAAATTTCCTAAAGTTAAAAAGGAAAAGGTAAATTGGTAAGGTGGGCCATCCTACTTCATTAATTACAAAGACATCAAAAGCAGATTATAAAGGCCTATAAAGGAGCTAAACTAAACTCATTTTTAATCTTCATGTATTTTGTTCCCCTTGACATCATTGTGAAAATTGAGAGAAGGAAAAATTTGTGAGAGAAGGAGGGTTTTTTTTGTTTTTTCAGAGAGGTGCAACCTTTTTGCAACCTTTCTGACTAAGCGCAACCTTTTCACAAACTTTCTGCAGAATTGCTAGGGTTTTGAAATGCGGAGTTTCTTCATGGTTTCAGGGTGAAATTCAGAGTTTTTCTAGACTCCTAATATTTTTCAAAGGTTCATTAAGCTTCTATAAACAATAAGTGATCATCTACACCATCGTTTCAAGGCAATTTCCTCAAGGATAAAGTGGTTTATTCTCAAGGTTTTCTCCAACAAAGTCTTTCAGCGGTTTTTATTCTCCATTGTTTTGGTAAAGGAAATCTTAGCTTTCAATCACCTACATTATCACTTATCCTCCATAAAATCCCTAGCCTACACACTTCCTATCACTCACTACTTATTTACCATTGAATTCATTAAACCCTAAACTTATACCAAGTTTCCACTATACAGTTCATAAAATCCTTACCACACCATTTCATCTCATGAAATAAATTTCACCACACCATTCCATTTCATACTCCCCTTTGTCTCCTCAAAAACCTTGAGGAAACTTCCATACTATCACTACCTTTTGTCTGTATTAAAAATCACTATCACCTATTATCCAAACCCTAAAATTAGCTAAATTATATCCTTCAAACAAATTTCATGGAGAGTGAAACACAGAGTAAACAGAAAGTGAAAAAGGGAGGACACCATTCAAGATTTCAGCCAATCAATCTGAGTGAAATCAATGCTTCTCCATTTGTTAAAAAATGTTTTGTAAATTCTGGTTATATGAAGTTTTATGAGATGATCACAGAAGTTGGCTCTCATGTTCCTTTGACTAGCCTCTTTGCCCATAATTTTCACATAGACAAAGCTGTTATAGCAGGTGTAGAGTTCAATGTTTCAGCATACATCATTTCTTCAGCCACAGGTATTCCAAATCAGGGTGAAAGCTGGTTCAAGGGCATGGAATTATAGCTTGATGATTATAGAATGTTCCTAAAACCTAACCTCAGAGGTGTTCCTGAGCATGTTATTCCTTTAAGATTTCACCGTGACAAGTATTCCCCTTTGATGAAAATCATTATGAAATATTTTACTTATGAAGGGAGGTTTTCCAGATTATACATGTATCATGTTAGGTTTCTTATGCACTTCAAGTCTACAAAGGAACTTAATTTGTCCAACTCTCCGTTTAGAAGTGTAGTAAAGATGACTGAAAAGGTTAAGACCAGGGGACAACCTCATATCGGAAATTTATTTCATCACAACCTCATCAATATTTTGGTTATGCATCAGCTTTTAGCCAAGAAAATCACCTGGTAGACCTTCATGGATAAACTAAACACTGCTCCTGGTATTAGTCCCACTGTTTCTCCTAGCAAAACAAAACCATAAGGTTCAATGTCTACACTATTAGTCATCAGTAATTTTTGCTATTTTGTTGATGACTAAAACATTGGTCCTAGATTTCTAAAAACAAGATTCATAAATCTTGTGAGTTTTATTAATCTCACTACCTTCATTATCCTCCTAAAACCATTTTTCCTATATCTCAGTTTTCCCTCTCAAAGTCACCTTGCTGCTTTTTCAAAGATCCCCTGTTGGGAAAATTTCTCTCATTTTCACCCTCTGTCTCACCTAAAACCTTCATTTTCTCCACTTAACCCTCTCACCTTCATATTTTCCACTCACTTCCCTAAAACAAGGTAAAAAATTCCTTTTTACGTTGTTTTGAGTCAAAAATATAATGTTCGGACCTTTGTTTTATATTTAAAAACCCTGTTTTAAATATAAAAATTCGACCCCCTTTATAAAAAGTTTAAGCCTTCCGCTTAAGCTATTTTTAGCCCATCACTTTTGTTATAAAACCCTTCTTCTACCCCTTTTTCTAGACTAGGTTCCTTTTCCTTAAGCCCCCACCCACTTACACCTATCTCTGTGGCCATAAAACCTTGGCCTTCACCCAACAAATAAGTGCTTTCATTTATTTGATTAACCCGTCGGGCCCCACATTCACTGAAATCTGTGCCCCACTTAAAATCCACCACCTGTCCACCCCGACCCCACTCCTCTGGCATACCTCTTCCTCAAAGGGTTAACGAAGTCGCAACTTCCGCCGGCGGATCATCCTATTTCCCTAGATCGACGACAGAGAGTGATTTTGCCCCCCTTCCGCCCATTTCTCGTTAACGCGAGGGGTGGGCGAAGTCCAGCGTTAATGGACGCCCATCCAAAGTTCGCCCCCCCTCCGCCTAAAACCGGAAACCACCATGGACCCCCGACGAAGTCCACAAGCGGTTTTTCTTAAACTGCCTTTCCCGCTAGCAAAAAACTGCCCTCCCCTCTTCGTGCAAAAACTCCATTCTGCCATACAATTCGAACACTCCAGAGCCCTACGGCTCTGCGATGAAGCCCAAAACATCATTTTCCACCACTGCAAAACAACCCGCGAGCCCCAAAATCAATGCAGAAAAAGCCACTCACGCAGGATTTATATTAATTTGTTTGTTTTGGTATAGGTTTCAGGTCCGGAATGCGTAATTGGCATTCCGGGGTCCAAAAAATGTCTAATCGATACCTTTGGGTGACAATCCAGTGGTTTTGATTCATCAAAGGGACACCAAGCATAATATGCAGAAAGATAGTAATGAACCATGGTCATTACTTCCCCTTCAAACCATTTCAAAAGGCAAAGATGACCAGAAATGAAGAACACCATTGGAGGAACCTAATCATTAAAGCTTCAGGGAGATTTAAATTTTAAACACAGGTTTAAAATTAAAACAGAGTTAAAGGGCTAGTTTAAAGACTAAATCACAGATCAAAGATAAAGTCAGAATCAGAGGTAAAGGTACAAGCGCAAGAAGATCAAAGCGAAAACAAAATACATAAATGAATATTAAATATTAAAGGATTAAATCAAAGTTTATAGGATGAAGAGGCGGAGATAAAGAAATAAGACAGTTTAAAAGGATGAAAAAAATTTTAAGAGCCTTAAATAGAGTTTTAAGTCTAAGACAAAAGCAGATTATCCAAGAAAGCACATTCGAATGACTAAGTCCAAGCATTTACTTCCTCAGAAGGATATTTTTGCCACCTACATCATGTTTTCTTTCAATAAAACATTAGTAATTATTGCAAAAAGTCAGAGATATTTTCATCTACCAATAGTTATTGTAAAGTTATTGCAAAATGCCTTAAAGTCAAACATTTCCAGAAATCAGCTCAAACAGTGAAATTAAGAGTTATTATTATAGATAGACAGTCAGTCTTATCTTGCCTTGGGCCTTGCACAGCCACAAAGGTAAAGAATTCATTTACTCTATAATAACTATAGTCTAGAAGCCTCTTAGGGTTTCCACCTCCTCATTTTCTAGATAAATAGAGCAAGGAGGTCTTATGTACAAGGTTGTCATTTGATGAGCTTTGAGAGCAATACATGGTTTTTTGAGGTTGAAGAGCAATTTGGTGTTGTGGAGCTTGTGGATGATTTGCTTTGGTTGATGATGATGAAGCTTTCTTGCAGGATCCCTGAGCTTGGTTAATGGTGATGTGTCTCTAATTTTTTCATGTTTTCTTGTTTATCATTATGTCTCATCCTTCTATATGCAGTAGAATAGAAAAGTATAGGCTAAAAAATGTTGTTTGAGGCACCTTAGTCCTTCATGCCTTCTATTTCCTTGATGTTTTTCTTTGCTGGGTGTGTTTAAGGAATTCTTAGCTTCTCCTTAGGCCTCCTTATGCTTGTTTATTTAATTAATGGATTAATATGCTAGTTTCCAAATATGTTTTATGGCAAGTCCTGCTTATTTGATGCTATCTAAACTCTGTTTTCTTTTTTTAAATCTCTCTTTGAAGTATTACTTGTTAGGTTAAGCCAAGGAGGTCTTGTTCTGATCTTTCCCTTTGTCCATGCCTATCATTTTTCCTCAAAGTTATTTATATCTTGATCAATAATGTTTAGGAGTTCCCTCTTTGATTGATTAAAGTTATTTTGTTATCTTAAATGTTTTCTAAAGATTGAAGGTGAAATCACTAGAAGTTAAATGAGTTTCTCGCCTTCTGTATTTCATTGTAATGTTTGTCTTGAATATCTATTTGTTTAAGTATTTTCATTGAGTAAATGGTTTTCCCTATCTCATGATTATTATCTTTTGCTTATCAATATTTGAGACCCTCTTGTTTATGGGTATTTGACAAAGGATTCTTAAATTCCCTTTGCCCTACTTTGTTTCCCTAACTTATGTCCATTTTACTTCACACATAAACCTTAAGGATCCATTGACCACACTAGATTTTCCATGTGATGCAATTTGACTCACTGTTGAGATATCCATGACTTTCATAGACTCCACAGCCCAATGATTTGATGATATCTCACTCCACCTATTCTAACTATTTCATCTTACCGAACCAAAACAGACAACAAACCCTACACCTAAAAACTACCCTAAAATCAACCATCTAAAGAAAACAAGTTCATATCCTTTTCAAATAGAGAGAGCCCTCTCTGAGTCCAGGAAGGCTAGGTCCTAGGACTCCAAAGACTGGTTTCATGTTACCCTGTGCATTTGGTCTACCAATTTGCTAAATCACGGGACCCTAACATACACAGCCAATGTAGATTGGCTCATCAAGAAAATAGATTGATATTTCAAAGAGTCCTAGGCCTGAGGTTACTCTCACCTATAAGAGAGGCAGGAAGCTTGTGTTTACTCCTAGGAAAGAGGAAGGGGCTAAGCAGATTCCACTGCAGGGATCACCATTAGAATTTCATGAGACATCCATCATGATGAGGAGGAACATGATTTTGATTTGGTTGACCTGGATGATCATGATGAACAGGAAAACTCATAGAGGGAAATCAAAGATAGGGAGGCTCAGATCAAAGAGCTCCAAGATAACCTAGCAAGGGCTCAATTTGTCATCTCATTTCTTGAGCAGGAAAATAGTCAATTGATTTTGGAGAAGAGGTTGTTTGAGGCAAATAAATAAGAAAGGTGAAAAACAGTGGCTAAACTTGATGAACATGAAAACCAAGTGAAGATGAAGAGGCCAAGAACTATGGGTCTGAAGAAAGCACTGCTGAAAAACAAAGAAAAAAACCCTAAAAATGAGAAGCTAACCTTTGAGGAGAGGATGGCTAAAGAAATAAATGAAGACAAGGAGTTTTTGCTTGAAAAGGTCAACATTCACCTATAAAAGCTCTTGGAGACTGAAAATAGGGACAATAAGATTCACATACACATGGTTTCCCGGCATTAAACCAGAAATCAGATTGCACAAGTAAAAATTGAGCAATTGAAAAGAAAACTGCAAGAGGTCCAAGACAAGAAAAGTGAAATTTATGGCTAAAAAAATCCTTGGATGTTTAGCCTATCATCCATAGAATTTAAGGAACAAATTCTGAAATTTTTTGGAGGAGTTTGATTTTTTTTGAAATTTTGCAGAGAATGACACACACAAAGGTCGCGTCGAGGTGCAACCCTTTTTCCCTGGGCATCCAAATGAGCTCTTCTCTACATGGATGGGTATATAATGATGTTTAGATGCTAAATATGAAGTGGGTTTTCCATGGCAGCTTCTAATTTTGATAATAAAAGCTCAGAAAACCTCACCTTTTTCATGCTTCTGCCACTAAACCTGGACTGGCGCGACCCTTCTAAGTGAGGTTGGAAAAATCAAGTTTTGGAGATCTTCTCGTGGGTATTTTTTGGATTTTGATGGCTCATTGGAAAGTAGAAACGTGGCGCTAATTGACCCATCTTTCATAATGCAACTTGGATTCCTAAAATTTAGCCAAAATCAGCTCTCAACAAGCACTATCCTTTCGCGACCTTTCTACTAATATTATGGTTTGATGTATTCTGGTGCGACCTTTTTGCATGTTGGTGCGACCCTTTTGCTTCTAGTGTGACCCATCTAGTCTAGAGACATTTTCATGCACTAAATGATATCAAATTTGATGTCTTGTAATGAATTTTGTTTATTTTAAGCTTTTTAGTTATTTTTTCCCTCACTATATGAGGAAATTTGTAATTAATGAGGAGATAAGCTCTCCTAAAATTTGTCTAAAATCTTGGAGACTATTTCAACTATCCTAGTCATTAGGTGAGGACTCATCAAAGACATTTATGACGAGCCTTGAATAGGATTTACGACCTGATGAGTTGTCCTATGATGTATTTTCCTATAAGAGATAGTTTGTAATCATTTCCAAAGGTTAGATGTTATGCAATCGAGCTTGGAACACTAGTGTATTTTGTGATTTTTGGTAGGAACTAATAGACAAAGTTTGCATCTATTGTGGTGGGATTCATGTGGTACGTGTTTTAGTAGTTTTTCTTCTCCTTTTTTCATATGTTTGAAAGTATTGTGCCTTCCATCTTTATTTACATAGCTTATGTGATTGATTTCTAAGTTTGATAAGAAGAATTCATTATTTCAATGCTCTATTTTGGAGAAGCTTTCACATTTATGTTCATTTTGAACTTCTGATATAAACAAATTCATCATATTCATGCTCATTTTGAAGTCCTATCAATCTACCATATTCACCATAGATCTTTAAAGTGCTAAAGTGTATGCCTACCATGCCCCATTACATCTCTACAAATATGTTTTTCAAAGCCCTGACCTAGTTTTACCTAGACCTAATTCACCATCCAGAACAAAATTCAAATCAATCAAGCCCTAGAGCCTACTATACCTAGCCTAAAATATCCATGATCCAATAAATTTGGTTGTGATCTCATTGAGAGAGCCCTCTCATCCTAGTAGGGCTAGCTACTCGGTCAAAGTGGTCTATGGTTACCTTTGTTGGTCTCCTTCTTAGCCTTTGGAGATCTGGTGGAGTGCTAGCATATTGGCGACCATACTGGGGAATGCAGTGACAGATATTCCCTGGGTGTACCATAATTTCATATAATTCTAGGCATGTGGGTGATAGGCCTTAGTTTTCGTGAAGGCTCATCTGAAAGTTGCAAAGAACCGATTTGCGGAAACAAAGAACATTTTAGCTTAGAGAAGATACACTAGATTGAACCCAAATCCTCATCCAGCTTCTCCAGTTGAAGATCCAGAGAAACTTTTTCGGAAGCAGAGATCCCAACACTAAGAGTTTCAGTCAGATCCATCTCCATTGGTAAGATCTTCCTCGTCACCTGCAAAATTTTTATCTCTTGAAGATATCCCTTTTGATTTGAAGTTTGAGTTGTCTCTATTTAGATCAAAGTCTGAAACTTCAATGTTTGAGATAGTATTTGACCCATTAATTCTATATGAATTAAAATCATTGTCTGAGGTATTTTTTGATTCCTTAAAACTTGAAGATAGTTTACTTTCCGAAGAATCTAAATATGAATGAGACTTTGATAGAAAATTCTGGAGTCAATTTGATAGGGTTGAAAAATTAGCTAATCAACTTCAATACACATCTGAAAAAACTATCATTCAATACTAGCAAGATTCATTGTTCATTCTGACACAATCCCAATCAGTTGTTGCTTCCTCCTCCATCCCTTCTACTTCATTACCTTCTCAGTCTACCCCTCTCATTGTAACTCATGCACCACATTCAGTTGGAATCATGGCAAGATTTGCACCCCTAGTCCTACCTGCTCAACTTTCACCCTTGCCACAAGGCTATGGCCAGAGACTCCCTCTATTTGATGATAATTCCAAAATTAGTGCCAAACAACACTTAGTCAAAGTCATTTATTTCATTGACTTGGAAGATATAGATGTTGATGATGCCAAGATGCGAATCATTGCCCAAATATTTTCCAGAGATGTTAAAACTTGGTTCAGATCTTTGGCTTTCGATTCTATAGGAAACTCAGAATAGTTGACTGATGCAGTCATAGCCCAGTGGGAAGTAAAGAAGAATCCACTGCATATTTTTTTTGGTATGACAACCTGAAGTGAAATCCAAATGAATCAGTTCAATATTTCACTGCTCATTTCAACCGAGTGTACAACTCAGTTCCAAATGAGATAAAACCTCCTCTAGCTTTGTCTCTCTTGCACTATCCAGATGTCGTTGATCCAGATATGGCATACCAGCTCCAAGAGAGAATTCCTTCAACACTATAAGATATGCAAAGGAATGCAGTCAGTGTGGAAGCAAACTTGTCAATTAAAAATTCAAAGACAAAGGGTGAGAGAAAGGTAACAATCAAAGAAGAAAAATCCTCATCTTCTGAGGTAAAATTGGATAATTTGATCAGGACAATGGAAAGAATGGTTGACATAATGTCCATCACAAAAATAAAACTAGAAGTACAGGTTAGAAATCCTAATTTCAGAGGACAAAAGAAACAACCTTAGTTTAGGATCAAGCAAAGAGAACAAAGGGCTCCTGAGAAGCTAACATAGCAGTAGATTCAGACACCTTTGCAAAAAAATTATGCTCAAGGGGTTGAAGAAGAAGATGAGATTGTGGAGGAAAATCACTTCTTTACATCAGATGACCAGCATATATTCTTTATGAGGGATGAAGAATATGTTGAGAAAATAGATTTTCCTAAAGATGAATAGTATATACTTTCTAATGATCATGAGTTGGAGGTTGAGTTTGATGATTATCAGTGGGGTTATTTAAATGCACTCAACTCACATCAGAGGCAATGTTCATTAAGAAGTAGAGATGTTCCAGGCACTCCTATTCAAAAGAGGGTATCCCAACAAAAATATACTCAACCAACGAAAAATCCTTGAGGTAATCAGAACAAAGGAAAGGAGCCTGTAGGTACAAATCATAGCAATATTAATCAACCATCTACAAGAACATCAAGCAAAGAAAAAGAAAGTCAAAAGAAGGAAACTACAACAAAGGACCAGCCCGAAAAGAGAGACATCACCATTAAAGAGGTAGATAAGCAGTCCAATCATTTTAGCTTCGAAAATGAAATATATAAGTTAAAAGTCTCTATCCCTTTAATTGAGCTTGTAAAAAAAAAATCAATATAAATTTCACGTGGCCAAAATGCTGAAAGTAGATCCTTTGACTGATATGGAATGTTGAAGATGACCAACCTGAGCTCATTTTTGGCCCAACCATAGATGTTCATTTAGAGGATAGTGAAGTTCCCCCCATTATATTTGAGTATGAGAATTCATCAGTGTATCGTTCACAATGCCATGCTTGACTCTGGAGCTTCCAATAACCTGATGTTGAAGGCCATTATGAAGAAATTGGGCTTAGATATAACTCGTCCTTACCATGATCTATATTCCTTTGATTTTGGTATAGTATGTTGTCTTGATCTCATAAAGGATTTCGTAGTTTCCCTTGCGAAAATCCCAGCAAAGAATGTCTTGATGGATGTGGTGGTAGTTGATATTCCACCATGGTTTGGTATGTTACTGTCAAGGTCTTGGGGAGCGAAGTTAAGAGGTACTTTGCAACTAGATTTCTCTTATGCCACCATCCCAGTTTTTGGACAATTGATGAAGTTGTACTGGGAAACAAAGATGAAATACATGATTACTAGCAAAGAGAAACCCAAAAATCATCCTATTAATGTTATACATACATATATTGAATAATTTATTTTGTTTAATGATAGCGGTTTGAATGATGTAGATAGTCAACTCATAGAAGTAGAGGAAATTCTAGAAATTTCCAATAGTGTCAGAGAAGTTTTAGATGAGAAAAAAGGCAATCAACTTAGTTCTTCAGAGAAGTCATCAGATAATTCAAAAAAAGGTTCAGAACAGATTGAAGAAGTGGCCTGAAAAGATGAGACAAAACAAAATGTAGAATTCCAACATTTGGATGATGAGAATGGTCTTTGGACCATGGATTTTGACGGTGCCTTAAGGAAATATGGGACAGGCATCGAAATTTGGATCTGTAGTCCTCTTCATCAGCTAGGTAAAGTTCCAAAAAGTGTAATATTGTGTTCATATAAGTTGGCTTTTGATTTTTCTAATAATGAGGCTGAGTACGAGACATTGATCACCAACCTCAAAATTTTGAAAAAGTTGGGCGCAAAAAGAATTTTTGTTTATGGTGACTCTAAGCTTGTGATTAAATAGGTAAAAGGGGAATACCAGGCCAAGCATCCATGAATGAGAGCATATAGAAATGTTGTACTAGATATCCTAAAGATGTTTCCTGAATATACATTGTCAGTAGTACCAAGAAGTCAGAATCTTATGGAAGATTTGCTTGCTACAACAGCAAGTAATTTCAAGATTCCCATATATTCTAATAAGAAATTTGAAATTCATGTCAAACATTGACCAACTATCCCTGAAAACTTACGGTATTGGCAAGTGCTTTGGGATGACAAACAGGTAAAAAATTTTATGCAAAATGGAGGTGAATTTCAGAATTCCTTTATTGATTAATTTTATGACAAAGATGATCAATTCATCGAGGCCACTCAGGTTGATGTATTACAACTGAAGGATAACAACATTCCAAGGGGCCTTGTACCTTTAAAATAACTGTTTCATCAGAATGATGTTGCTAGCAAGCCAACCATGGTTCCTACTGAGAAAGGTGTCGAGGATGTGAGCTTCAAAACATCAGAAAAGCCCAAGATGATCAAGCTATCCAAGTCCTTATCTCCAGAGGTAAAATAAAAATACATTTATTTTTTGTCTGAATTTTATGATGTATTTTCTCAGGACTATGCAGAATTGAAATTTTATGATAAGAATATCATTCAGCATACAATTACGGTCAAGTCTGACCAAAAGCCCTTCAAACAAAATATGAGAAGAATCAACCCAAGGTTGTTTCCATCGATAGAGAAAGAGGTGAATAGACTTTTCAAAGCTGGTATCATTGTAACCATCAGATTTTCTGATTGGATGTCAAATTTGGTTCTGGTAACGAAGGAAACTGGAGAAATCCAGCTTTGCATTGATTTTAGAACCTTAAATAAGGTGTCTCTGAAGGATAATTATCCCCTTCCCAAGAAAGAACATATCCTACAGAGGGTGGTTGGGGCTTCCCGAATGTCACTTCTTGATGGATATTCATGATACAATCAGATTTTAGTGCACAAGGATGATCAAGACAAGACTTCTTTCACGACACCTTGGGGCACTTTCAAGTATGCTAAAATGCCATTCGAGATCAAGAATGCAGGGGCCACCTTTCAACGGGCGATGGACATAGCCTTTGAAAATGAAAAGGATGTTTTCTTAGTTGTGTATCTTGATGATTTGACAGTTTTTTCTCATTCTGATGATGAGCATTTGTATCATTTGAGAATTGTATTTCAGAAATGCAGGAAATTTGGGATTTCTCTTAATCCCAAAAAGAGTCTTTTTTCCATGGAGGAGGGCAAGCTTCTCGGTCATATCATCTCCAAAGATGGTATCCGGATTGATCCTTATTGGATTGAGGCTATTCAGCAAATTGATTTTCCACACAACAAGAAAGAGATTCAAGATTTCAATGGTAAGATGAACTTCTTAAGAAGATTTATTCCAAAACTTGCTAAGCATCTTCAAGAAATGACCAACATGCTATAGAAGCAAAATGAGGTAAAGTGGTCCGAGGATGCCAAAAAGTATTTTAATTCAATGAATTTTCCCTTAACTACAGCTCCTATTCTTATCAGCCCTGATTACTAAATTGATTTTATCATATTTTTATTTGCCTCCGAACATACCTTGGCTATAGTTTTGATGTAAAATAAGGATAAGACCGAGCAGCCTATTGCATTTTTCAGCCATACCATCAGGGATGCAGCCCTTAGATATAACATAATTGAGAAGCAAGCCTTGGCCCTGGTAAAATCATTGAAGGGTTTCTGAGTGTATATCCTTCATTCACATATTCTAACTTATGTCCCCAATGCAACAATGAAGGATGTTCTTATGCATACTGATCCGCAAGACAGAAGAGGGAAGTGGATAGCACCAATGTTAGAGTATGACCTTGATTTTAAGCCCACAAATCTGATCAAAGGTCATGGATTAGCCAAGCTCATGGCTAAATCAAATTTACATGATCTTGATATCAACCTCATTTCAATTTTTTCCGATGAAGAAGGTGATGGCGCACTCATACAGGCATTTGATATTTTTCTCTCATGTCCTTGGTATTCTGACATTATATATGTTCTTAAACATCTTAGTCCTCCTCCAAGAATGTCTAAAAGTAAGGGTAGGTCATTAAAGTTGAAGGCCTCCAAATAGTGCATTTTGGATAGTGCTCTTTATTGGAAAGACCCGGGAGGTATCTTGCTGAGCTGTTTAGTAGAAGATGAGGTATTTTGGATTTCCATAAGGGAGATTGTGGAGGTCAAATAAGGTGTTGAGGGATGGATATTATTGGCTTATTCTTTTTGTATATTTATATAAAACAATGATGAGATGCCACGAGTGTCAGATATTTCAAGGTAAAAGGAAGCTTCTCCCATTACCTTTGCAGCCTATTTCGGTGCAAGCACCTTTTCAGCAGTGGGGCCTTGACTTTATCGGAGAAATTTGCCCTGCATCATCTATACAACATAAATGGATCTTAATAGCCACCGAATACTTAACCAAATGGATCGAAGTGATCCCAACAAGGCAAGCTACAGATTTAGTTATAATTCAGTTTTTGGAGACCAACATTTTATCTCGTTTTGGCTATCCTCATAAGATCATTACAAACAATGCGGCTGCATTCAAGTCGAAGAAAATGGTTGAGTTTTGTGACAAGTAAAACATAAAATTGGGGCACTCAACCGCATCTTATCCGAAAGATAATGGATTGGCATAATATTTTAATAAATCTTTGATTAATATCATAAATAAGACGTTGGAGGCAAATAAGAAGAACTGGCATAAAAATATTGTTAATGCTTTATGTGTGGATAGGGTGAGTAGTAACAAATCAATAGGAATGTCTCCTTTTCATTTGGTATATGGAGTAGATATTTTTTTTCCTACATCACTTGCAGTCCTGGTTATGAAGTTGTTACAAGTACCAGGTAGTGAAGAGAATGATGTGTAGCACCAGATCAATCAAATGATCCATCTTCAACAAAAAAGAGATGAGGTCTTTCAGAACACCTCAAAGCTTCATGAAAAGATAAAGAAGGTATATGACCGCAAGACAAAGTAAGGCGATTTTAAGATTGGAGATGTGGTCCTCTATTGGGATGCTATAAACGAGGAAAAAGGAAAGCATAATAAATTTGAGAACCTGTGGAAAGGACCATACAAGATTTCAACCTCTCGTGGACAACATGATTTCCTATTAGAAGAAATAAATGGAGAAGATTTCTTAGGAGGACTAGTCAATGGTAGGATCCTTAAGCATTACCTTTTCTGATGTAGATTTCTAAAAATTTCCCAATTCCATTGTACATAACAATTTAACTTTTCTACAAAGTGTGAAGTAGAGAATCATCGGAGCTTGGAGCCCGAGGTAAAGGCCATAAAGTTCCATTGATTTGTTGTTGTTTTCAAAATTTTATTCATAGTAAAGTCAATCCAGTTTTGAGTCAGTTTATTATGTCGAGTTTTCATTATTTAGTCTAGTTTTTATCTTTTGACTCCATGCCCAATGGTTAGGCTACTTGGTCTATGGTGTTCTTGACACCTCCAAGGAGTTGCCATACCCAGATGGAGCCAATGTTAGTGTCAGTATTTACATCCTATCACCAGTATTCAATGGACTCTTATCATGTTTTAATAGGGTCCCTAAATCAAATTTTTGTCATTTCAATAAGTATTCAAGAAAAATTTGGTCATTGGGTATTAGGTCTAGGACTGTTTCCACTCTTTCCAAAATTTTAAATTGTTGGTTCTTGTCAAAAAATAAACTGAGTGTATTATCATTAAGAGGTTTTCATAATCATTTCCTTCAATTTTATCATGATTCCATTCAGTTAAGAGTATCCATTAGGCCATTAGGGTTTCAAGGTCACTAAACTTCCATTTCATGCATAAAATCCAGCAATTGGAGGAGTGGAAATAGGAAAGTATCTTCAATAAATTTTTTTATTTAAAATGTAATTTATGTTTTATATGTAATAATGTTTCTAAGGTTACATAATCTCAAAAAGGTCCTAAAGTTAAAAAGGAAAAGGTAAATTGGTGAGTTGGGCCATCCTACTTCATTAATTACTAAGACATCAAAAGTAAATTATAAAGGCCTATAGAGGAGCTAAAGTAAACTCATTTTTACTCTTCATGTTTTTTTTTCCCCTTGAAATCATTGTACAAATTGAGAAAAGGAGAAATTTGTGAGAGAAGGAGGGTTTTTTTCTACAGTTTCAGAGAGGTGAGACCTTTTCGCGACGTTTCTGGTCAAGCGCGACCTTTTCACGACCTTTCTGACCAAACACGATCTTTCTACATAATTTCCAAGGTTTTGAAATGCGAATTTTCTTCATGGGTTCAGGGAAAAATTTAGAGTTTTTATAGCCTACAAAGATTGTTCAAAGGTCCATTAAGCTTCTATAAACAATACATGATCATCTACACCATCTTTTCAAGCAATTTCATCAAGGATAAAGTGGTTTATTCTCAAGGTTTTCTCCAACAAAGTCTTTCAACAATTTTTATTCTCCATTGCTTTGGTAAAGGAAATCCTAGCTTTCACTCACCTACATTATCACTTATCCTCCATAAAATCCCTAACCTACACACTTCCAATCACTCACTACTTATTTACCATTGACTTCATTAAACCCTAGCCTTCTACTAAGTTTCCACTGCACAGTTCATAAACTCCTTACCACACCATTTCATCTCATGAAGTAAATTTCACCATGCCATTCCATTTCATACTCCCCTTTTTCTCCTCAAAACCCTTGAGGAAAATTCCATACCATCACTACCTTTCCTCTGTTTTCAAAACCACTGTCACCTATTATCCAAACCCTAAAATTGGCTAGAGTCTATCCTTCAAAAAAAATTCATGGAGAGTGAAACAAAGAGTAAAAAGAAAGTGAAAAAGGGAGGACATCATTCAAGATTTCAACCAATCAGTCTTAGTGAAATCAATGCTTCTCCATTTGTTAAATTTTTTTTTGTAAATTCTGGTTGTATGAAGTTTTGTGAGATGATCAAAGAAGTTGGTTCTCATGTTCCTTTGACCAGCCTTTTTGCCCATAATTTTCACATAGACAGAGCTGTTATAGCAGGTGTAGAGTTCAATGTTTCAACAGACATCATTTCTTCAGCCACATGTATTCCAAATCAGGGTGAAAACTGGTTCAAGGGAATGGAATTACAGCTTGATGATTATAGAATGTTCCTAAAACCTAACCTTAGAGGTGTTCCTGAGCATGTTATTCCTTTCATATTTCTCCATGAAAAGTATGCTCCTTTGATGAAAATAATTATGAAATATTTTACTTGTGAAGGGAGATTTTCCAGATTATACGGGTATCATGTTAGGTTGTTTATGCACTTCACCTCTACAAAGGCACTTAATTTGTCCAACTTTCTGTTTAGAAGTGTGGTGAAGATGACTGAAAAGGTTAAGACCAGGGGAGAACATCATATCACCAATCTATTTCATCATAGTCTAATAAATATTTTGATTATGCATCATCTTTCAACCAAGCAAATCACTTGGTAGGCCTTCATGGATAAACTGAACACTGCCCTTGGTATTAGTCCGAATGTTTCTCCTAGCAAAACAACACCATCAGGGTCAATGTCTACACATCCAATGGAGCTTGGCTCATCAAGAAAACGGCTTCAGATTTCAAAGAGGCCTAGGCCTGAGGTTACTCTCACCTATAAGAGAGGCAAGAGGCTTGTGTTTTCTCCTTGGAAAGAGGAAGGGGCTAGGCCTATTCCACTGTAGGGATCACCATCAGCATTGCATGGGACATCCATGCATGATGAGGAGGAACATGATTTTGATTTGGTTTACCTGGATGATCATGATGACCAGGAAAACTCGCAGAGGGAAATCAAATATAAGGAGGCTTTGATCAAATAGCTCCAAGATAACCCATCAAGGGCTCAATTTTTCATCTCATTTCTTGAGCAGGAAAATAATCAATTGAAGACAAATCAATAGATTTTGGAGAAGAGGTTGTTTGAGGAAAATAAATGGTAAAGGGGGAAAACAATGGCTAAACCTGATGAGCATGAACACCAAGTGAAGAGGAAGTGGCCAAGAACAATGAGTAAAAAAAAAAAAAAGAACAAAACCCTACAGTTGAGCAGCTAACCTTTGAGGAGAGGATGCCTAAATAAATTAATGAAGACAAGGATTTTTGGCTTGAAAAGGTCAAAATTCACCTGGAAAAGCTCTTGGAGACTGCAAAAATGGACAATAAGATTCACAAACACATGGTTTCCTGATATCAAACCAGAAATCAGATTGCACAAGTCAAAATTAAGCAATTGGAAACAAAACTGCAAGAGGTCTAAGACAAGCAAAGGGAGTTAAAAAAAAAGAGGTCAAAGAGTGAAATTGATGGCTAAAACATCCTTGGATGTTTATCCTATCATCCAGAGTAGTTAAGGAACAAATTCTGAAAATTTTGGAGGAGTTTGATTTTTTTTGAAATTTTGCAGAAGATGACACACAGAAAGGTCACGCCGAGGTGCGACCCTTTTTCCCTGGGCATCCAAATGATCTCTTCTCTACATGGATAGGTATATAATGATGTTTAAATACTAGATCTGAAGTGGGTTTTCCATGAAAACTTCTAATTTTGATATATAAAAAAAAACTCAAAAAACCTCGCATTTTTCATGCTTCTGCCGCTAAATCTGGACTAGCGTGACCCTTCTGAGTGAGGTTGGAAAAATCAGGTTTTGGAGGCCTTCCCATGTTTTTTAGTTTGATGGGTCATTGGAAATTAGACACGTGGGGATAATTGAACCATATTTCATAATGCAATTTGGATTCCTAAAATTCAGCCAAAAGCAGCTCTGAACTGGCGTGACCCTTTCGCGACCTTTCTGCTAAATTTATGTTTTGAGGTATTCTGGTGCGACCTTTCTGCATACTGGTGCGACCCTTTTTCTTTTGGTACAACCCATCTAGTATAGATACATTTTCATGCATTGAATGATATCAAATTATATGTATTGTAATCAATTTATTTTATTTGAATATTTTTAGTTAGTTTTTTCCTCACTATATGAGGAAATTTGTAATTAATGAGGAGATAAGCTCTCCTAAACTTTGTCTAAAATCTTGTAAACTGTTTCAACTATCCTAGTCTTTAGGTGAGGACTCATCAAAGACATTTATGATGAGCCTTGAATAGGATTTTCAACCTGATGATTTGTCCTATGATGTATTTTCCTATAAGAGATAGTTTGTAATCATTTCCAAAGGTTGGATGTTGTGCAATTGAGCTTGGAAAACTAGTGTATTTTGTGATTTTTGGCAGGAACTAATAGATAGAGTTTGCAGCTATTGTGGTGGGATTCATATGGTATGTGTTTTAGCAGTGTTTCTTCTTCCATTATCATATGTTTGAAAGTATTGTGTCTTCCATCTTCATGTCCATCTCTTATGTAATTGATTTCTAAGTTTGATAAGTAGAATTAATTAATTCAATACTCTGTTTTGGAGAAGCTTTCACATTTATGTTAATTTTATTCTGATATAAAAGAATTCATGATATTCATGCTTGTTTTGAAGCCCTATCAATATGCCATATTCCCTAGATACCTTTAAAGTGCTAAAGTGTCTGCCTACCTTGCCCCATTACGTCTCTACAAATATGATTTTCAGAGTCCTGACCTAGTTTTTCCTAGACTTACTTCACCATCCAGCACAAAATTCAAATCAATTAAACCTTATAGCCTACTATACCTAGCCTAAAATCTCCATGATCCATTCAATTTGGATGTGATCTCATTGAGAGAGCCCGCTCAACCTAGTAGGGCTAGCTATTGGGTCAAAGTGGTTTGTCGTTACCTTTGTTGGTCTCCTTCTCAGCCTTCAGAGATCCGGTGTAGTGCTAACATGTCGAGACAAGGCATTAGGGGAATTTTGAGGTCTAAAATGGGCCTCCTAAGAAAAATGTACAACCAAAATAAAATTTATGAGAATCAATAGGATTCAAGATGATGATGTGAACCATGGGGGATAATTCACCATTTTTGGAGTAAAAACGTAAAAAGAGTATAAAATAATAAAATAATAAAACTACTTTTTCAACTCGTATTTTCAACTTATCTCCCTAAGGGTTTACTCAAATTTTGAGCGAGAGTACTCATTGGGTGCAAAATTTAATTCCGCATCTAAGGAGTACCCATGTTGCATACATTTTATGGACCCTCCTACACGAAAAATGAGAAATACATGAGAAACATGATTACAATCACGTTTTTCATTTATTTCTCATTTTTCATGTAGCAGAGTCCATCAAAAGTATGTAACATGGGTACTCCTTGGATGAAAATTAAATTTTGCATCTAACGAGTGTTCTTGCTCAAAATTTGAGTAAAAACTTAGGGAGATAAGTTCAAAATACGAGTTGAAAAAGCAGTTTTTTCTTTTTTTCTCACTAAAATTTAATGATGTAATCAAATCTTATTTTATTATTTCCATTATTATTTTATAATTTTCTTAGGAGGCCCATTTTAGACCTCAAAATTCCCCTAATGCTTCTAGGACTAGTAACTCAATCCACAGTTATCTGTCGAGCTTCCAGAGCGTTTGTCCAACCAAGGCTTCCAGGAAATAATAACTCAACCCACAACTAAAGGAATCAGTAGAACCAACCAGAAAACAATCAATGGAATAAACCCACAACACCGTGGCTATTCAGGAAATAGAAAGGCAAGGAAAATACACATGCATACACCATGCATGCCAAACTAGTGGGGAAAATATACATGCAACTTGCTACCTGCACTCAGAACCCAGTGTAGATGTTGATCCTAATGTGCTCATGCACTTTCCTGCTCTTCCTTTGCCTTATTGCTCCAAATCACCAAGTATCCACACTCCAAGAGTGCTCCAAGAAAACTCTAAGTATCCAAGAGTATGAGAGAGAGAGAGAGAGAATAGAATGAGAACCATAAGTGTGAGAAAAAAGTTACCAATTGATCCTTAGAAGCATTTTTATCAATGAGGCCTCTATTTTCTTCATTTTTCATTATTTTCCTTAATTTTTCTCCTCACATGCAACCTGTGACCTTTCACCTTCCTTTTCTCCTAATTTCCATTATTTTCATAAATAAATTCCAATAAATGCCTCATGCCTTTCCAAAGCCTTTTCCTTTTCCTTTGTCAATTTCTTTTAGCCATAATAAGCAAAATTAACATCCTATAGGATGTTTTTCTCACCATTTAGCTTGGAATACATGTCCCATCAACCATGATCTTATATATATTTTACATGGATTTTTAACCAGGGTTGTTACAAAACCCTCCCCCTTGGGGGAACACTGTCCTCAGTGTTCAATGACACTTTCAAACCAAAAAACCTCTAAAAACAAAACATACTGCATATGGATATTTATAACACAACTCGTTTCAGTATTTACAATGACATCCTGTTGAAAACATGATAAACATACCATTTATTGGAGCTTTATGTCATAGCTCATTATGATATTTACAATAATAACCACGTATACTCATATACTTTTGCTTCAACCAACAAACAACCATACTGTTTATGGAGCTTTATAAATTTAGCTCGATACAATATTTACAATCATATACACATATACACATATACACATTTTCTCAACCAACAAATAAAAGAGGCTCACATATCCACCATCAAAAGTAGTACCAATAGTACCAAGATTCACCTCATTGCGAAGAATACCATAATCCACCACCAAAGTCAAATATGCATCCAATGTCTAGCGCTATATCCTGCACCACTGTCCTCTCAGTGAACAGTTACCGGCTCATTGTTCCAGGGCACACTCCCAATATGCATATGATTCCATCTGGAAATGCTAATGACAAAAATAAATTCATCCCCAACCTTCCCTTATCTTCTACATAGTCCCTCGGGAAATCTGGTCACCCCTTCTGTGCAATCACTCACCTTCCAAGTTCAGTTGGCACCCCCATCCCTTGGCAAGGCTTCCTCACATCGGAATATATAAAAACCAAGGCATACACCTACCTCAAAACCATCATACCAGTAATAACATGATCATGGCAATCAATGAACACTCTTGGGTACTAGTGTCCAACAATCACCCTACTCCTGAATTTCTTTACTAGCATATTGTTGTACGTTTCAATTCCTTTTTTTGTTGTTGCTAATTCTTGCAGTCAGTTTCAACCACCCAACCATAATTTCCATGCTTCTTGTACCAAGCACATACATTCCATTAGATTCAAAACAAATTGAAATAAATTCACATCATACCTCATTGGTAGCTCGTCAATAAGGTACACTTGCAATTATGTTCACTTCCTGTCACAACAAGTCAAACCGGTTGTTTGATCAAGTCATCATGCATAAAAATATCACATCCAATTAGCTCAAAACAAAACCATCATAAATTAAAATCATGAATTACATGAAATCATCATAAATTATAATCATAGATCACATGCATAATAGAACTGAAATAAAATATTGATACTTATCCTTTAACTGGTCCATTTTGTATGCACATCGGATCAGTTGCCACATGTGACAAACACCCAGTGCCTTTGCTTCCATTCAATCATGTACACATACACACCGTGTATATCACAACACGTACACACACATGTGACATACAACACCATAAAATACATACACCTACACCGGCATACGACACATTCACTTACATCCGGTGTACAATATACAACACAATGCATATGCCTACAACCGCATAAAACACATACACCTACATCCAATGTACAACACAACACAATACATATACATATACATAGTACAATGCAATGAATACACATGTAGCAATACCACAACTACACAATGGACATACATAGTACTACATGTACAAAACACAACATGTATGACATGCACACAACACCACATGTATACCAGTACCATATGCACAACATGTAAACAATACAACCTGTACACAACACTAATTGCATAATTTGTGCACAACACCACACATACACGACACCACCTGCACAATTTATACACAATGCCAAATGTACACCGCACCACTTGTACGATGTGTACACAACACCACATGCACGACATGTAGACGACACCACTTGTACACAACACCACATGAACGACATGTACATGACACCACCTGCACACAATACCACATGTAAAACATGTATATAGCACCATATGTCCAACATGTACACGAAACCACCTGAACAAAATACCACATGTACAACATGTACATAGCACCATATGCACACAATGCCACTTGTACAATCATGCACACAACACCACTTGTACATAACACCATATGTATGTCATGATAAACATCATATGTACATAGCAGTACATATTCAACATGCACATAGCATCATACGTACACAACATTGCATATCCAACATGCACATAATATGATATGTACATAGCACTACATATCTCACATGTACATAACACCATCTATACCTAGCACTGCATATGAAACATACACACAACACCATATACTCAATAGACATACAACATCATATGTACACAATACTACATATGTAACATTACACTTCGCCATAGGTACAATCACTAAATATACAACATGCACAACATATACACAAGAGTAGTATTACACATCCATAGACCAAACATTGACCCCACAAACAACCTTGCTTCTAGTGTCTTTCTTCTATCCATGATTATCCTAGTATGTTGTAGATCACACTACTTTCACTTCGCTGATGTACCCCTCAACATTACCTGTCCATCACACAAGATTAGGCATAGTACAAGAATATAATATCAAATCATATCCACATGATACTAACATCATAATTCTATCAATGCTACTCTTCCCACATGATTCCTCATAAGACCAGGAACCTCTTCATGCCATTCACCTGCATAATCAATCATTCCTCCACAAGATTAATCCTTGAAATCCCTATCAGAAGGTGACATAGATACATATATATAATTATTAGCATAGAAAAACTATAATCTTATTATACAACGACATACATAGACACATATATATACATATAAACATTTAGCATTAAACAACCATGATCCATGATGAACATGTCAGACATGAAACACATACATACATACATGTCTAAATATATAAACACCAACATAATCATGATCACATCATAATTACCAGATAGCATAAGGTCTAGGTCAAGATAACTTCCTTTATTCGTGCACAACACAACTTTGAGAACAATAGTTCCAAACATAGCCAAGGAATCTAACACCTCATTCACTCTACCTTTTCTATTTCCTTTCTCATGTCTGTATTGCCACCATCCATTTATCACAATGGACCCAACCAATCCAATCGACTGTCATACTCTTACCTTCCACTGCGCTTACTCATGCACTGAGCTTCATCTATGTCTTTCATTGCCTGTTGGGTACCACACATCTCTCCTTGAGCTCCATAAAATTTCCTCTTTCCAAACCAATTCCCAAGGCTCTCAAAACAAAAATGCAAGGAAAAGAACAAGAAACAACAAGAAGAAAACCATGAAAACCAATAAAAATATGACACGGAAAACAAAGTGGAAAGGCCTTGCACTAGACATAAACAAAACCACAAATCAAGCTCAATAGATCACAAAATATCAAAAGAACAAGACCATCAAAAAACACCATGACTCTATCCCCATGGTTCCCAATGCTTCCATGGGAAATCTCAACCCAAGCCTTCTTCAAGATCTCATGGTAGTCTCTTTTCCATGAAATTTCTTGCATCATATTGCAATAAACACATAATTGTTAATGCATAAAGAAACATAACAACAAGTTAGTTACCTCACCTTTTTGTGCCAACCATGCTGCCTTGTAACTGAACACACACATGTTAGTCACATGTTCCAAAGATCAAGACAATATATCTGTCAATTTGAAACCAACCTTTACCAGGACTAGCAACCATGTCATAATAAATAATCAAATCACATTCATCGGTCTTAACACATAATGATACAACTATCACCTACTTGCACTCAAGTACATATCAACTATCTCAATGCATACGTGTTATTACAACCATCTCAAAGCAAGATCATTCCTTCATGCAATCTTACAGACACATATACTCATATCATGTGATCAATCAAACATTCAAACAAACTATATATGTACCATGTTAGATAAATCAACTAGAATACATAGTAGACACCAAACACTCAAACAAAAAATAGACGACATCGTCAAACGGTCAACCACCAAGTATGCGACATAAGCAAACTCATACCTTAATGTCATAACAATAACCATCTTCCTAGGCCAATCCAATTTAGCATGATACACATAACATCAATATATTAATATTATAACCTTAATCCTCAAGTTAACTAACATATAACAACAACGATTTAATCATGTAACATAGTAATAAAAAAACATGTAGCATAGTCGTCAAGTTAATTAACATAAAACATAGAAAATTTAATCATATAACATAATGATCAAGTTAACTTAATACAACAACAAAAATGCATATGACCACATGTTACTATCATTCATGACAATATGACACGTGCATATGACTACACTAATCAACTAACATTTATCACACATGTAACCACAATAACAATAGAATGACAAACATGTAAGTAACCCTAATGTTTACAACAATCATGAATCACATACCTACATGCTTGTATGACGATCTTCTCTTATCCCAAAGTCCATTGTTGCAACTCCACTTTATCAATTTGCATCTCCTGCTCTATCTCAACCAACACATTAGCATCATAGCATACCAATATCATCATGATGACCTAATTTCATACAATGACCTTATGCACAAAAACCTTCACCAAACCATTGCAAACTTGACACTATGTACCCACTTGACAATTATAACCAATCGTGAACAACCAAATGCATGTTCCACATATAGCATCACATGAGAAAGCATACATGGAAAACACTCAAGCATGACTAATATGTAACCCTAACATATTAAGAAAGCAATGCATGTACAATATGTAACAATATGTAAGAAAGCATGCACGAACAATACACAAACATGAACAACACATAACCAGTCATACGCTCCTAAAAACATGCTGACAACAACACCATCAACCCTTCCATGGTGACACCACTACCACCATGGCCAACACAACACAGATTCAACAAAAACATATAGACCATAAGCATACTAAAAACATATGCAACCAACATAAAAGCATGACTAACACACCGCCCATCTAGCCCAAGGGTTGAACCATGCTCTAATATGACTCTAAAACACCCTCTTCCCACATCTACCCAAGTAACTGACCAAATGGGGTAAAAATGCGACGAGAGGCTACTAATATGATATTCAACTACCTATATGACCTTAAGGAAGTGGAACTGATGAAAACATGACAAACACACCTTACTCAACATCAACAACACCTCCAGGAGGTAAACCACCCTCCCAGACTCCTGAAACTTGAAGGGGGACTGAATTTTGACCCGCTTGAGCCTTAGCCACAAGCATATAATGGCAAGGGAGTGGCTAGCAACTTATAGCCATGGGAATGCCTTGGCAAGGTTGCGGCCAGGGCCCCAAAAGGTTAATTATGTACCGGCAGCTCTGGTATTCTTGCCACATTTTTATCCTGTGAGCCCATGTCACTACCCAGAACTTCCTGTAACTTTAGGAGAGGATACATGGAAGCAATCACATCATCTAGAACTCATCCGACCCCACCCAATCATGATAGGCATAATTAAACAACATAATTAAACATGAGGGTCTCCTACAAATATGAGAATAGCTAAGAAGCATTTCTCCCCTACATCATAATCTACAATACAATTTATTTGACCATATATACATTGTGTATTCATTTCCAGCCAAAAACATAGATAGATCCATACATCATCACTGATTAAATTAATGCTTATAACCAGTGTAATAACAACATAAATACCATGGATATACCATCAATGAAATAAACATAATAACCAGTACATTTTCATACCAAATACCGAAGGAATGAGCTCTTCATTTCTGGATGTAAAAACCAATCGGAGATGGGACTTCCACGTTCCACCCAACCATAGATTGGCTGAGACAATTCTCACTTCAATCAATCACCCCCGTGCCATATTCCAAGCATGAATGTGGTACTTTATCAAATATATCAACCAACACTAAACTAAGGCTCCAGAGACCAAACCATCTCAACCCCAAACCAATGATTCCACCTCACAATAAAACATCACTAACCATCACGGATTGATCTCTATCCAAGTTGTTCCAGGGCTCCCGAGTGTTTGTTCCAACTAGGGCTTCCAGGACTAGTTGCTCAACCCCAACTGTTACAAGGCTTTCAAAGAATTTGTCTAACCAGGGCTTCTAGGACTAGTAACTAAACCCACATAGGGCTTCCAGAGAATTTTTCCAACCAAGGCTTCCAGGACTAGTAACTCAACCCACAATTTTCTGTTGAGATTCCGTAGCGTTTTTCCAACCAAGGCTTCTAGGACTAGTAAATCAACCCACAATTCTCTGTCAGGCTTCCAGAGTGTATGTCCAACCAAGGCTTCTAAGAACTAATAACACAACCCACAGTTAAAGGAATCATGAGAACCAACCAGAAAAAAATCAATGGAATAAACCCACAACACCATGGCTATCCAAGAAATGAAAATGCTAGGCAAATCCACATGCATACACCATGCATGCAAAACTAGTGAGGAAAACATACATGCAACTCGGTACTTGCACTCAGAACCTATTGTAGATGTTGATCCCAATGTCCTCTTGCGCTTTCCTGCTCTTCCTTTGCCTTCTTGCTCCAAATCACCAAGTATCCACACTCTCCAAGAGTGCTCCAAGAAAACTCTAATTATCCAAGAGTATGAGAGAGAGAGAGAGAATAGAATGACAGTCATAAGCATGAGAAAAAAAATTACCAACTAATCCTCATAAGTCTTTTTATCAATGAGGCCTCTATTTTCTTCATTTTCCATTATTTTCCTTCATTTTCCTCCTCACATGCAACCTATGACCTTTCACCTTCCTTTTCTCCTAATTTCCATTATTTTCATAAATAAATGCCAATAAATGCCTCATGCCTTTCCAAAGCCTTTGCTTTTTCATTTTCCAATTTCCTTTAGCCATAATAACCGAAATGAACATCCTCTAGGATGTTTTTCCCACCATTCAACTTGGAATATGTGTCCCATCAACTGTGGTATTATATATTTTTACATGGTTTTTTAACCAGGGATATTACATTTTCACTAAAACAAATGAATTTGTTTCAGTGTATATGTTGATTCCTAATCCCATGTGATTGTTTGCACAAGATGCATTGATTTCAACATAGTGGTTGATTCCTAATCCTATTTGATTGATTGCACCAGATGCATTTATTTTAGTGTAGTTGTTGATTTCTAATCCTATTTGATTGTTTTCACTAGATGCATTGATTTCAATGTAGATGTTGATTTCTAATCATATTTAATTTATTGCACTAGATGCATTGATTTCAATGTAGATGTTGATTTCTAATCCTATTTAGTTTCTTGCACTAGATGCATTGATTTCAATGTAGATGTTGATTTGTAATCATATTTTATTGCTTGCACTAGATGCATTCATATTAGTGTAGATGTTGATTTTTGATTTGATGTAACTAGATGTATGATGTATATTAAATTCAAATTAATTAGATTAAATTTCATTGAAATCACAAAAAAATTATTGACGACATGCATTGATTTCTGTGTTATAAGAATTCAACCATAAATAAAATACTTGAATTTTTATCTTAAATAAAATGTTCACTTACCTTAAATGTTTGTTTCTTGAAATTGTAAACTATTTGTAATTGATTAGATTCTTATTATTCCCATTTTACATCATTCAACATTGTTAGTCACTTTGCATTCAAGTTATTAATTATCTCTATAATCTCAACAAAATAAGGTGTATGAGAAAATTTAAAATTAAAAGTAAATAACCAAAATGACTCTACGCATATTTAGCATATTTAAATGATCAACATAATGAGATGCTCATCAAATTTTGTGTGACTACCCATAGCTGCAACTAGCCTAAATCCATCGTGACCCAAAATATATCAAGTTTTGAGACTTGAGATCAAATCTCTCAAGTTGCAAACCTTTCCTCAAGTTTTACACACAAAAAAGAGGTTTGCACCTCGAGATATTTTATCCCTCTCGATGTTTGATAGATGAAATATTAAGATGGATATATGCTAGTATTCTAGATTGATTTGAAATTCTTTACACCCTTAGGATTTGGTGAAATTATTTATTCACAACATAAGGACCAAATCCTAATGATGTGATTAATCCAGAAAAACATTTATCTAATCTATGGATCAGAAACTGATCTAGAAATGAGAAGAATCTCTTCCCTGCAAAAACATCCACACTTGATCGATGGAACGTGTTAGGTCCCTGTAATTTGTCATTGGTAAGACCAAATAAACAAGGGTAACATCAAACCAACTTTGGAGTCCTAGGACCTAGCCTTCTTGGACTCAGAGAGGGCTCTCTCTATATTTGTATAAAATATATAACTTGATTGATTTAGGATACTGATTTTAGGATAGTTAAAATGATAGGGTTGTTTGTTTTGTTTTGTTTGGTTGGGTTTCTTGTTAGGAAGAACAGATAGAGTAAGATAAATTCAAACCATTGGGAAATGGGGTCTGTGAAAGGTTTGAAGAGTACAACAAAAAATCAAGGGTGTTTCATAGGGCAAGTTAACAAAACCAAATGGATCTGAATAGCTTATGTGGGTGTGAAATGAACATCAAGTTGTGAGTTTAGTAGGTTTAAAGAGCAATTAAGAATCCTTTAACATATACTAGAACAAGAAGAGTATTTAAGATCACTATTCTTAAGAAAGAACCAAAGGACATGGCACACGATAAACTTCTTTGGCCTGGCTTTATCAAGTAAACTTTGAGACAACAATCTAGCAAACCCTAGAGAGCAGGGAACTCCTAAATTATCTAGCTATTCACTTGCAGACAAAGAAAGATAAGATTTCAATAATTATTAAAGAGAATGGAACTCCTAAATTCTTCAATCGGACTTCAAAGACCTTCAAAGTGACTTATTCAAGATGGACCAAAGGACAGGGCAAACCATAAACTTCTTTAGCCAAAACCTAGTAAGTAAACTTCAAAGAAAACCTTGAGAACAACATTTCAAGCAGAACCAATGGACAAGGAAAACCATAAACTTCTTTGGCCAAACCCTATTGAGTTAATCTCAAGAAAACAAACTAGATGGGAACTTGGAGAGTAGGGAACTCCTAAGTTCTCCAATTAGACCCAGCAGAGGAAAACATTTAAACAACCAAAAACAAACAGACTTAAGGTGCATCTAACATCATATCTTAACCTAAATTATTTGGTCTATTACAAGAGAAATTGATATACAAAATGGTAAATAGAAGGAAACAATTACAAAATTAGAATAACATCACCATTTAACAAAGTCCATGAATCCCATGAATGTGCTTGTTCCATTGATATTCAGTCCAAAACAGTTACAATGCTCCAAAGCCAAACTCTTTACAACTCAAAGTCTATGAGGTATTCAGCTCAACAACCAACCAACAACCTTGTAATGGATATTGTAGTGGCTGACATTCCCCCAAAATATGGCATGCTTTTATCAAGATCATGGGGATCCAAACTCCAAGGAAGCCTCCAAATGGACATGACATATGCTACTATTCCAGTCTTTAACCAAACAAGAAGACTGTACATAGAAACACATATGAAATTCATGGTAAGCAGCTAAGATAAGCCAAATAACACCCCTTTCTATTCTATCCATTCAAACCTTGATTCATTTATTTTGTACAATGAAGATGACATTAATGAACAAGTAGATAGAAAAGAGGAAGAGCTAGACCTGTCAGAACAGTCAAACCAAACAAAAAATGAACAACAACAAAATGGCGAAGATGAACTTGAAACTCTTTGGAACATGAGCTTTGATGGCTCTTGTGGCAAAGTTGGTTCTGGAGCAGGTGTTTGGATACACAACACTAGTGAAGGCCACTCTTACAAGTTAGATTTTCAATGTACAAACAATATTGCAGAATATGAAGCTCTTCTCCTAGGTTTACAATTGCTGAAAAATATAGGAGCTAAGAGGATTTATGTTCAGGGAGATTCCGAGCTAATTATTAGGGAAATCAAAGGAGAATATTCAGCTAAAAATCCCAGGTTAAGAGAATATATAAATGTTGCCTTAGACCTCCTAAAAACATTTGAAAAATATGAACTTACCTCTGTCCGAAGAACTCAAAATAGCCTTGCAAATTAACTAGCATTCATTGCCAGCACTTGTCAACTACCTCATGCTAATGAACAATACACGGTAAAGGTCAAAAGCAGACCGAAAGTCCCTGATAACATAGATTATCGACAAGTTTTTGAAGGTGACAAACATATTGAAGACTTCTTGCAGTCGAAAAATGAGTTTGAAATGCCAAAATCAGATTCAGATCATCAAGAGGACTACTCTGCTGAAAACCAAACAAAACAAAACAAACAACCCTATCATTTTAACTAGCCTAAAATCAACATCCTAAATCAATCAAGTTATATCTTTTATACAAATATAGAGAGAGCCCTCTCTGAGTCTAGGAAGGCTAGGTCCTAGGACTCCAAAGTTGGTTTGATGTTACCCTTGTTTATTTGGTCTTACCAATCTGAAAAATTATAGGGACCTAACATAATGGCGACTCTGTTGGGGACACTCATTGAAAATATTAGTGTTATATAAAGAACTCAGAAAACCCAAAAATATCTCAGGCTTGGTGTCCAATTGTTGATGGTGGACAACAAACAAACCCTCAAAATAGTTAGCATCATCCACCTGGTGACTCCACTGGTTTTCAGTAGGCCTGTTGACTCCACTAGTTCTCACAAACTCCCCTGGGAATGTATTAATCAATCCTAATAGTATAAAACCCAGACACATACTGTGTGAATTCAGTAATCTTACAGATTGGTTTTGTTTTCAAAAATCTTATAAACTTTCAGCCTCTCTGTGTTGTGGGTCTGAAATCTGGCTTCACAAAGAATCTGCACCAGATCTCACCCTGACCCAAACCCTCCTATTATAGTGATAACCTAGAAAGAATCTTAAGAAAAAATTATAGGACTCAAGATTCAACTATTTTCAGACCAATTCACAAAGCAAGTTCCTTTCCTAAAAACCTTACATCCTTGCAAGATACCCAATTTGACTTACAACATAGAAGAAACCTATTCAGAACTAAGTCTCAGAGTTGGATAGACCCGACAAACCTTGAGCCTACCAACTTGCAGCAGAGTCCTAGTAGAGAATCCTCTCCTTCTACGCCTCTTGATCTTCAGCTTCTCCAACACTTTGACTCCTTTCATTCCAAATCTGCTCAATATCAGCTAACTAGTCCAAGTGTGTCTGCCACTCCCACTCATACATCCACAGTTCAAACTTCTCCATTCCATCCTCCACCTCCACTCATAAACCCTCCTCTTATAAATCCTCCTTGGGTTCCTTTACCTCAAAACATTGTAGCATGGTATGCCCCATTGGTACTACCACAACCTTTACTGCCTATGCCCCAAGACTATCAATCTAGAATCCCTCATTTTAATGGAACTGATCCTACAAATACCCAATAGCATGTAGACAAGATGAATGATGCTTTTGACTACCAGGAAATAGAAGATGAGACCATAAAAATGAGAATGTTTGCCCAAAGTTTAGGGGGAGAAGCAAAGAAATGGTTCAAGAACTTAACTCCTAATAGCATTCATGATCTCCCTTCCCTTTATCAAACATTCATAAACAAGTGGGAAACTAAGAAAAATCCTCTTCAAATCCTATCAGAATATGAAAACCTTAAGAGAAATGTTGGAGAGAGTGTTCAGGACTACTACACTAGGTTCAATAGTGTATATAATTCACTTCCTCCCCACATGAAACCCCCACAAGGCCTAGCCCTAGTAAAATTTCCAGATGGATTTGATCCAGAAATGGCTTACCAATTAAGAGAAAGAGATCCCCTTACCCTAGAAGACATGAAAAGGGTAGCCGTAAGTGTAGAAGCCAATCTAATTGCTAAAAGGGCTAGAATGAGAACAGAGAAGAGGGTTACATACAAAGAGGAACCTATGGCCTCCACATCTGATGCTAAAATTGAAAGTCTAGTTAGGACAATGGAAAGCATGATGGAGAGAATTAAATTAAATGAAAGAGCACCCCATAGGGAAAACCAAACAGATCCTCAAAACAAAAACAGAAACCAAAACTGCAGAACAGATCCTCCTCAAATAAGACAAAGAGAAAATGACCAACAAGTCAAACCTCCTTTCTAAGAAAACTATGTGGATGAAGAGGAAAGAGAGACTAAGGAGCGGGAAGAAAACCATGTGAATCTAATAGGCTCTGATAGTGAGGACGTTGTTTTTCTCACAGAAGAAGAACAATGTCTGTTTTCCTCAAACCGAGCTGAAAGAACATATGATGATTATGAAGAATACAAACTAGGGTTTGAAAATGCTATCACGAAGGTTCATAGGTAGTATGACCTCAGAAGTAGGAAAACCCAAGATATCCCCAAGAGGAACAAGCTAGAAAATTCTACTAGGAAGACCCCTAAAAACACTCCTAGAAAGACAACAGAAAATAAAAACACAATGGCTAAGAATTTTGATCAAAGCAAAAACAAAATTAGCCAACAGGATGGTGACCAAATCTCCCCTAGTACATCAACTAGTGGCCCTGAAAAAAACTCTTTTAACTAAGATTCCGAATAAAAATCAACAAGCTAAAGTTGTTGAAAAAACCATGTCTGATAAAACTGATTTAAATCCGCCAAGAACATAGACACCATTCAGTATTGAGAGTGAAATTTCCAAGATAAAAATAGCCATACCCCTTACTGAATTAGTGACTCAAGATGTATATATATCTCAAGTTTGAAGGCTTTAAACATAGGAAATGACACCGATACTCTAAATCTGACTGATGACAAGCCATAATTGTTGTTTGGACCAGAGGTAGAGGGAAATTTTCAAGAGGGAGATGTGCCTCCATTCTATGTCAGTTTGAACATCCATGAAAAAATCCTACACAATGCCATGCTAGATTCCGGTGCTTCACATAACCTCATGCCAAAGGTAGTGATGGAAAGATTAGACCTTGAAATAACCAGACCATACAAAGACTTGTACTCTTTTTATTCAAGTAGAGTTAAATGTGTGGGCCTAATCAAAGATCTATGTGTTAATCTAGCACAAATACCAGCCAAGAGCCTTGTGATGGATATTGTAGTGGCTGACATTCCCCCAAAATATGGCATGCATTTATCAAGATCATGGGGATCCAAACTCCAAGGAACCCTCCAAATGGACATGAAATATGATACCATTCCAGTCTTTAACCAAACAAGAAGACTGTACAAAGAAACTCACATGAAATTCATGGTAAGTAGCCAAGATGAGCCAAATAACACCCCTCTCTACTCTATAAATTCAGATCTTGATTCATTTATTTTGTACAATGAAGATGACATTGATGAACAAGTACATAGAAAAGAGGAAGAGCTAGACCTGTCAGAACAGTCAAACCAAACACAAAATGAACAACAACACAATGGAAAATTTGAACTTGAAACTCTTTGAAACATGAGCTTTGATGGCTCCTATGGAAAAGTTGGTTCAGGAGCAGGTGTTTGGATACACAACACTAATGAAGGCCACTCTTACAAGTTGGATTTTCAATGTACAAACAATATTGCAAAATATGAAGCTCTTCTCCTAGGTTTACAATTGCTGAAAAATATAGGAGCTAAGAGGATTTCTGTTCAGGGAGATTCCGAGCTAATTATTAGGCAAATCAAAGGAGAATATTCAGCCAAAAATCCTAGGTTAAGAGAATATAGAAGTGTTGCCTTAGACCTCCTAAAAACATTTGAAAAATATGAATTTAACTCTGTCCCAAGAACTCAAAATAGCCTTGCAAATGAACTAGCATTCGCTGCCATCACTTGCCAACTACCTCACGCCAATGAACAATACACGGTAAAGGTTAAAAGTAGACTGACAATCCCTAATAACATATATTATTGGCAAGTTTTTGAAGGTGACAAACATATTGATGAATTCTTGTAGTCCAAAAATGAGTTTGAAATGCCAAAATCAGATTCGGATCATCAAGAGGACTGCTCTGCTGAAAACCAAACAAAAAAAAATAAACAACCCTATCATTTTAACTAGCCTAAAATCAGCATCCTAAATCAATCAAGTTATATCTTTTATACAAATATAGAGAGAGTCCTCTCTGAGTCCAGGAAGGCTAGGTCCTAGGACTCCAAAGTTGGTTTGATGCTACCCTTGTTTATTTGGTCTTACCAATCTGACAAATTACAGGGACCTAACAGAACGTAAGGAGAAGTGGTCCTTTCTAGTGGATTTGTTTAATTCTTGGTAGTCCACACATATTATCCACTTTCCATTTTTCTTGGGAACCATAACCAAAAGAGACACCCATTCATTGTCAGAAATATGATAAATGAACCCATCATCCATGAGTTTTTGTAGTTATTCTTTGACAATGTCCTTTAGTGTAGGGTTCATCCTTATCTAGGGTTGGATTAATGGGTTTGTGAAATTATTTAATATTAATGTGATGGGTGCAGATGGATGGGTGAATCCCATCTATCTCCTTGTAATCACAAGAAAAAATGTAAATGTGCTTCCCTAAAATAATGACTAGTTCTTATTCTTAATCAAGAGTAAGAGAGGTGTTGATTTTTAGTAGTTTGGAGGGGCATATTTCATTTTTTTTAGTTTTCTCTTTGTTAGATCCAGTAGTAGTTAATTTTTCCCACTCATGGTATTTTGAAATGCTAGTTTGTACTATAGGTTGATCATATTTTAGGTCATTGATTTTCATAACATTATGGACCAAATTTTGTAAAAAATTACCAATCAGATCATCCTCATCAACTTGTTTACTACTTAGGGATTTTTCAATAGTACATATAGGATAGGATGAGGAGAGGATGAAATTTTCTTCTTCTTCATATTCCACCTACAGAGGAACATCTTCTTGAATAATAGGTTAAGCAAGAGGATACAATACTAGTTGGTGATAGTCATATTACCATCCCTAAAACTGAAATATGAATTTTCTATAACTAAACAAGGTCTCCCCAAAATATATGGATATCCATTGCACTTAGTGACACCACATAAAAATTTTTCACTCAAAGGTGTCAATTAAGGGTGTGAATATGTCAAATATCACTAGAATCAAAGGTTTTCAAAGGTTAAAAAATCAAGCACTCATAAGCAAAGGATCAAGTGTCATTAAAATCATTTTAATTAGTATATGAAAATCCTCTCTTTCACATTTTCACAAATCATTGTGGTTTTTTCTTCAATAGCTATGTGGATCCATAGATTCATGAAATTTGAGATATCCTTAGGAAAATTCACCTTAATTACCCCATGGTTGGTAAACTACATGGTCAACTCCTCATTTCCAGCGCTCTACACCATTAAGAGAGAGTTACAGAGCCTCCAAAGGACTTCCCTTATCTCCCATCAAGTTGAGAAGCTCACTCAAAGATCAAATCTCATCAATGAGCCAAGTTGGGGGAAGCCATGGACCTTGGCTTATATATACTACCCCATTAGAGACCATTTACAACAGAGAAGACATTGCAAGGTTATGTTACCAAAATTGCTACCCAATTGGGATTACTTTGTAGTCTTGGAGTTCCCCAATTTAAGGGCTTCTAAGTAAAATTCTCGAGAAGAGATTCGTGTCTGCATGAAAGGGAAATGAGGGACCTTCCTTTAGGAGAGCTAGGGAACCATTATTTCAAAATCTCCCTTTAGTTTCCTTGGGAGAGATTGTATCTCATTTACATCAAAGAAAAATATTTCTTGTTTACCAAGTTCTTGTTCTTACATTGTAGTGTTAATATCTTATGTTAGATTTCATTACATTGCTTGCTGTTTTTTTCTTGTGTTCTAACGAACTTATTGTGACTCTATGTAAGGAACAAAAACTTGAATAGGAAGGGATTTTTAGACTCCATTGCTCCAAAAAACCAACCACAATATTGGCAACACCATTGGAGAAACTCTATTGAATAGATGTGCAAGAATAATGGCTAGTATCCCTCCAATTGTGTAGCATCCCCCACTCCTAAACCACAGACAATCATTGTTGTCTTCATTGTGATTGTAACCCACCCAAATTTAGCATCACTATGGTTGTTACATATTGAGGCATGTGACACACAATGTTCCTATGCATTTCTTAGTCATGGCCATCATTGCAACTATGAACCTACCCTACATATGATCCCCAAGACTCCCACTTAGTCACCCACGTGATTGTGTGCCCATAAAGATGGACATACAATCCCCCTATTCTATTAAGAGAGAGATGACTCACCTATCTCTCCCACAATTGCAAATGGTACTTTGGAAGCATATGGAATGAGTCGCGATCACAATAAATATTTGTAATCACCATCTCACCATCATCCAAATGTGATGGCATGGTGGGCCCACCCTTTGTTTTAAATGCCCCATCGTCCTACTTCCTTTGGACTATTTGGGAGCCGAAGAGCTCCATTTCCCAAATTGTTCATACCCTTGGGATTGTTGGAATCATGATTTTCGTTAGACCAAAACTTGCGCGTATTAGTAAACAAGCACATCGTTAGAGTTAATGGATTCTCAAGAGGTTGTTATACACATGTCACAAAACATGCAAGGAGCGTTGACTTACATTTTTCCAACAATCTCCCCCATAGCGTGACTTGGGTGTGTTTCAAACTCCAAACCTTTGGCTCCGATACCACTTATTGGAATCATGATTGTCGTTAGACCAAAACCTATAGGTACCAATAAACAGAAGCATCGCGAGAGTTAATGGATGTTGGAAAGGTTGTTAGGCACACGTCATGAAACAAGTGGGGAGTGCTGAATTTCATTCATCCAATTGGGATCAGTTCAATTCCCACTCGTATGCATAAGATTAATTTTAGAAGGATCATGTTGCAATTCAAGGCCTTATGTCATGGCCCATTTACTCAAAAATATTTGCTTATGGTCTAGTTCATTAGATTTCTCCCCTAGCCATGATTAAGTCCTCAAGACCCATTCCTTATGTAAAAATTATCACAATGTTACTCACATCTCCCATAACAATATCAACTCAATATCAACTCATTTTGATTCAAGTTGAATGTAAAACATTTTCTTAAATATTTTCCATGCATTAGAGACATTAGTTCCATTTTCAATGTGTGCAAGCATTTCATTAATTATAGAACATCTCAAAAGTAAAGCACATTTTCATCATCCAATTTTCATTTTGCTAATTCTCTTAACATCACTAACCTCAATTGGAGCTTTATCTCGGTTATATACTTGTTTCAACAATTCATTATAAATCAATATCCTTAAGATATTTAAATTTTGTAAATTATATAGCTAAAACTTATTATTTTTTGATATTTTTTTAATAAAATAAATCACAAAAATGTCAAAATTTACAAATTAAACCAAATGAATAATAGTGATGAGCCAACCTACATTCCAAGATAAACTCACAGTTTTAAATCCTTGCCATTTACAAACACATATGTTACATCTTACCATTCACATAAATTCATATTTTTATAATTATTTGTACACTTTTATATAAGATATGTTAAATCAATGAGATCTGTGATCAAAATCTTCATTTCTAAACATTTTTTTCTATATTTTTTTATTTCCTTTAAAATCTAATTAAAGTTATAGACTTAAGTTATAGGGCATAGTTTAATTTCTAAAAGAAATAGACATATAAACAATTTAATATATATATATATATATATAAGTTTTTGTTATTTAAAATGCAATCAAATTCTGATATAATCGTATTTAAATAATAATCCAAAAAATTCAAATACAATTCAGTTAAAAAGAAAAAACTAAATTTATAACGGTACAAGTCATTTTAAATTTATAACGGTACAAATCAGGGAATGTACGCTTCCACGTAAGCAATGTAGCCACGTCATAAAATAGATACACGTCAGCAAAGGTCAATATTCATTTAACGAACTTTTGGTGGGGAAGTGCTAAGGGAAAAGGCCTGGAAGTGAAACCCTGAATCGCAATGCCTCTGATGCATCCGCTTTAACCTTCACCTCTTCCTCATCTTCTTCTTCGATTCTGTTCACACTCGACGACAACTTTACAGGATTCGAACGCGGGACCTCTGAGCGGCCACCGTGAGTTGAAACGTTTGTAACAACAACAGGATTCGAACGCGGGACCTCTGAGCGGCCATCGTCAGTTGAAACGTTTGTAACAACAATACCAGGATCTTCAAATTCTTCATCATATGTCCTTCTCCCGAAGAACTGCGATAAGAAGAGCACTACAGTCGCCATTAGAATCACCTCCCGCAATAAATTTTGGCAGTAATTGATAATGCAGAGGAAGAAGAGGAGGAAGTTGTAAATAAATAAATAAATAGGAAGAAATGAAGAATATAAGAAAGGAACGAGTGCGTGGGTTTCAATTTTCCAAACTGCACAGTCGCCCTGCGGTTTCTTGTTTCATAAACCGGCGGGCGGAGGGACGTTGTAGAGGAGTTAAAAAGCCTTTCATTATATAAATATACTCTGCTTTTCAGAATCAGTTGAGTTTTACCGGGGACAATGGGTCGGTGTGATGAAACTTCCCTACTCCCTTATTATATTCTTTTTGGTGAAAATTAATATTTTAATATTTTAAGATATTTATGAATCGTACCAATAAAGGACGCTAAAATCCAAATGTTTTATTAATTTGGAAAGTTCCCTTGTTTTCATTTTAAGTGTTTTTATCCCATGGTTTCGGAGAATACTATGAATACTAAAATTCAAATGTTGGAAGTCACTTTTGTAAGTATTTTTATTCCATGGTTTTGGAGAATACTATGTGTATTGAGATTTTTTCATCGATCAATTTTCAAAGTTACATGAGTTATTCACATATATAATTATGATTTTCTAGGGTTAAATTATAAAATAGTAAAATGATTTATTTGATAACTTTTAAAAGATATATTTATAAATTTTAAAGGATATATAATAAGGAATTTTTAAAATTAAATAATATTTTTGAGATAAATTTTTTGAGTAATTACATAAAATAGTTTGATGTTTTGAACCTATTAATGAGGTTCATTTTCAGAACCAAAGTAAAAAAACAGATCAATCAATGTGATTAAATAGGGATGAGATGCGTTAAGTTCCATAATTTGTTCGTTAGGAATATAATATTATTTAATAAAAACTTATCATAACAATTAGTTTTTTAGTCAAGAAATTGTAACTAATGAAGTAAAATGTGAGAATCTAATAGAAAATAGTAAGGATCTACTAAGTTTACCAAAGAAAAACATTAATTATTAATTAGAATTTATAAAATTATTATGATGAGATACCGCTAACATTATGATGAGATACCACTAACTTCGAAGAGAGGGGAGAGCTCCAAGAAATGACATGAACCGCAAGGGTTTCGATTTGTTTGAACCCTGTCAGGAGAATTTCAGGAAGAAATACAAAGTCGCGTAGGGTCTGGAGGGCCGCATAGTTGCGGCTTCGAGGGGGTGCTCTACCCCCACCTATAGAAATATTACTGCAGGTGAACAGAGCAGCAGGCAAGCAAAAACCCAAGGGGGCTCCACTCAAAATGTAGGGCCGGCATTGGGAGTTGAGTGGCAAGCTAAGACACGAGGACAATGCCTGCCACGGGCATTGAAAAAACCAAGATTCATCATTCCTGCAAATAAATTAGATGAGTATAGAAGCCATATGAAAGACCATGCTTTAATCTGTGAATTTATAGGCATCTGGCCAATAGAAAAGGATTTACTGAAATGGATACAACCAAAATGGCAACCCAAAGGCCATATTGATTTGAAATTTGGACCATGAAAATTCTTTACAGTCATTTTTACCAATCTCCTAGATAAAGAAAAGATCTTTGACGGAGGTCCTTACTTTTATAACAATGTTGATCTCTTTTTAAGAAAATGGGAGGAGTGCTACAACCTAAATCAGGAATCATTCTTGGCAGCAACGGTCTGGGTACAACTCTTTACTCTTCCAATGGATTTCTGGGACCTAGAAATTTTAGAAGGTATTGGAAATTCCCTTGGAAGCTTTGTGAAAATTGCAGAAAAAACACATCGAGTTCGATATACTTCTTTTTCTCGTGTATGTGTGTATATGAATATTTCAAAACCACTTCCAAAATCCATAGAACTTGAATATTAGGGAAAGATTTGGCATCAACTACTAGATTATGAACATATTCCTTACATATTCCTTTCTGGTGCCACAGATGCCATGAGTATGGCCACCTTTACAAGACCTGTCTATTGAATACTCCAGAATAGCAGCCAGGAAAATCACCAAAGAATACTGAAGGGTCGCCTAAAAAGATGACGGATTCACAAATGTTACCAATAAAAAAAGAACAATAGACAACATGCAATCCAATGCAGTACACCAAAACAAAAGAACACTCAGAACCATTATGATATCTTACAGGAAGAGGGGTAAAAATCAAAGGAAGAAGAAGAAAGACCCGTTCAAGGGCAAGGAACGAAACAATAGAAAAATCCGAACGCAAAAAGAAAGGCACCGCAAGAACCTAATGAAGCAGAAAAAAATAGTATAATGGAACAATCACCAATGGATATCGAACAGAACAAAGAGAACTTAAGTTTAGAAGAATTAGTTTTAAAGTGTCTACTGCATGAATGGAGGAACTTAGATGATCAATTCATTCCAGAAGACCAGAAGAAGCTGTATAAAGAAACGTTTGAGCACTATCTGACATCCCAATCTAAAAAATAAGTAAGTACTCCTGAAAATATTTCTTCCAAAGAATCAAATTCACAGCAAAAAGGGGGGAAGAAAAAAGGAAGAAGGACCCTGCATGATTCGATTCAACTGGTAGGCAAAATGTTAGTTAAATCCGAAAAGATAATACCGTTAACAACGGTATTCCAACAAATCCCTAAAGTTAATCAATGATAGTAATCTCCTGGAATATTAGAGGCCTTAATAGTAAAGGAAAACAGAGATATTTAAAAGAAAGACTAAAATCTGAGAAACCTCAAGTAATGTTGATTCAAGAAACGAAATTCTCTAGCCAAAAACTAGAGAGTATACTATAGTCATATAAACCCCATTATGAGGTAATGTCAATAGATTCTCGTGGTAATGCAGGGGGAATAGCCATTTTATGGAATATTGCAGAGGTAATAGTAGATGGCTAGATTGGCTTGTCGTGCATTCTTACTAGCCTTTTTAGACAAGTAAGAACGAAGGAGCATTTACTCATATTTGTTGTTTATGGGCCTCATATTCCAGGAGAAAGAAAGGCATTTTTGAATAGCATCAGGACTCTTAGCAACATGGATCAGGAGAAATATTGGTTGCTTGGAGGGGATTTTAACATGATTTTGAACCTCACAGAAAAAAAAGGAGGAATCAGGATAGAAGACCCGGAAATGGAGCTATTTCAGGACCTTATTATGGACCTCAAGCTAGTAGATATACCAACTGTTAATGAAAAATTCACTTGGAATAACAGAAGAGGTGTGACTCATCAGGTAGCATCCAGATTGGATAGATTTATAGCGTATGAGGCCCTATTCAGTCTAAATGTATTTTATGAAGGAGCTATTCTCCCTACTTTAGGGTCTGACCATTGGCCGATAAGCATGGAAATTGACATAAAAGAATGTCGGAAGAACCGCCCTTTCAAATTTGAATTGTTCTGGGTGAGGGATCCAACTTTCCTGGAAAAATCTAAGCAATGGTGGGAGTCCAATATCATCGAGGGCAGGAACAAAATGCATTCATTTCAACTCCGGTTGAAAAATATTAAGAAGGAAATTTAAAAATGGAACAAAACAGAGTTCAAAAACATACAGTTAAATAAGGAAATATTGCAAGGAGAAATGAAGCATGTACAACAAAAAATGATTACACATGGCAGGACGGAGGCACTACCCTTAGAAGAAGGAAACCTACTAAGCCAACTGGAAGAACGAAGAAAGCAAGAAGAAATTTTGTGGAAACAAAAATCCCGCGTACAATGGCTAAAAGGAGGGGAAAAAACACAAACTTCCTCCACAAAACATTGATCGAGAGAAGACAACATAATCAAATTTTTTCGTTAAAGGATCCAAATGGAAACCGAGTTCTTCAACATACAGATATGGAAACCATGTTAGTTAATCATTTCAGTGACATTCTTACAGAACCATATCAAAATGGAATGGCATCTATTGACAGAATAACCAGAAACATCCCTTCTATTGTTAGCAGAGATCAGAACCTAGCCCTACTCAGGGAAATCACCTTAGAGGATGTTGAAGAGGTGGTTAAAAATATGCCCAGAAATAAGGCCCGAGGCCCTGATGGCTTCACAGTAGAATTTTACCAAGCAACCTGAAATTTCATGGGAAAGGATATCTGGAAACTGGTAGAAGAATCTCGACGCTCAAGACAGGTGTATCCAGCTCTGAACTCCACTTCTATATCTCTCATCTCCAAGCAGGACAATACTGATACCCTTGCGACCTTCCGGCCTATTGCGTTATGTAATGTCATTTATAAGATTCTATCAAAGATCATGGTTAACATATTAAAACCAATCATCCCTAGTATTATATCTCTGGAACAAACAGACTTTGTGAAGGGTAGACAAATTCTGGATGGCATAGTCACAGCTCAAGAAGCAATCCACTCCCTCCACACTTTAAGTGAAAGGTATGTTAAAAAAACTTGATCTCTCTAAAGCTTATGATCACCTAAGCTGGTCTTATTTGAAAGTTGTTCTTAAAGCTTTTGGTTTTGATCAAAGATGGATACATTGGTTAATGCCATTCATTTCATCCCCAAACTTTTCAATCCTCCTAGATGGTGTTCCATCTCACCCCTTTAATGTATCTAGGGGTCTTCGCCAAGGGGACCCTCTATCTCCATTTTTGTTCATTATAGCAGCTGAAGGCCTAGGACGTTTAATCAAATCTAAGCTTTTGGGAGGGAAATTAAAAGGCTTGAACCTATGGGGACTAGATTTAACCCTCTCGCACCAGCAGTTTGTAGATGATATCACACTCTTCTGTCAGGCATATTTAAGGGAAGAAAAAGCCATTTTATCTATTCTTAAAACTTTTATGGAATCATCTGGAACTCTGATAAACAAATATCATGGAAAATTTTAGGGGCTAATATTCGTAGGTGGGCTAATTTTCCGTGATTTTTCCAAAAAAAAGATTTGCCAATTTCCATTTTTTATAAAAAATTATTAGCCCAAATTTTACAATATAAAATTATTTTATGTTAAAAATCGCCAACATTATATAGAGAGTATATATAAAATAATTATAAATTGCAATAATTTTACAAATACATCAATAAACATTTTATAGTTTGCATATTATGTACGAGTGAGATTCGCCAATTTTTTAAACTTCAAAATAATTTTCCATCCTTAAAAATGTCTTATTTTTTAATACCAATAATGTAACCCAACGATTCCTAGCTTGTACTTTGGGTTTCAATCTAGGTGCATTTCCTATGAAGTATATGGGCTTTCCGCTCAGCCTCACCTCCCTTAGGGTTTTGGGATGGAAGGACCTCCTTAACCACCTTCATAATTGTCTTCATAATTGGGCTCTCTGTGCTTTGAATGCTCCTAGCTAGGTTATATTGCTGCGCTCAGTTCTCCAAGCCATCCTTGTTTACCAGTTATCAGGGAGAGTTGTCCCGAAAACCATCTGCAATAATGTGGTGAAGATATTCAGAAAGTTCCTGTGGCAAGGGGCTCAAGAAACTTGGAAACGTGCTCTCCTCTCATGGGATAAGCTCATTAAACTCAAAAACGCGGGTGGATTGGGACTACGAGACCCCTATGTGTTAAACAAGGTGATGGGTGCTAAACTATGGTGGAGATGGCTACACGGAGGAAGAGACTTATGGAAATTGATCTCGGAAAGAAAATATGATATGCCTAGAAGAATTGTAGGAAAATTGAAAATAGATGTCACCCCCAAAGGATCTAATAGCTGGAATCTAGCAGCCATTAACAAAGATCTTATTCGACAACATAGCTTCTGGGAAATACGAGGAGGTAGGACGGTTCTATTCTGGGAGGATTCCTCGTAGCAGAGGGAGAAATTATTTAACCGTCTAGATTTAGGTGAATTCTTCCTCTTCACAAACCTACCAAACATGAGATCGGTTGTTAACTACTGGTGTCATGAGGATTATGGGCAATGGCGAAAATGGAAGGGACAAAGACAATGGTCGAATTCCCCTGAAACACTCCAATGGAATAACTTTGAAAAGGAAATGAAAACTAGGAAATTGGTTTCGGCAACTGGGGAAGACATCTTGAAACGGGGTTACCGAAATAAAGGAATATTTACCATAAAAGAAGGCTATTACATGAAATCAAACAATATTCAAACCATAAAAGTTCCAATATGGAAAAAAATATGGGCAGCCAAACACTAGCCAAAAGTCGAACACTTCCTTTGGCTTCTAAGCCATCATAAGGTTCTTACCTAGGACCAGTTGCAGAGAAGAGGAATGCAGGGACCTTCACTCTGGAAAATGTGCAATAGGCATGAGGAGAATATATAGCAATTACTTAATACCTGTGAGCTGGTAAAAAATCTTTGGTGGAATATTGCTACAATCTTCCAAAAAACTAACATAGACAACACTAGCATTAATCAGACTATCATAAATTGGAGAAAACGGGGATAAAAATGCAAAGTCTTGAATAAAGCATAGAGGTTGTCAATGGGATTTATTCTCTGGGGCATATAGAAATAAAGAAACCATAGAATCTTCAGGGAGGAAGCTAGAAATATATACCAGATATGGCAGGTGATTTTGGATAATATTCGTGAGACTATCTTAGTAGAAAAGTGGACTGAGGAAGACTGGATGATGACTAGCAATGAAGGCCGTATCCTGGCCATGTTGAATCTAAAACCCCAAATGCTAGCTAAATCCTTATGGAAATATAAACCACTGAGGAAAAACCCATAATATTTTTTCCAGATGCCCCAACCTAGGTTTCTAAAACTTAATTATGATGGGGCATCTGAAGGAAACCCAGGGTAGGCAGGAGCACGTGGAATATTTCAAAACTCTCAAGATTCATCGTGTAGGGTCTATGCGTTGGATCTTGGGTTTGCTACGAAAAATGAATCTCAGTTAATGGCGGTAAAACAAGGGCTGATAATCGCAGTCCAAGAAAAATACCACAGAGTCATTGTTGAAGGGGATCCGATGATGGTAATAGGAGTATTATGAAAGTTGCAGTAATGGACTCCATGGGAAAAAATAATCCAAAGCTGGAGGACAACAAGACTCATTCATGAGATCAGTTTAGTAATACAGGATATTGGCTACCTTATCCCCTCGCATGTTCGTAGAGCGGGGAATGAGGCTGTAGATTATTTATCCAATTGGGGTTGCAGTAATGAGAGTATCCAGTTGAAATTAACCAAGATGACAGGGCATGCGACATTGAGATACATCCATTACAGCTCATCATAGACAGAGATAAAGAAAAATATAGAGACCCTCGATCAGGGTGCCAAGTGGAGGATGGGGAGATACGGGTGGTGTCATGCAGCGGCACGCACCACACCGTCAATCAAGGTAATTAAGGCTAAAGCTCGTAGTTGGCCGGGGGCAGGTACGATCGCACGTCACTTCATAATGGCTGCAGACGGAAACTCTGGGTGCCAACTAAGAATGTCATATCAACATTGGAAAAAGTGACGCATGCATAATGGGTTAAGGGAGGAAGGGATGAGGATACATCGCATTGTTTTCGACCGATGGAAAGTTGAAGGAGGAACCGAGGGCAAGGAGGCTGCAGGTATACTACATCACCTGGTTATTCGGTATGTGATGTATCTGGTTAGTTACATTATTAATTTACCTGTTCCTGCTCACTGTAATAACAATGGCAACCTCAATTTCATGGGTGGTTTATTTGGTTTTCATGCAGCTTGTCGATGTAAGTGTCTGTCTCCTTATGAATTCTAGAATAACTCTGATTTCCTTTGTTATGCATGGATAGAAGGGTGTTCTAAATTCTCTTGTGGTCATATGCAAGATAACTTGTTGTTTTTGGTTTTCCCGACTCCTCTAGTTGATCCCAGCTTCATAACCCCTTGTCAGTTTCTATTTGATCAAAATATGGCCTTCACTCTAGTTTGTAAGGAAAATTCTTCTCAGGCTATGACTCTATGTTTAGGAAATAAGGTTAATTTGGTCTGTAAGGAAAGTTCTTTTCAGGCTATGGTTTTGTGTCTCGTCAGTAACGATAATGCATATCAGGCCTATGAGACTGCATGCATGGCTATGCAGGATATTCCTGCTCGTGTCCTTACCCTTTACTCTGTTCACCACAATTGTTTCATTCAGGGAACTGCACCCGCAGGGCATGAGAGTTTTGGTCTGTGTTTATAAGCCGGTTATCTTTGCTTTATATCATGCCTTTGGCCTGTCAATTAGGGAGGGTAATCGTAGTCTATGTTTTGTTAGCTAGTTCCTTGGTCTTTATGGGTTATGGGCTATGGACTTATGCTCCCTACCCTTATCTTCCCCTCTGTTCACCTTATATGCTTCTACCACCTTCAACCGTAATAGCATGGAAATCTGCACTTTGGTATCGACTGCTTCGAAGGAAGTTGTGGGCCCCATAAGTTATTCCATGCAAACCATTATTGACTTTATCATATACAGGCCTATTTAAAATTTTCACAGGTGTTGCTCAGTCTTTGTCAGCGTTTGTCCTTTCGATTACAAAAATGGTAAAAGGTCAACCTGTCAAACATCAGGCAAAGGAAAAAGGGAAGCAGAAGCTTCCAAAATCCACAGTTGTACCCAGCAAGGGAGGCAGAAAAACAAAAAAATAGGTCATGGAAAATCTCTTTGATATCTACTCCACATGAAACCCACCACAGGTTTGCAATCTAATTCAGGGCTAGGAGAGATAATGCAGCAACAAAGAAGAAGGCATAGAACAACATGAGGACACCATGGATTTCATAACAGACCTAGGGAACACAAGAGGGAGACTGTCCCTTTTTCACTAGTCTATCCATACTTATTGGACTCTCAAATGTGTATTGGCTAAGGCCTTGCTGAGTTTACATGAAATGGAAGGAAACCCCAACATGGTTTCAGTTATGCAGGAAATTAAAAGGGGAATTCAAGAGATTAGAGTATCTCAGCATTATGCTACAGCTCGAATTAGAAGAATTGAGGGGAAACTTCAATCTATGTAGCAAGTAAACATGTCGGGCTCTACTATTAAATAATCGGCTCCTATCGACTCTTAAGACGGTTGATTCATGTTTTTCTTGGTTTCCAATGAATTTTGTGGCTAGCATTTACTGTTTTCAGTTAGACTTTGTTAGACACAATAAAATGGACATAGCATCTAGTATACGGATGACATTGTTTCAATACTGGATGGCATTTAACTCTTTAAGGTGGCCAACAAACGTAGTTTCCTTCGGGCAGGTTGAGGTCACCAAGTTTTTATATGTTGCAACCTGCTTTCTTTTTGATAAATAGAAACTAGTAAGGCACTAATAAATTTAACAATTTTTTTTTATAAAATTATTAATATTGAATTAAAATTAACAATGAAAAACTAATTTGGTCTTAAGAATTAAAAAATATTTTTTAAAGACAAATAGTGAAATTTTAATGATAAAAAAGGGGTTAGGCTTTTCACAACCAACCCAAAAGGTTACAACATTTCCCTCAAGCACATCAATATGCTTTTAAAAAATCAACATATTAAGAGGAGATATATATCATTCATTACAGAGTTGAATCACTACAAAATTTAAATAATACATTACGTTTCAAGGAACAAAAACTACACCAATAATATAGTTTTATCGTCTACGTTCTTATTTTTTTATCAACTCTGGTCCTGTTAGTTGAAGGTTCGTTAAGTGAGTGTAACATATTCAGTCGCCACCCTTTCCTTTCCCTGTCATCTCCAATCTTCTAAATGCACGATTCACACGCCATCAGTCCTTTCCTAAGTTCCACATAAGGCAAGGATTGATTGACAACCCTGCCACAACCCATGCATGTCATCTCCCTTCAATCATCCAGGCACTGTAAAGGATGACAACACTCTTATCTAGCATTCTCATGAGACTTCACTTCTCCCCTCATTCTCAATTTTGTTGTTTTTGAGGTTTGAGTTCAATTTTTTTTTTCATGGGAGGAATTGCTCTAGTTATGGATACATGGAAAATGCAAACCTAGAGTTCAGTTGCATGTTTTGCATAAAAATTTGCCAACTCGTTGAGCCCTCATAGGATATGTAGGCAGGTTATACTTCTAAGTCCTTTCCCTCGGGTTAATGCTTTACATGCTTGGAATTATAGATTTTTGTTTTCAAAGGGTTTGTTCGTATTTAGCCTGTCTACTAGGATTTTTGAGTCTCCTAAAACGACTACTAAATGCTTAGTCAATTCAGTAAAATTTTGTTCGCCAATTTCAAGAGTTATGGCTTCTACTTCATGATTAGTGAGTCTTCCAAATCCCAGTGTGAATCTATGAATCTAGTTCCCTCTTGGATCCCATATAACTCCTTCTACACCCACCTCCCATGGATTCCCCCTTGAGGCTCCATCAAAGTAGAGGCAGAAATTGTTCTACTCTTTTAGCCAGTTGTTTAAGTTTTCCTTGTTAATTCTCAAGAGAAATCCTTCACTGAGGTCTTTACGCTTCATGTGGTGCAGACTATTCATGGGGGAGAAAAACTTTAGCCACTCAAATTCTCAACAACTAAGGTTCTTACCTAGTTTAATATTTCTTATTTATTCTTGCAAGGTTTCACAGAGAAGGCCTAATGCCTCTGTAGTCGTCTGTGGAGGGGTCAAGATATATTTTCCAAATATGGTTTCATTTTGAGCAAGCCATATCTTTCATAGTAGATATTTGGGAAAAAAATCTAACTTTGCTTTATGTAAGGTTTTCCCCTCATAGTTCTTAGATAATTGATAAATATTTTCTCAAAAATGTATTCTATAACTTCGAGAGTGGGGTTTGTGTTAAGCAAGTTGAAATGTGAAATGTATGAGGCTTGATGAGTGAACTCCCAATGGAGAAAGAGATGTTGGGAGGTTTATTCTTACTTTTTACATAGATAACATATCAAAGGGCCATGAATTCATATTCTCTTTAAATTTTCTCTTATTAAGACTTTTTGATGTTGTACAAGCCAACTAAAGAAGTTCACTTTGGGCACATCTGATTTGTTCCAGATGAATTTCCAAATCGTATACTTTGGTTTCATCAATCCGGAGTTCCATAATTTCCCGGCATACCTTAGTTTTACCATGTATACCCCTTTTGGTCCCCAACCTTGTGTGTCATGCACCTGCAATCCTATTGGAGCCTAGGGTATAAGGATCTCTAATAGTTATATAAAACTACCTTGGAGATGGGGGGAATTTCCATTTCCTTCCACCCTTTATAGCTTTATGACTCTTCCTCCCTCCATTTTCATAAACCACTTAGTCTATGAACTCCCTTTCTACAGAGGTAATACTCCAATGCCTTGAATTCGTGGAGATATTTTAAGGGAGGTAGATCCATAATTTTTTCCTCCCATAATTTTATTGAGAAACGATTCCCTAAGATCTCCCATAATTTTTTTGAGAAACGATTCCCTAAGATCCAATGGAGGTTTTTTCCAACAAGACCTATTTCCCTTGCATTCTTTTCCAAATTGACAACCCCATTGTTCACATAATGTTTTGAGGGTTGTCTAGGCATCTCAATCTTTCCTCCCAAAATTATTTTTTTGTGGAAATGTTTTCTGCCAACTTATTGATACAAGTGACCATTCTCCAAGGGATTTTAGATCGTAGGGATAGGTTCATATGGTTAAAGTCCTTTATGTTTAGTCCCCCTATGAAACCAGGGCTTTGGTTTTCTTCCATTACACTAGATGGAATTTCCCATAGCTATCTTTTCCCCCTTTCCATAAGAAGTTTATAATCATTTTATCCATAAATTATAAGTATCTCATTAGGGCTAAGGGTTGAGATTTGGTAGATCGGTAGGGTCAAGAGAACTGCTTGAATGAGGATCCTCTTTCCCACCAGGTTAAGCTAGCGTACCCCCCAATTTTTTATCTTTCTTTCTAACTTCTGAGCTAGTCTTGATGGGTCATTTACCACTGTATGCTTTAGAGATACTGGTATGCCTAGATACGTGAAATAAGAGTATGAATGGATCAGGGAGAACCCAAGCCTCCTTACTATGTGGGTCATATTTTCCATGCTAGCATTGCATCCATAGACATTGCACTTGTCATTATTTGTAAGGTTTCCTGAATCTTGACAAAAGAGATCCATATTCTTCCTAAATATTTTTACTATTATTGTAAATTCCCCTCCTAGCAATATGGTCTCATATGAAAATTATGCATGGTTGATGTCCTTTACCCCCTGCACAATCACTACCCTAGGAATATTCCCATACCATCTTTCCTTATCCAATTTTCGGCTCAATGTGTTTGCCACTACCACATATAGCAGTGGGGAGAGGAGGTAGCATTACAGTAATTTTCCAATGAGAGGGAATATGTCATCAAATCGTTACGTCGGTTTTGTTGATGGCGCTTGCCATAGCACAGGGAACCTGTCCTCCGCGGCATGGGCACTCTTTGCCCCTGATGGCGAGTTGATTAATTTACAAGGAATTTCTTTGGGTCAGACAACTAACAATATTGCTAAATATAGTGTGATCATCGACCTATTATCGGATGCTATTGATATCGGAATTAGAGATTTGGTTGTTAAATTAGACTCACGACTCGTTGTGTATACAATTAAATGGACATTATTTTATGCAAAATCCTCAAATTTTGTGTATGTATTTGTGTGTTCAATTATTGGAAAGGAATTTTGATTTGATCACATATCAACATATTCCAAGACGTTTAAACACATTAACAGATATATTAGCAAATTGTGTATTAGATAGAAATTTGCACAACATGTAAAAAAAACCAACACATCATTTTGATACACAAGTAGCCATAGAAACATGCAGATATATATAATATCGGGTCTGTCAAGTTGGTTACATCCAAAACCTCCAAAAATATGTGTTCTGCGACAAAAATAATTGTTTGGGAGAAGGAATGCTTTAGAGCTTCGGTGAAGGACTCATTTTCACCAAAGGGAGGCCTCCAACATCAAGGCCTGGTTTGTAAGCTCTTTCTTTCATATTTATCAATAAAACATCTGATGTTTTCTTTCTATATTTGTTTAATATTTTATGCAAATATTTTGGTACTCCTTGATCTAATAAATAGCTAATGTTTATGAATATTATGTATTGTATTATGTTTTTTGTTGCCTCTTGATCATCCACAGGAATTCGTGTGCCACCAGTAGCAAGGAGTGAGCCTAAAAGGATCGTGGATCAAAGTCATCATAAAAAGATTCAAATATAGCGTTGGGAAAAAGGTACTTCTATCTCTTTTCTTCTCGCATTTTGAATATTAGCTAAGAAATATTTTCATTAGAAATTATCTCAAGTTTCTAGACCTAGTCTAGGGCTACAGATATCGCCTTTATCCGCAAAGGGGATTTATCTTGACAACAAACCTCTTCATGCTATTCACCTGCATAAGAAATCATTCCTCCACAAGATTAATCCTTAAAATCCATATCAGAAAGTGACATAGATACATACATAGATACATATATATAATTATTAGCATAGAAAAATTATAATCTTGTCATACAACGACATACATATACACATATATATACATATAAATATTTAGCATTAAACAACAATGATCCATGATGACCCTGTCAGACATGAAATACATACATACATACATGTATACATATATGAACATCAACATAACTTATGATCACATCATAGTTACTAGATATCAACGCTATATTTGATATCTCCAAAAAGAGAAGAAAAGAGATATCAACGCCTTAGAAATGAGCTACTTCGAGGGGGAAACTTCCAATACATTACATAAATGAACAATTCTTGGATGATACATTTCAAAAAACCTCCTTTCTATATATAGGAGTCCATGAGGCCATAATGTAATCCTAGTGGGCCACAATGTAATCCTAGCCGACCTAACAATAATAATTTAAGGGCACAATAATAACAAAATGGGGGTTACAAGGGTACAATAATAACAATAAGGGGGGCTACACTAACATAATAAGGGGCTACACTATTAATATAGGGACTTAACATGCCCCTCTCCTTCAAACAAGTGTTGTCCTCAACGCTTGATTATTTCTTGATGCTTCTGTATAAAATTCTCATCCTCCCATGTGGAATATTCTACAGGAAATTTCTTCCACTTGCTGAGATACTCTGAAATTGACCGTACTTGTCGAGTTCTTCTTTCTATTATTTCTTTAGAACTTCTTTCAATGTGATGTTGATCTTCCTATTGTTTTATTTGATTCTGCACCAAATTTAGGTTATCCTTTGAGAGTTGGAGAACTTGTTTTTGATGCTCGATGTGATCTTCCACTACTTTACCATCCATATTAGATTTTATTTGATCCTTCAAACCATCCAATTTAGCCTTCATTTCTTCTTTTAAACCATCTATGTCATCTTTAGTTTCTCTTCGTAAGATCGAAATTTTTTGCACTTGGTACCGTAATTTTGATATCTCATATTGCAATTCTTCCTCCTCATGCGTCATAGTATAGCTTTCTAAGGGATTAATTGGTATGAAATTATTTTTTGGAGGCATAATAGAACCCATTACTACCAAAAATTCTTCAATATGCCCTTGGAATCAATTCAACTTGATTCTTCAAACAAGATTTATGCAATTCGGAAAAAAATACACACCTTTTACTTGCTTTTGAGGAGCTTGATATTGAAATTGTATTATCTCTGTGATTGCGGCCCTTCAATATTTTAAATTCAGCACTAAAGTATCCCTCTGAATTATCTTTTGAATGCCACAGGTCTGACTTGATTTGGATTCTCCAAGACAAAGTTGTGTCCAATCTCCCACAATGACCTAATTCTGGACTGGTTCAGTAGAGTGAACTTGTAGGACTTGCCACGTGCCATTGTTTCGTCCTTTGTCTCTGAAATTGATATCCAAGAAACTACAGTCCGTTTAATTGCGACCAATTTTTACGACACTCCAATCCGATCCCCAGAGAGAGAGTTATTGCACTTTTCCCACGATCACCTCTTTGAGATGAAATTCAGGAGCCTGAAAAAACACTACCTTCCACAGATCATATCTCCAAAAATATTACGAACCAATCTCTGAAATTTTTTTATGAATTTCCTCAGGATTTTAGGTTCGCACCCTATGAATTTCAGATTATGAACCTTCGTAGAAAACAAATTATAGTGCAAATTCCACGATGACCTGTTTAGGAGCCTGAAAAAAGACCTAACTTCCATAGATGATATCTCCAAAAATATTATGAACCAAGATCTGAAATTTTTTGGAAATCTTCCTCAGAATTTTGGCTTTGTACCCTAAAAATTTCAGCTTCTGAAACTTCGTAGAAAATAATTTATAGTGAAAATTCCACGATGACCTGTTTGGAGCAGCGAAACCCTAGAATCCGAAGCTCTGATACCAAATGTTGTGTAACCAGCTCCAAAAAGAGAAGAAAAGAGATATCAACGCATTAGAAATGAGCCACTTCGAGGGGGCAACCTCCAATACATTACATAAATGAACAATTCTTGGATGATAAAGTTCACAAAACCTCCTTTCTATATATAGGAGTCCATGGGGCCATAATGTAATCCTAGTGGGCCACAATGTAATCCTAGCCAACCTAACAATAATAATTTAAGGGCACAATAATAACAAAATGGGGGTTACAAGGGTACAATAATAACAATAAGGGGTTTACACTAACAATAATAAGGGACTATACTATTAATATAGGGACTTAACACTAGATAGCATAAGGTCTAGCTCAAGAGAAATTCCTTTATTTGTGCACAACATGCACACCTTTGAGAACAATAGTTCCCAACATAGCCAAGGATTCTAACACCTCATTCACTCTACCTTTTATGTGTAAATAAATTATGCCCTATGCATGCATATGTCCAAGATTCTCCTGATCTCACACTATTTTAACTTCATGCAAAATACATAATCTATTCCACCATTGATCATTTGCGGAAATTAAATCAAGATTGCAATGCACACATGAAACAATAAAAAATCACACACATTAACACAGTTGTTTAACGGGAAAGCCTGAAGCTGAAAACCCCAACTATCTGTATATAATATATTTCATAGATATCATGTAACATTCCTCATAAAAATCTGATCATATCAAGCTCTCAATACAATACAATCGCTACACACTAATCAGGCCCGATCTTCGAAATCCATACACCAATATTTGCCACCTACTCGCCTGCCTCTACTGCGCAATCCCTGCTGAAGAATGGCTCTGAATGAAATCGAATTTCTCCAGCCTTGCTCACGCAATCCTCATTGGCATCTCCACTGAGTGTTTGATGCAATCAATGCATCACTATAGTCACAACTGATAGTCACACTTTCTCTTTCACCTATCTCTCCACTGGCCTCCACTGAAACTTCCATGCATTGTAGTTAACTGATGTATTCTTCAGTTGATTAATGATTATTATTTAGTGAATTAATTAACTAATTAATTCACACCACTTTCACTAGTGTATCAATCAGTTAGACTAGATACAACTAGCTCAACTGAGTCTAACTGAGTTAAACTAAATACAACTCCACCAACTACCTCTCCAACTCCACCAAACTCTGTCACATGAGTTCTAACTGAAGTCCTCATGCAATAGCTCCACTAAACCCTGGGGTAGCGTATTCCTTCTTTCGATTAGCATGCCACATGCATGCACTTAGCGAGTGCTCCAAAGAGAATAAGACATGTTTAGAGTCCAAATATTATTAAGGGCTAATAATATTTGACTGACCTATTTTTAGACAGGCTGTCTAAAAATAGACTTCGACCTGTATGTCTAAAAATATAAGTCCATATATTTTTACCAACTCGACCAATCATCCAAGAATAGCATACTGCAACTCCTAGACCATGCTCCATATGTCTAAAAATAGACATAGTCTAAAAATAGACTTTGCGCCCAAAATCACTTGTGCACCTGTGTGGGCCCCTAGTTTAGGTGATATTATTTTTCCAACTAGGATCAAAGGATGATGTTTCGGGATGCACTCCTTCTTTATTTCCTTGTTGCAATCTTCAACGATCCCTCTCAACAAAGAGTTGTCTTTGCATGCGACATGCGACTCCATGCATTTGCCACCTGCGGCCTTTGCAAAGCGCCACCAACTCCATGCATAACTCTACCAAATCTTCCAAAGGCGAAAGGCTCCAAACAACTCAATCAGTCTTAATGCATCTATCCTCAAAGTCTTCGACTTCTGCTGTTACCAACTACACATGTCTTCAAGAACCACTGCGCTGTTGAACTTTGCACGCATGCACTCTGCATTAGCTGTCAACTATGAACCGCACTCCAGTATCCGACACTGTCACTTTGATTTGCCTGCATCAATCTAACTGATCATGCTATTGCTGCTCTATGGGCTCCTCATAGCTAGGTTCAATTCATGAGATCCACACCATCTCAATGAATCCTTCCCAGAAATCTCCTCTTGGGATTACTCATGCATGTCGCCCCACCTCTCACCTGGTGATATAGCTGCATGCACTCCCTCTGCCCATCTGGCACAAAATTTCTCTGCATGAGTGGTTGCTCCCACTTTGTGATCCTCATCTTGTGGGCACTACATCCAGAGGTTCATTCTTACCGCATACGAAACTTGCTCCCTCTCGAGCTTCAATTGCATGTCTTTCTTGCACTACCCAATAGTAGGAAGCTCCGTAGAAATCCCATCTAATTCAAGTCTGTAGAGATTCTTGGCTCGAATCCCAACCTTCTTGACTTGTCTTGTTGCTTTGTACCAAAGGAAAACTTTTCCCTCACTAAAGACAACATCATACCCTTTATCCTCTAACATTGCGATTGAGATTAAATTCTTCTTTAAACCTGGAACATGCACTACATCTTGTAAAAGAATGATTTTACCTGACTCCCTCTGAAAGGTAATGGTACCAATGTCGGTCACATTGTATCGTCCATTTTCGCCCAACTCAACATGCAAATAGAGATATTTCTCCACCAAGTCACTGAAAAAGTTCGCATCTCCCGTCATGTGAAAGGAAGCACCACTATCAAAGTACCACCCCGATCCCAATGCACTAGACACCATGCATGTGATCAATGAGAATTCAAGCTCAAATTGCAAGGCAAGAGCCTCACTAGCTGCAGCTCCATAGCCTGCTTGTTCTTCTTCTTATGTGGACAATGTGTGGTGAAATGCCCATGTTCATGACAGTGAAAACACTTCACTTTGGACATGTCATGCTCTTTTCCATGTGCACCGGATTAAGAAGGATTTTTCTTCCCCTTCCCTTTCCTTGCTTTGGCAGCCAAAGCGCAATCCTCTTCATCATCATTCTTTTATGAAGAGCCATCCTTGGTACTCTGCCTTATCTCCTCCTGCACAAGATCCGACCAAAGTTGCTCCCATCCTGGAAGTTTCTCCCAACCATTGACAGAGTCCTCGTAGCTATGCCAACTCTTTGGAAACCCAAGGAGAGCCAAGCTCACCAAGTCTTCTTCATCCACACTAACTCCTACACTCCCAAGCTCATCCTTGCAGTGGACAAACTTTGTCAAGTATATCGGAATAGTGTCATTCTTCTCCATTTCTATTTTCCTGAGCTTGTCTTTAGGCGCCAACTTCCTCTAGTCACTTCTGCTTTGGAACAATTCTGTCAAAGCCTTCCACATTAAGAATAGAGTGGCTTTACCGTGAAGGTTGGACATAATTTGGTCCTTCACAACTTCCAATAGAATCCTTCGACACCTTGCTACCTTCTTTTTCCATGCGTCAAGTGCGGCTGCATTGCTAGAACCTGGTTTAGGAATTTTAGCATCTATGAACTCCTTCAACCCATTATTATCCAGCACCGCCTCCATCCTATCCATCCATTCAATATAATTCGAGCTCCCATCAAGGGCATACTCCAATCGCAATCCATTGAAAGACATTTCAATGAATGCTCAACTTTGACACCAAGAAAACACTGTAGAAAATTCAAATTCCACCAGCACAAAACTCAACCGCTTCAATAATTGCAATTTCTCTGATCAAATGCTCTGATACCATGTAGAAATTATATGCACTACACATGCATATGTCCAAGATTCTCCTCATCACACACTATTTTAACTTCATGCACAATATAGAATCTATTCCACCATTGATCATCACATGCGGAAATTAAATCAATTGTAATGCACACATGAAACCATAAAAATTCACACACAATAACACAGTTGTTTTAATGGGAAAGCCTGAAGCTAAAAACCCCAACTATCTGTATACAATATATGTCATAGAGATCATGTAAAAATCCTCATACAAAGCTTATCACAAGCTCTCAGTACAATCCAATCGCTACACACTAATCAGGCCCGATCTTGCAAATCCATGCACTGATCTTTGCCACCTACTCGCCTGCCTCTACTGCGCAATTCCTGCTAAAGAATGGCTTTGGATGAACTCAATTACTCCAGCCTTGCTCACGCAATCCTCATTGGAATCTCCACTGAGTGTTGGATGCAATCAATGCATCACTATAGTCACAACTGATAGTCACACTTGTTCTTTCACCTATCTCTCCACTAGTCTCCACTGAAACTGCCATGCACTATAGTTAACTGATGTATTCTTCAGTTGATTAATGAGTTATTATTTATTGAATCAATTAACTAATTAATTCACACCACTCTCACTAGTGTATCAATCAGTTAGACTAGATACAACTAGCTCATGTATGTAGCGAGTTAAGGCGAACACAACTCCACCAACTACTTCTACAACTCACCAAGCTTTGTCACATGAAGTTCCTAGCGAGTCACTCCATGAAATAGCTCCACTAAACCCTCGGGAATAACGTAATTCATACATTCGCTCTTGTGCCACATACGACGCATGGTGAAGTACTCTAAGAGAATAAGATAATGTTTAGAGTCCAAATATTATTAAGAGCTAATAATATTCGACATATCTATTTTTAGACTGGCAGTCTAAAAATAGACTTTGCCCAATATGTCTAAAAATAGAAGTCCATCTATTTTTCCAACTTGACCGAACATCCACAAATAACATCCTGCAACTCATAGAATATGATCGACATGTCTAAAAATAGACATAGTCTAAAAATAGACTTTGCGCCAAAAATCACCTGTGTGGGCCCCACCTGGTTTAGGTGATTATTTTCCAACTAGGATCAAGGATGCTGTTTCAAGATGCCTCCTTCACTGTTTCTTGTTGCAATCTTCAACATTATGTTGCCTTCCTCATGTCTATATTGCCACCATCCATTTATCATAATGGACCCAACCAGTCCAACTGACTGTCATAATATTTCCTTCTGTTATTCTTACTCATGCACTGAGCTTCTTCATCTATGTCTTTCATTAACTATTAGGTACCACAAAGCTCTCCCCTAGCTCCATAAAATTTCCTCTTTCCAAACTAGTTCCCAAGACTCTAAAAAAAAGGCAAGGAAAAGAACAAGAAAAACCAAGAAGAAAACCATGAAAGCCAATAACAATATGACACCACAAACAAAGTGGCAAGGCCTTGCAATATACATAAAAAAAACCACAAATAAAGCTCAAAAAATCACTAAATACCAAAAGTACAAGACCATCAACAAACACTATGACTCAATCCCCATGGTTCCCAATGATTCCACGGGAAAGCTCAACTCGAGCCTTCTTCAAGATCTCATGGAAGTTTCTTTTCCATGAAATCCCCTGCATCATACTTCCATAAACAGATATTGTCAGTGCATAAATAAACATAACAAAAATCTAGTTACCTCACTTTTTTGTGCCAATCACGCTGCCTTGTAACTGAACACGCACATGTCAGTCACATGTTCCAAAGATCAAGACAATATATCTGTCAATTTGAAACCAACCTTTACCAAGACTAGCAACCATGTCATAATAAACAATCAAATCACATTCATCGGTCATAATACATAATGATACAACTATCACCTACTTGCACTCAAGTACATATCAACTATCTCAATGAATATTTGTTATTACAACCATCTTAAAGCAAGATCATTCCTTCATGCAATTATTACAGACACATATAATCATATCATGTGATCAATAAAACATTCAAACAAACTATAAATGTACCATGTTAGATAAATCAACTATAAGACATAGTAGACACCAAACACTCAAACAAAAAATAGACAACATCGTCAACCAGTCAACCACCTAGTATGTGACATAAGAAAACTCATACCTTAATGTCATAACCATAACCATCTTCCTAGGTCAATCCAATTTAGCATGACACATATAACATCAATATATTAATACTATAACCCTAATCATCAAGTTAACGAACATATAACAACAATGATTTAATCATGTAACATAATAATCAACGACATGTAGCATAGTCATTACGTTAATTAACATAAAACATTGAAAATTTAATCATATAACATAATGATCAAGCTAACTAACATAACACAACAACAAAAATTCATACAACAACATTTTACTATCATTCATGAATATATGACACATGTGCATATGACTACACTGATCAACTAGCATTTGTCACACATGTAACCATAATAAAAATAGAATGAAAAACATGTAAGTAACCTTAATGTTTACAACAATCATGAATCAAATGCATGCATGTTTGTATGACGATCTTCTCTTAACCCAAAGTCCATTGTTGCAACTTCACTTCACTTATCTGCATCTCCTGCTCTATCTCAACCAACACATTAGCATCATAACATACCAATATCATCATGATGACCTAATTTCATACAATGACCTTATGCACAAAAACCTTCACCAAACCAATGCAAACTTGACCCTATGCACCGACTTGACATATATAACCAATCATGAACGCCCAATGCATGTTCCACATATAGCATCACATAAGAAAGCATACACGGACAACACACAATCATGACCAATATGTAACCCTAGATGATTAGAGGCTCAATATTTATATAAAAAATGAAAATGCTCAGAAATTCTCCAAACCAGAATGATCACATAGACCTTGTCGCCAGGATTTTGGTGCAATTCATTTCGTCCAAATCCGACTCCAGATGAAGAAGTTATGACCTGCTGTCCATTTTCCGAAACAAGTAAAAAATGTGCAGAACAGTGACAAATTGATGGCTCGGCAGTCCAGTCAGCACCTCAAGAATATTTAGGGAATATTCTCCAATTTTCAGCCAATGACACTATGACAAGTGTCATAGTTAGATTCACCAATGACATTGTGACAAGTGTCACAGTAAGATTCGCCAATGATACTTGGGAATTGAATTTGTTTTCCTCCTATTCTAAGGATGAATGAGATTTTTTTTAGGTTGGAGTAGTCCAACCAGAGCTGGACATGTGGTGCAGCCAGAGGCTGCCATGTGTCCCCTCTGGTGTGGAGATGTATCTATATATGGTGCACATATTATTCTAAACCTAATGTTTTACGCCTTAGCCATGGTGGAGGACTTATATTAAACTGGAAGAGCTATATAGTGAAGGCCTTTACATAGTTGGCAGACAGGGTTAACAGGTGGCGGATGGACAACTAAACTGGCAGAGGCGTATATGATTTATATTCCAAAGTTTTAAACTTTGGTTATATGGTATTGTAACACAAAACAAAATACAGTGCAGGGGTCGGGGTCGAACCCACGACCACACCCATGCTACACGAGCACACTACCATCTCTTCTACCCCATGGGTCTTAACTGATAAGATCTCCACACATATTTGAATTTTGTATGCAGCACTATCGGGGGTCCAGAGTGGGCCAACCCCCTCCCATATGAATGTAAGTGGAGAACTAAGGGGCAAGCGCACCGACAAGAAATTTCAAAATAGTTAAACCATGTTTATTATGCCACTAATCTGGGATTAACACCTCCATAACCACGATGAAATATTAATCTAATACACCACTAATCTAATGGATAACGCATAGTTTAATGACACACTTATTCACTAATTCGTAATTAAATGTGTGTTAATTGCAGTTAAGGATAACAAAGGTTTTGGCAAGAGCGCTATTTTAGGGAGGAACTCCAGAATTAACGGAGTTATCTGGACCTTTTCCAGATTTGGTGGAGAAAATGTAGGAAAATTGGTTTTTTCCATAACTAAGGCAATTTTCGATCAATTTTGGCTTAGGAAAAGTCATTCTTGGTAGATTTTGATGTTTTGGAGCCATTGGAGCAGGCTGCAGAGGCAACAAGAGACTGTAAACAACATTTTTTCACAATTGAAGCTAACACAAAGGCGCATGCCATGGAAGCTGGACCAAGGAGATGTAGCCCAGGAGGGGTGAAATCCTTCATGAAAACCATGTATATTTGATTCCGTTGTCATGGTTTGCTATGTGTTTATATGCTACTATTCCGTATTTATTTTCCATTCTTTTATGTTCATGAATTCAACTTAATCTCCACAAGTTTTTTTTTTATCAATCATAAGCACATCTATAAACCCTTGTACAAGAAGAAAATATAAGAACTTTCATATTAAATCTGAAACTGATATTAGAACAACAATAACTACAATAAAATTCAGATCAAGATGGTATCAGAGCAAATATTAATTTCTTTCTCTGCTTGAGATTGTGCAAGAAGGGTTTTAATAGTTGCAATTTTGTTCAAATTCTTACAAGGTTGAAGTTGCAAAGAGCTGAGAGAGCATCATCTTCACCCAAAGTTCCACTCATATATGCACTTGAAGCACCTTAAGTTATATCTCCAGAAGTTGAGATTGAAGAGGTAAAAATTGCACAAGAAGCTGAGTTGATTGAAAAGGTACAAGCATCAAAAGTTGAGCTTGAATCCTTAGCCATTATGTCAGGTGTTGGAGATAATCAAGGACATTTTGAAGAGGAAGATGTCAAGAGAGACTTCAATGGCATTAAGAGAATGGTTAAAATCATGTTTGATGCATTCACTGCAGAAAGGGCAGGAGAAGGTTTTAAGCCTCCACATGGAAAAGGAACTTCAGATGCTAAGAAGGATGAAGAGAAGAGTTCGAAGGGAAGTGGAGGAAAGCCACCTCCATCTCCACCATCCTCATCCTCGTCATCTTCATCAACATCATCTTCCACTTCCACCAAAAAAACCACCCACACTCATTCAAAAATCCCAAAAGGAAAAACTCCATTACTCAAGTTGGACATCAAGTTTGAACTTCCCATGTACAATGGTGAGGTAAATGCAGAGAAGTTGGACAATTGGATCTGTCAATTGGAAGTATACCACAAAATTCAGAATTTGAAAGAGGACGACATAAATATCTTGTTGGCTTCATTAAGGCTAGAAGGAGTAGCACTATTTTGGTGGGCGGCAAAGACTCAAGATGAAATGCGAATCCATGGTAAGATATCCATTTCCTGGGTTGAATTTATTTCTTCCATTAAAAGACAGTTTTATCCATTAGCCTATATGCAAAAAAATAGTTATGAGTTGATAAAACTTTAGGCAACTCAAGGCCAAACAGTTCAAGAGTATACCCAGGAGTTTAGAAAGAGGGTTTTGTTTTTAGGAGTAAACTTGAATTCCCAAGACACACTCTTGAAATACATTGGAGGTTTACATTCCTATTTGAAACATAATATCCTTATTTTTAACCCAAGCAACTTGGATGAAGTATGTGTGCAAGCCACGCATCTTGAAACAAGGGGAAATAACATACAGGAAGAGGGTAGTAAGAAGAAGCCATTCAAGGGTAACGAAAAAGAGAAGGGAGGAAAATGGAAGGGAAAGAAGAATGCCAGCATAAAGAAAGAAGGGGAGAAAACTACCTGAAAAAAATTGTTCTAAAGAAAGGCATGATGAAACCCACTATTGGAAACTACATCCCGAACTAACGCCTAAGAAACCAAATAACAAGGGGAAACAAAAAATGACTGCCACCACACAACATGATCTTGGATCCGATTCCAGAGATGAGACCAAGATCGTAGCCATGGTCAAAAAGGGAAAGGAAGCCATATCAAGTACTAGTTCCTCAAATAGTCACAACAACACTCCAAATGAAGACACAAGGATATAATTGTTCCATGTAAGAGTGATTTCAAATCATACAAAGATTGATGCCTTGTTTGAGAGTGGGTCACAAGCAAACCTGATTTCAGAAGACTTGGTCAAAAAGCTTAACCTTGAAACCACACCACATCATAAACCATACCCTTTGGGTTGGATATTTAAGAATTCCAATTTACAGGTTACAAGGAAATGCATATTTCGATTTTCTATTATTGCAAATTTTTTTGATGAAATCGAGTTAGATGTGGTTCCACTTAATATTTCCGGGATTATCTTGGGAAGTACATATTTGTATAACAAGAAAGTGGTGTTTCATCTTCATGAGAACAAACATCATATTCTTAAGGATGGGGTGGAATATATTGTGAGGGATCATCGCAAAATGCTGAATATTTCTTTAGTTAATGCATGGAAAATGAAGAGGCTAGTTAATGCAAGTAAAAATGTTGTGCCTCTCATGATCAAGAAAAATGATGATGTTGACTATGAATATTTTGAAGGATGTGATGAAAAATTAAAATCTGATTTGTTTGATGTGTTAATTCATCATGGCAAGATGTTTCAAGAACCAAGTGGGTTACCTCCCAAGAGGGGAATTCAGCATGATATTCAACTACAGTAGGATGTTCCACTTCCAAACATTGGTATGTATCACATGTCAATTATGGAGAGTTTGGAAATCAAGAAGAAAATACAAGAATTTCTAAGCAAAGGTATCATACGCCGATTCAACAATTTTTTTGGTACCAAAGAAGGACGAGACTTGGCACATGTGCATAGATTTCTATGCACTAAATAAAAACACAGTAAAGAATAGCTATCCACTCCCACACATTGATGATTTTCTTGATCAGTTAAAGTATGAAAAGTATTTCACTAAGCTAGACTTATGAGGTGGTTATCATCAAGTTAGAATAGTTGAGGAGGACATTTGGAAAAATGCATTTAAAACTAGGCAAGGATTGTTTGAGTGGCTAGTTATTCCATTCTGTCCGAAAAATACTCCAACTACTTTCATGAGAGTTATGAATGGTGTACTAAGACCATTTCTAGATGACTTCATCATTGTTTACACAGATGATATTTTTATATTCAACAAATCAATATATGAACATCTCATGCATGTGAACAAGGTACTCGACGTCTTGAAAAAATAGCAGTTATTTTTAAATATGTCAAAGTGTGAGTTTGGAAAAACTTCTTTAGTGAATTTTGGACACATTGCCGGGAGGAGGTGAGTTGAAGATAGACCCTTCCAAAGTAGAGGTCATTCTGAATTGGCCCAAGCCCAATACAGTTACAGAGGTAAGAAGCTTTTTTGGGACAACACAATATTGGAGGAAATTCATTGCTAATTTTTCTTCCATTGCAACTCTGTTACAGGCATTGAAAAGTGTCAAGAAAGTCTTCCATTGGGGAGATATGCAGCAAAAATCATTTGACGCTTTAAATACAAGGATTAGTTCAGCACCGATATTGGCTCTTCCAAATCTTAGACAACCATTGAGGTTCAAACAAATGCAAGTGATTACACCATGGGAGTATTTCTAATGCAACATGGTAAGCCTATTTCGTTTCATTCTGAAATTTGTAATGGAGCTGTGACTAAATATCCCACCTATGACAAAGATTTATATGCATTGGTACAAAGTGTAAAGAGATGGAAGCACTATTTTATGGGGAAAGATACCATTATCCATACCGACCGTCAGCCATTGTAGTACTTACAATCACAGTCAAAGTTGCAACAATCAAGACATTTCAGATGGATGGGATTTCTACAAAAAATTCATTTGGTTATCATATATAAAAATGGAATCCAAAATCAGGTAGCTGATATGCTCTTTAGGCCTGATTACAAGGACATGAAAGGGGTGCATTCTTCAATGTGAAAACATCATACTTACATCAAAGAAGGATGAAAGTCTGTGAGACAACCCCAAAGAAGGATGTGTAGAAATTTGAATAACTGATATATTATTCATTGAGATTCTCCTGATCACACACTATTTTAACTTCATGCACAAAATAGAATCTCATCTACCATTGATCATTAATTGGGGAAATAAAAACAATTGCATGCGCACATTAAAACCATAAACAAACACACATATGAACACAGTATTTTATGGGAAAGCTTAAAGCTGAAAAACCCCAACTATCTGTATATTATATTTCATAGAGATCATGTAACAATCATTATACAAAGCTCCTCACAAGCTCTCAATATAATCTTCAATTGCTACACACTAATCAAGCCCCGATCTAGCAAATCTCATGCTCCAATCTCTGCCACCTGATAGCCTGCCTCTACTATGCAATCACTACTAAAGAATGGCTCTGAATGAACTTGAATTGGTCCAGCCTTGACTGCGCAATCCTCATTGGCTTCTCTAATCATTGTGTGTTGCAAATCATGCAACGGTATAGTCACAACTGATAGTCACACTGCTCTTTCACCTACCTCTTCGCTGGTCTCCACTGAAACTGTCCATGCACTGTAGTTAACTGATGTATTCTTTAGTTGATTAATGATTTAATAATTAGTGAATTAATTAATAATTAATTCACACCACTCTCACTAGTGTATCAATCAGTTAGATTAGATACAACTAGCTCAATAACTCCACGAAAATCTGTCACATGAGTTCTAACTGAAGTATCCATGCAATAGCTCCACTTAACCCTCAAGAATAGTGTAATTCCTTCTGTCAGCTCCTGTGCCACATCTGTGCACTTAACTGAAGTGCTCCAAGAGAATAAGATGATGTTTATAGTCCAAATATTATTAAGAGCTAATAATTTTTGACATATCTATTTTTAGAATGGCAATCTAAAAATAGATTCTGCCCAATATGTCTAAAAATAGAATTCCATCTATTTTTTTCCCGACTTGACCAACCATCCACAAATAGCATCATGCAACTCATAGAACATGATCGACATGTCTAAAAATAGACATAGTCTAAAAATAGACTTGCGCCAAAAATAGCCTGCGGGCCCACTTAGTGAAGGCGACTTCCTTCCACTAAGCTCATCATCTTGTTGCAATCTCAATAGGATGAACCTGACTCTGAAGTACATATTCAAAGAAGAGTTACATAAACTATTAGATGCAGGTATCATATATCCTATATCTGACAGTGAGTGGGCATCTCCTCTTGTCCTAGTCCTATAGAAGAATGGGAGGTAGCGAATTTGAGTTGACTATCAATAACTTAACAAAGCCACCAAGAAAGGTCATTTCCCTTTGCCCTTTATGACCAAGTCTTGGATGGCCTTGCGGGGAAGAAGTTATTTTCTTTCTTAGATGGGTTCAGTGGGTACAATCAGATTCAAATCAGCCCTAAAGACCAGGATAAGACTACTTTCACCTGCCCTTGGGGTACCTTCACTTATAGAGTCCTACCCTTTGGGTTGTGAAATTCCCCAACTACCTTCCAAAGAGATGTTCTGAGCATATTTTCTAAGTTAGTCCATGACTCTGTCGAAATATACATGGATGATTTCACACCATATGGGGATGACTTCTAGGAGGCTCTCTCCAATTTGGGTAAAGTACTAAGAAGGTGCATTGAGATTAACCTCTCCTTGAGCCCAGAAAAGTGTGAATTCCTGAAGAAAGTAGGGGTTGTATTAGGACACTCCATATCCCAAGCAGGAATACAGGTAGACCCAAAAAAAATCACTATCATCAAAAGGGTACCTGCTCCTCAAAAGCAGAAAGATGTCAGGAGTTTCTTAGGCTTAGCTGGTTACTATAGAAGGTTCATCAAATATTTCAGTAATATGGCTTCACCATTATTTGGGTTATTAGCCAAAGATTCTGATCTTATTTGGTCTGGTCCTTGTCAACAGGCGTTCAAGATCATTAAGGAAAAGTTGACTACTGCCCCCATCCTCCGAGGTCCAAATTGGACTCTGCCTTTCCACATCCACACTGATGCATCCGAAAAATCTATAGGGGCAGCATTAGTACAATTAGATGGAAAAATCCCTTATGCCATTTATTTCATCAGCAAGAACTTGTCCAAGGCCAAACTGAATTATACTGTTACCGAGAAGGAGATGTAAGCCATTATCCATGCTTTGAACAAATTCAGGCATTATGTAACTGGATATCAAACCTTTGGTCACACTAACCATGCAGCCATAAAGTATTTAATGAATAAACTGGATGTTAATGCTATGATAATTAGATGGTTGTTACTTTTGTAGCAATTCAATTTGACTATTGTTGATAAACCTGGAAAGGAGAATGCTGTTGCAGATTTTTTTTCCAGGTTAGCTCTCCCTGTAGGTGAATAAGGAATGGTGTATGACCAACTGCTAGGTGTGAATCACTTTTCTATTTCAGCACTCTCACCATGGTTTGCTGATATAGCCGACTACTTGGTTGCTGGGAGACTCCCTCCTAATTTTTCACTTATGGAGAGGGGAAAAATCATCAGAAAAAGCGCCCCTTTCACATGGATTGGGGGAAACCTTTTCAAGCTAGGCCCTGATAAAATCCTAAGGAGATGTGTGAGCAAGGAAGAATTTTTTGATATCCTCTATGAATGTCATGAAAACCCATGTGGAGGCCACTTTGCTGCAAAGAGAACTGCTTACAAAGTTTTGCAGGCAGGATACTATTGGCCTACCCTTCACCAAGATTCCAGAAGATACACCAACAGGTGTGACTAGTGCCAAAGGATGGGGAAACCCATGTAAAGGGATGATATTCCTTTGCACCCTCAGGTGGCTCTTGAGCCATTTGACAAGTGGGGCATAGAATTTGTTGGACCTATCGATCCACCATCTGGAAAAAAGAAGTATATCATAGCCTGCACTGATTACCTAGCAAAGTGGGCTGAAACAAAAGAAGTGAAGGTAGAAACCGAGGATAAAGTAGAATAATTTTTGAGAGATAATGTGTTTTACAAGTTTGGATACCCCAGAGAAGTAGTTATTGATCAGGGAGCACAATGCACATCTCACCTCATTGAGAATCTTTTGAGGAAGCATAAGATTAAGCATAGAACTTCTACTGCCTATCACCCTCAGGCGAATGGCCAAGTAGAAGTAACTAACAGATATTTAGAGAGCATCCTCACCAAGGTTGTGAGCAACAGTAGAAAACATTGGGCAGCCAGATTGGTAGAAGCTACTTGGGCCTACAACACAGCTAATTGGAAGACAACAACAAGATTCATTCCTTATAAACTAGTCTATGGTAAGAAGGCTCTACTTTCAGTTGAGTTTGAATTCAATACTTTAAGAATGGAAATTGAATTAAATCTAGATCTATCAAATGCCCAAAAAGAGAGGTTTCTGCAACTAAATGGATTAGATGAGTTCAGAATACAAGCACTCCTTCACACGGAGATAGTTCAGCTGCAAAGGAAGGTCTGGCATGACAAGAACATCAAATAAAATACCTTCCAAGAAGGAGATTAGGTGTTGTTGTATGATTCAAGGTTTAAAGATTTCAAAGGCAAGCTGATGACAAGATGGTTGGGATCTTACACAGTGGAAATTTTTTTTGATAACGGCACAGTTAAAATTAGAACCATAGATGAGGAAGGAATCCCCTTGCTTGTTAATGGTCACAGAATTAAAATTTACATTAGCCTGTGTCAAGGGGAGAGTTCATCAATTCAATAAGCAAAGAGGTGTATGTGATGGCAAACTCCAAAGTTTTCCACACCAAAAATAAAAAATAAAAAAATCCATGGCTGAAAACCTCTCTGAGGCACCCAAGGCAATCTTGTGGGTTGAAAACCTCCATGGAGGTAGCTCACTTGCTCTAAAAAAAAATTAAAATAAATAAATAAAAAGAGAATAAAGATCCATGGGTGAAAACCTCTCTGAGGCTCCCAAGGCAAGTTTGTGGGTTGAAAAACTCCATGGAGGTAGCCCACTTTCTTTCAAAAAAAAAAAAAAAAAACAAAAAAATACATCTGCATCTCTGTGTTTTCTGTGTTTTCTATTTTGCAAGTTATTAATGGTTTTTGGAAACACAAGGAAACATTCATCTTCTTTTCCCTTCTTCTATTTTACCATCCATCCCATCATTCACTCCATTCATTTTCATAAACTTCCTCCATCACCTCCATACACCACATTCCTCCATTCCTGAGCACAAGGTAGTAAGGAAAGCAAAACACAGACTGCTATAGACATCAGGGAATTCCTACAACACAAAAAACAAAGAGAGGAGCTGATAAAGCAGACCCCAGGAAAGACAAGAGTGCCACCCATGGCATCTGGAGCACCCCCACAAAACATCTAAAATGGGAAGAAACAACAAGGAAGATCAGCAACTCACTTAGAGAGTTTCTCATTCAGCAAGCTTCTCACTCAGAAAACATGAAAATAAGGAAGAACGCGACATATAAGAGGTTTGTCTCCAAATTATAGCTCCTGCAAACGTCTTGACATAAATTGGTAAGCTCAGGTATAACCCCTCACCCCTCGCTATGCATTCATAATGGCCAGAAATAATTAAATTTGCAGCTTAAAAGTTTAAGAGGAAAAAAGGTGGCCAGTTAACTTGGCCAACATCGTGAAGTATGACTGAAAAAACTAGAAGTACACGCCACTTGGGCCAGCAAAAAAAAATAAAATCAGTTGGAGTGGAGGAGGACGAGAGGAGGAGACACGCAATATAAATTAGCTAACAAGAAGAGGGTCCAACTGTCTACAATAGAAACTGGAGCCGAGCCGCATTACATAAGCGCTTCAAAAAAAAAAAAAAATTAGCTGCGCAAACTAATAATAAAGAGGTCCCATCTCATCCAAACCAGTAAAATGGAAATTTTTAAAGGGAGAAAGACCGATGGAAGCCCGCAGCGTAGCAACAGTGAGCTTCAACCATGTATTTTGGGACAACATGCAACAGTAGCAACAAAACAACGTCACCCTACCCATGGCCTGGTCCTCTTTCGTAAATATGAGCAGGAAAGATTTTATAGCAACCAACCCAAACAAGGAAGAATTTCACTTCTAGCCTTAGAGAAGAAGAAGAGGAACAAGAAGAAGAACCAGAAGAAGAAGAAGAACCTGCAGAGGAAGAAGAACCAGAAGAAGAAGAGGAACCAGAAGAAGAAGAACCAGAAGAGGAACAAGAAGAACCAGAAGAAGAAGAGGAAGAGACAAAGGGCCAAGGAAAAATGGAAGAGATGGCAATAAAAGTCATAGAGGTAGTAGAAAGTGAGCAAGTAGTAGACTCACAACACAACACCACATCCCCTCAAGACAAAGAGGTAATTGCCACCTTAGCTCCTCTGAGTGCAAAGAGAAAAAGGTAGACCTCTATGTATTTCAGAGCTGACAAGAGTCAGAGGAAAAGTTAGAGAGAGACAAAAACTCCTCCCATGAGCCCGACTATCATTGAAGAATCATCAAGGGAGGAGGACAGAATCGAAAAAACAATTCTGAAGGAGCAGTTGCAAAAGGCACAGACATAGAATGTAGCATTGAAGGAGCAATTGCAAAAGGCACAAACATAGAATGTAACACTGAAGGAGAAATTGCAGCAAAAAGGGCAGCAAGTAGCCACCATGACAGACTTATGCATAGAATCCCTTTAACACAGATTCCCTTATGCTCATATGTTGTGTACCTTAAGGAGCAATGGCTCCTATTTCAAATAAAAACTCTAGCCTCCCATTGATCCCTACCTTTCCAAGATTGTAGGAAATTCGTGGATTTATACACGCAAGCTAACATGGCTGATCATGAAAAGATGGCAGAGTTTTATGTGCATAACCTTGTGCTGACAAATATGGATACTTCGGACCCCAATCCTACAATGGGGGATATGCAGTTGATGGATTTAGTATCTTGAATGATGAAAAGGACACATATGCATAAGATATAGAATGAGAGAATGTAGAATATAATAATGGTTTTTACCCCCTTGGGGAAACTCCCACACTTCTTCCTCAGGAAATCAGGGGGGCTGTCAAAGCCTTGAAGAAAATGCAGGAGGAGGATTAGTTGCTCAGATGATGAGAAACCATTCAGTAGGGGGGTTATGATGAGCTCCATCATTAGACATATTTGGAGGGGTTAATGGTCACCTTTTTGCCTTCTTAAATCTATTTTTCTTGCATTTTTATTATTATTTGGTTTTATGATGCTAGTATAGGTGGTGATTAAGGCTAACATACTCTAAGTGCAGAAAATCATGAATTATTAGAATTTTTTATAAGGATTTTATCATCCATTAGGGGAATTTTGAGGTCTAAAATGGGCCTCATAAGAAAAATGTACAACAAAAATAAACTTTATAACAACCAATAGGATTCAAGATGATGATGTCAACCATGGGGGATGATTCACCATTTTTTAAATAAAAGGGTAAAAGTATTAAAAAATAATAAAATAATAAAACTACTTTTTCAACTCGTATTTTCAACTTATCTCCCAAAATTTTTACTCAAATTTCGAGCGGGAGTACTCATTGGACGCAAAATTTAATTCCTCATCCAAGGATTATCCATGTTGCATACTTTCGATGAACTCTACTACACGAAAAATGAGAAATACATAAAAAATGTGATTGTAATCACATTTTTTTATGTATTTCTCATTTTTCGTGTAGTAGAGTTCATCGAAAGTATGCAACATGGATAATCCTTGGATGAGGAATTAAATTTCGCGTCCAACGAGTACTCCCGCTCGAAATTTGAGTAAAAACTTTGGGAGATAAGTTGAAAATATGAGTTGAAAAAGTAGTTTTTCCATTTTTCCCTCTAAAATTTGATGATGTCATCAAATCTTATTTGATTTTTTCCACTATTATTTTAAAATTTCCTTAGGAGGCCCATTTTAGACCTCAAAATTCCCCTAATGCAAGACTTGGAGGAGACAACAAGGAGAAATTATAGGAGGATTGTCTGCCCTCCTTAACTCTCAAGGGCAGCCAAAGGATCCCCAAGGATTCTCTCCAGCAATTCGAGTTCCAGAGGCATCCAAGCAACTCAAAGAGGAGTGAACTCAATCTTTGTTTACTTGGAGTCAAGTGGACTCAATCACTACTTTCTAGGGAGTTGTTGGTAGCTGCCCTGTAGAATAAATAGAGCAAAGCTAGAGCTAGGAAGGGTAGAAACTTTGTTGCAAGCTATTGAGATTTTTATTATTTTACTTAGTGATAAAAATTTCAGAAATGTATGAGGCTATTCTTTTATGAAATGAGTAGAATGATTTCATTTTACTGATTTAAGTTTCAGAGAGCTAGGCTCATGGGTTAGGGCCCAATCCATGTGCCTCAGCCTTAATACAAAATTCATTCAACATATTCTTGTCTTGTCTATTGGATGCATTGAGCAACTCTTGTTTTTATTTACTACTTAATGTCTTTTAATGCATAGATCTAGATTTTTGTAGCATTTATCTTAGTCACCTAGTTTCATATCTAAAGATATTGGCAGCCATCTTTACTATTAGAGTTGTTAGTATGAATCTTAATCGCAAGTGTACGAAAAAATACCACTTTAGCTGTGCATAACAAACAACCCTAACAATAAATATGGCTACCAATATCTTTAGATCTGCAATTAGGTGACCAAGATAAATGCTGCAAAAATCTAGATCTGTGCATTAAAAGAAATTAAGTAGTAAATAAAAACAAGAGTTTCTCCATGCATCCAATAGACAAGACAAGAATATGCTGAATGAATTTTGTATTAATGGCACCTTGGAGGAAAACAAAGAAGGATGTTACCAGTTCTCCTCAATGGAATGGGTTCTTGTAAGTCCTAAGCACTTCATATCTAAAATTCCTCTCTCTTGATGGTGTAGAAAACCCAGACAAAAATGGAACTCAAAGCGAGCTCTCAAGCAAAAAGATAAAAAAATTGACAATGATGGTGGATCAAAGTCAGACCAAGAGTATAGATCCAGAGTCATCTTTAGGAAACAAAAGGTAGTGAATGAATGGAAAAGCCCTTCTATTTATAACTAAATCTTGAGTTAGTCTAGATATTGGTGCATAATTAAAATATTATTAACTAAATCAAGATCCAACTTTTATGGAATATTTTATTATATTTGTTGGAGGGAAAAAGAATTTGACTTGGGTCAAATCCCTTTATTTGTAAATAATAAATAAATAAATGATTTATTTATTATTTTAAGGATGTGGTTGAGTCATAATCAAATAAATAATAATTTATTTAATTATTAATGAATGATTTAGTCAAATGTAACAAGGAATATTATTTAAATAAGGTTTAAATAATTATTCCTAGAAAATAATAAGATAAATAATAATTTATCTAATTAATTTTCTCGTTTTGGGTTAAATATGACCAGGAATATTAATTAAATTGTTGATTAACTAATTATTCCTTGAGGAAAATCAAGCAAATGTGGATTTATTTAATATTTCCTCATGGGGTTTCTTGTTTAGACCATAAATAACTTAATAAAAGTGGTTTACTAAGTTATTTTTCATAGTGAAAGCAATTTTAATTAGGATAAAATTGGTCTTACATGGTGTACTTAGGTCCATCTAATAGTAATAGGTTAGATGACCAAAAAATGGTGTAACATTTGTGTTTGTTCTCTGCTTTCTATCATTTCATTAGTTTCGCTTCTGATAATTTCGTTTATGTTTCAAGTTGTTGTTTCATTTTTATTTTAGTGTGCTACTATAGGTTTCATTTGCTTGTGAGTAATAGAATAGAGGAGAAAAAATAAAAAAGTTGTGGATCAAGACCCCCTTCTCATCTTTGTCAATAGAGCTCGAGGAAGGCGAACCTTCCCACAGACTCAAAAACTGACTTCTTTTCACTGGTTGTGATATTAAAAGTAGAGTTGCATTACCATTTTTCAGTCTCCCTTTGCACTGTATTTTTATGCATTTGTCTATTTCTTTGCGCATAAGTTAGCAGGTTGATTGCAGGAATTATTGCTAAAACCCTAGAGCAGCTCCGTGGTGCCTCCCTGCTTCATTCTCCATCTCTGTCTTCACAATCTGCGCACTACTGTTACACCCTCCATTTCCTCTTTTTCCTGCTTATTCTCACTACCGCACCCACCTTTTATCCCTAAAAACACTTAAAATACCCATCCACCTTATTCCTTTGTTCTTATTGGTCACGGTTGCCTTACCCTTTTTAACGCAAAACACTTGAAAACCATTGAAATTCGACCTCCGCCTTTCCTCATCGAAACTCCCACTACCGTACTTCGCAAGTCGCAGTTCGCAGCCTTTTCCCTATTTCTTTTAAGACTTACCACTCCAACGTCGATTGCGATAAATCTGCCACATCCCACATCGCAATTCGAATATTTTCTTCGGTTCCCATTAACACTTACCGCTCCAACCTCCGATCGAGATAATATTTCATGCTCTGCCACATTTCAAATCAAAAATCGCATTTTGCAACCTTTTCCATTTTCTTTTAAGACTTACTGCTCCCGATGCCAATTGCGATATTTTAATCGCACTCCACCACCGGTCCTACCGCCACATCACCTGCCACAAATTTCATTCCGCAACCTTTTCCCTTTTCTTTTAAGACTTACCACTCATAACGTCGATTGTGATATTCTCTGTACTCCTCCACATTGAAAATCGCAAATTCCAAGTTTTACCCCATCACATTTTGCACTTCGAAACTTCTACCCCATCGCATTTTGCATTTCGCTCCCACTCCCAAACATCACTTCCGGTACCCGTCCAACTTTGCAATATTGCAATTGTGATATCGCATATCACATATTGCACTGCCAAGCCTCCATCACAACTCTGCCATCACACTTGTTAAATCATTCCGCTACAAAGCATTTTTGCACCATAATAAAGATTTAATAAGGTTTAAACCCACTCTTTCCACCTCTAAGCCTTGTTTCATGTGTTGAGCCCTCCATTAGCACCTTTAGCCTATTTTCATCCAAACTGCAAGCCACACTTTGTCAATTTTAATTTATCATGAATAGTTGCATGGTTAGAAGCATGATAGCATGGTAAGTAGATCAGAGGATAAGTAGGGTGTGTTTAGCCGATTGGCCTAGCTAGGTGCAACTTAGTTTAGTTTTTTTTTCAGTCATTTCCTTTTGCAGATAAAATTAGTTTCCTTTCTGTACATTAAATTATTTTCAATTCCGTCATTTCCTTTCTGCAAATTAAGTTAGTTTCATTTCTGTCATTGCCTTCCAACAATTTAATTTTCAGTTTTTATCATAGTTTAAGAAATAGCACCCTTTCATAAAGTAGAAGAGGATGACATGAACAGAATGCATATGCTATGTATATAACACTGTCACCTCCAAGTTTGCATGAACCCTGGGTTGATAAAGTAAAGTAGGGAAACCTCTGGGAGTTGCAACACTCTTGGTGCAATACTAGGGCTCACCACCATGTACTTTCAGTCACTTTTTATGAAATTCAAATTTGATGCTTGGTGAGAAAGTTATGATGATTTTTTGTAGGTCACATGTTTGAGATTGAACACTAGAGCTTGCAAATACCATAATTTCTTCGAACCATAACTCATAAAATATAATGAACAAATATATGAAATGTTTACATGAAGCTCACTGAGAATTTGGCTCCACGTTTTCAAAATCTCAGCCTATGAAGCCACACATAAAAGAAGTTATAAAGAAAATTTTAAGATGACATGTTTGAAGCAGAGAAGCCCTAGAATCCAAAGCTCTGATACCAAATCTTATGCAACTAGCTCAAAAAGAAGAAGAAAATATAGATCAACGACTTAAAAACTATCCTCTTCAAGGGGGAAATCTCATTTTCATTACATAAAGGAACAATTCTTAGACAATACAAATGATAAAATCCCCTTGGTATATATACAAGTCTAAGAGGTCACAATATAATTAGAGCCTACATAACAATAATAATGTAATGGCACAACAATAACAATAGTGGACTTCTATGGGGCACAACAATAACAATAAGGGCTACACTAAAAATAAAAATAAGGGGGATACACTAGTATTATAGGGACCTAACACCCATCTTCTCTAACTCCATGAATTTCTTTTTCCTAGCCACATATTCAATATCATCAAGAACATGTTGGCCACTGGGTCGCTCAACCTTCTCTTCATATTCCAATTTACTTCTAGTACATTGTTTTCTAAAATGAACCATATTGGCCTCTAACAAATTGATCAATTTTGGGAGTTTCTTATGTAGCATCCTCCTTTCTACCTAGAGTTTCCATGCTATATTTCACAGCGAATGATTTTATTTTATCACTCTATTTTTATATACTTGGCTTACCATTAGTGTCGTAAGATCTGTATTTCTTGCTAGGAGCCCAAAAATTGTTCCAATTCCTTATGCCTACTTTATGTTGCATGCTCTTACCATCATATTTGATACATTGATTTATTTTACTTTTTTTAGGAGTGTATAGCCATGTACACTAACTTGGGTGTACCTTCTCCTCCTCAAACACTTGTTTTATGGTTGAATACTTACGAAAATCATTGGCATAGGTAGATAGTTGAACAATGTCATGAAGAAAAAATGCAAGAAGAAATGCACAAGGACTACAACTCATACATAATGCATAATGATTATGGCTTAAGAAAATCATACTTGATGGATGGTTAGATCATGTAATTAATGTTGTTGATACTTTTATGGTTTTTATCATCATTGACATCAACATTTATCTCTAATTAACATTGATATCCCCATCACATATTATTATGACATAATGTGTAACTGTTGGCATAACCTAATCAGTGAAAGATGTGTTATTCTCAACTTGAATGAAGATTTCGTCATTGACATTGACAAGTCTCTCACCAAAACTAGTGTCAATGTTGATCACTTCTTTATGATTTAGCATGTTAAGCAACTTATGACATAATGACATATATTTTTAGTGATTAGAGATAACGTAAAGAGAAAACATAAATTCATATCATATCTTAATGAATTATTTTTATGATATATGAATTGTTAAAATATATAAATTGTTAAATACATTGTTTTGGAAGATAAAGGATTTTAATTTTTTTTTAAATATTAAATTTAATATCTTTATCATATTATTTATTCTTTCCAATTAGGATGAGCCCAGATTAGGGTTAGTCTCAATGTTGGATAGAAGAACGATTTCCTACCTATAGGCTATTACCGTCATGGTTGTATGAGGCTCAATCAAGCCTAGACACCTTGTGGGACAATTTTAAACTTCCACCAGTGAATCCCTCCCCATAAAATTTGAATTAGTAACCTCACAAGAACTAGACTCAACGCAAACTAATTAATTTACACCTCATAAATAATGATATTACCTCAATGTATGGCATGTGTTGCAATGTTTCTTGAAAGAAAGAGATTAACTAAAATCCTAATGCAATATATGTCATCTCATACCTTGTATCCTAACTTTATTTTATCAAAAAGAGTGAGGGCCTTAAAAAAACCCATTAGAAAGGATAAACACTTTAAAACTTTAAAAAGTCATGGTGATCTCATTAAAATTTCTATATGCTAAAATGTTCCAGAGAAATACTTTAATGATTTTTTTTGAACATTATTAACATAATGACATAAGGTAATTATACTTGTTGCTTGGTCTTCAATATACTAAAATGTTCAAGAGAAATACTTTAATACATAATATTTTTTTTTGGGAACATTAGGTTAATAATGTCATAAGGCAATTATACTTGTTGCTTGGTTTTTTTCTCTTTGTTGTGTCCAAAAAAATTAAAAATATACCCTTTCACATACTTTTCCAAAAATATCTAATATTTTTTAAATATGTCAAATATACTTATTAGTTATTATAAAATTATCTTTTTTAACATACCTTTCATAAAGAAAAACAAAACAAACACAAAAACTGCTAAGAAAACGTACATAAATACTTTAGTATGCGATAATTCTTTTGTTCATGGAGTTAAGTACACAGAAATATTTTAAAATGTCAATAAAGACAACCATTGTGTTGGAGCCCATGTGTTAATTAGAAGATTAATTAGGGAAATTAATATAAATGTGAAATGTAATGACAATGAAATGAAATGTTGTAAAATGTGCATGTCATAAGGAGGGAATAAAATTAGAGATATTTTCATGTAAAACAATAAAATATTCACTCACATGCTTCTAGGGTTAGGGATTTTTGACGAGTTGAGCGAGAGTTTGGGAAGTTGTCTTTTTGCTAGAACTCCGTATAGGGTTTCAGGGCCTGTCTTTGGAGTGCGTGTGAAGGTTGGAGGGACTATGCAACCTAGGGACTATGCAACCTAGGGCTGCATGTTTAGGTTAATGTGAATTCGGATTCTAGCGTTCTGTGGGTTTATTTTTTAACAATTATATTTTTTTTAACAATTATATGTGATCAATTTGTTGTTAGTTTGTTGAGAGTAGAGTTGTTATATGGGATCAATTTGTTGTTAGTTGGTTGAGAGTAGATGTTATTGGCATTGCATTTCTACCATTGTTTTATTGTCAATGTATTGTTTTGTTCTCAATATATTGTGGTTGTTGCGTAGTGATTTTTTTTTTTTTTTTTTTTGTCTTTTTGGTCTAGAGGGTGCACCAATACATTGTCACATTATGGTTAAACAAAAAAACAAAACAAACACAAAATTGGATCAGAAAACAGTGTTATCTCATAATTTTTATGTTTATTAAGGTGAGTAAACACAAATAAGATAATATTGGCAATGAAGACAACCATTTTAACATCATTCTTAATTAATAGTAAATATATTTCTTTTTAGTTACATGATGATTAAATTGAATATGTTTATTAGTCTTTGCTAAGGTATGACTCTTCTTTTGACTATTGTTAGTTTAACATTAACCAGTGCATGTTATAATGTTTAATCTTGAAAAATAAATATTTATTTTTCAATATTATTGAAAAAAAATAATTTTCAAATATTACATTGGATTATAATATTGAATGTTTTATTGCAACCTTTATGACATGTGGATAAGTGTCTCGGAATTTTTTGCCATAATTTATGGATGTAGTTGCAATATTTACACCATAATTTTTAAATATTTGTGCAATGTATTTTTATTGTTAAGATTTATAGGAAAACCACCAAAAAATAAAATCCTTGAAAATAACTCATACTCGTGTAAAGAACCTATTTACCATTAGTTATTACCCACCATAATATCCCAAGTTACTACATACCATTATTTATGTTTTCTTCAATGCTTTAACATGTAGGAGTAAAATTGTAAATGTTTACTACCCACCAATTAAAAGATGAAGGTTTTTCATGTTTGAGCATAAACAATTTTGTTTATTTTATATAATGTTTTTAAGGATATAAAAAATAATAATAATTTGTTCACATATTTAAAACAACATGACAAAAAAATTAAACAAAAAAATTTAACACTTATTTTCTTTTCATTTGCCATTATCACTGCAAAACATCAGATTTAGTAGGTATTGATATGATTATGCCATTATGGGATTTTTTGTTTTCTTCTGAAAAATGTCTTATAAGGATCTTTGGTTCTTTCATTCATCCTGAAATATATGTACATAGTGTTTTATAGTGTTTCTTGTGTTGTTGTTGTTAGCGCTCAAATCTACCTTAGGCTGAAATAAGGTAAAACTCAAGGCTACATCAAACCACACTCAACCTCGTAGCTAGCCCTACGAGGACAGGAGAGGGCTCTCTCCGGGTCTATCTCGGCAAAAGGTCTTCAAAGGGGCTGAGATGACTTATAACGAATACTGATTTTAGGCTAGTAAAGAGATAGGAAAGTTTGATTTTGATTTTTTGGGTTTTTTGTTGAAAAGATGGGAAAAACAATTTTGGGTCCGGGGATAAGGCCAGATCTTTGCAGAATTCGAGTTGGGGTGAGGTAGGCAGTAGTCTTGATGCTTTTGATCGGGTATATGGATGGATCAGAACGACAAGGAGCTGAAGAGGGCAAGGGAGAACATGGATCCTCTCCAAACAGGCGAAAACATGTAAAACTAAACAAATTTAAAGGCAGAGCACTGAAACAATGGATTCAACCCCCTTTACTCATTCATTTAGTTTCAGAAGCATAAGAAGGGAATGGCATACATTAAACATGAAAGAACTTACAATAAACTGAGAGAAAACACCATCAAGAACTGAAAGCCACAAGAATCCCAACAGGTGCTGCAAAACCTCTGATCTTTCTTTAGCCAAAATATGAAAAATATGTACAATAGTGTGCCAAAGTTTTCCCAAGAGTCCAACCTGTAGAATGTCTCAGAAATTACATCATATAGACTATCCTAACCCCTTCCCACACCTCTAGGGGTCGAATTCCTCCTTCTAGGAGCAGTTCCAACTAATTCTAAACAAGGAGCTAGAATATAGGCAGCCAAACAACTTGCCTCTAAAAGGAAGGAAACTGATTCTTTCACTTGATTTTTACTTTTTTAGGAGTGAATCATCTAGAATAGGTAAAAGTGAGTCCAAGTTACATGCCAACCATAAAATTACATCAAGATAACTCAAAAATTACATCCATGAGCAAAACTGGTCCAACTGGCCGAAATCCTGAGCTGGAAGATGAAAAATGGACCAAAAATCTGTATGCATAGCGCGCCTAATCTCTATGCGTAGCGCGCCTTTCAGCCTGCTTTTGGGGCACTTCCCGGAATCAAAATCAAGCTCATGATAGCTTGTTGGAAAGCCCTGGATGTTGGCTATCCAACCCAAGTGGAATTTTCCAATTTGGAGCTCATTTTCCCCTCCAAAACTTCATTCTCCCAGAAGTACTTCCTGCTGGTGCAAAAGGTGGCAGAAAGGTGGTTTTCATGGTGTTTTTGGGCCTTTTGATCATCCAGAACTTGATGAAATGCTTCGGCCATATTGGAGCATGCATAAATTACCATGAAAAATCCAAAAATATAAATTTTTCCTCCAGCAAGTGTCCTAATCATAACCGAGCGCGTCGACGCGCTACGCGTTGGGCGGAAAAATCTGTGTTAAGGCATAAAAAATCACAATTGACAAAATTTTCTCCAAATTTGCTGAAATTTGGACTGAGGGTACATCATCAAGTATCATGCTCATTGAAAGAAGTTTCGGCCAAGATTATTCCTTTTCACGCCTCCTCAATGCCTTCTTCGTCTATGTTGCCCGAGGTGAATATGAAGAGTTTAGTGTCTTGGTCTCAATGCCAAAATATGATAAGTAGGAGGGGAGTGTGGGAAATAAGGCAATGGGAACAATGTAATATACTCAAGTGAGATTTAAAGTGCAAGGACACTCACTTTATTGTTTGGGAACTTGGGGTTTGAGGACTTTACAAATGAGATGGGGAAATGGGAATGATAGGGAATGAAGTGACTTGGGGATAGGAAAAAGGGGTTTAGGAATAAGTCACTTAGGATGTAAGGGGATGTAATGGGATAAGGAAAATAGACTATAATAATGAGATCATGGGAGATGGAAAAACAAGGTGGGAAGTGACACCAAAACTATTTTAAAACACCAATTCAAAAACCATGGAGAGGCATTTCTTCAACAAGATAGAGTTGGTTTTTGACATTCAACTCTCATATACGATTTTCAAACTACACCAAACCTTGAAAAATAGAAATTACAACACACATAAACTTATTTGGAACAAAGGGGACTGAGTCAATTTAAATTTTGGTAAAGAAATGACAAAAATTTTGAGTTCTGGCCCAATGCGTAGCGCGCACTTTTCTATGCGTAGCGCGCTACATAGTGCATTTTGCAGGAGGATTTTGGAGGCCTTCCTGGTGTCCAAATTGGGCGTGTGATAGCTCGTTGGAAATCTCTTGGAGTCTACTTTCCAACTCAAGTGGAATTTTGGAATTTGGAGTTCATTTACCCTGTCAAAAATCAAATCTACCAACACTACTTCCTGCAGGTGCATCAATTCTCCTGAGGCAACGGTATTCTTGAAATTTCTCCAAAAAAATTATACCTGTGTAAAAAGTGAAGGATTTTTTTCTTCCTTGGCATGTTTTGTACAAAAACCTCTCTCAGTTTTCCAAAATTCATCTTTTATTGCTCTGAAACATCATTTGAGTGAAACTTATCCCGATGTGTGAAACAAGGGATTTTGTCGAAATGAAGCGAAATGAAGGGGATAAGGGGCTTCTAAATTCTTGGGAAAATTTTGGGAAGTAGGGAGGGATGTTAGGAAGCAGGGGAAAGTGGAATATCAGAGATTGAGTGAGGGGAAGGGGTCCAAAAGGGAAAAACACAGGCCTAGCCTAGAAAATTCCAAGTTGTGGCAAGAAACTAGGGTTTGTGCAAAAATGAGGAATTTGGGGGATCTCAGTGATGGGAAGTGTTTAATAAGGTACATTAATGATAGGGGAATGTGTATGAACATCAGGATGCAAGTTTTTCTAATGATTTGACCATCCAAGAGAAATTACCTCCAAAACCCTAGGAGAGGGAAATGGACCTTACCTAGGCACAACTGAAGCATGAACAAGCTGTAAAATGACCCAATGGAACTTGACATGATGATGAAAACCATTTGAATGATGGTACACTCAGCTGAATGGTGACATGGACCGAAATTTGGACAACTTTGAAAAGAGTGAAAACAAACCCTAGACCTAATGCCTAGTGACCAAATTTTGCTTGAAGACTCATTGAAATGACAAAATTTGACCTTGACACCTTAAAATCAATTTGTAAGAGCATGTTTGATCACTGAAGGAAAGCTGCAAAGGCTGACGCTAACATTGTCTCCAATGGGGATGGTAGCTCCTTGGAGGTGCCAAGAACTGCAGATCTTTTGGAGAGCAGACAGTGCCTCCATCCATTGGGCGATGGAATCCATTATTTGACAAAACACTGATGACTGAATTTCGAAACTGAAATCACTGAAAGACTTGACTCTAACAAACTAACTCAAGACCTGAACTTAAAACTTAAAACTTGCTGGCAGTACATAACCGCCTGTGTTTCTTACAAAACAACATACCATCAAACTATATCATAATGCCAATGTAACCAATCAAGCAGATGCCTTGCTGACTGATTCTCCTGATCAAATCTAATGGTCAACAATACAAACTGATAACTGGGCATCAAAAAACATAATTGACCATGATCTCCTTCATCACTGAACACTGCAATAAACACCTTCACTGTTGACTGCAACAAACCTGCCAGAGGATCCTGAAAAACATGAAGATTTACCTCCTGCCGAAGAAACAAGGTGTCTTTCTCTTTTGATTCTGATCTGTCTTTATCATGTACTTCAATAAAAATATGCTCCTGGGCTTCAAAAAACTTTGAACAGGTAGATGAGCAGATCTCCTCTTGTAAAAACATTTCAACACATGAAACATATGAAGAGGAATCTGAATGGAAATCCGGAATGGTCTGATCTTTCGTAGTCTGAGAATATGATAAGTCATCTTCATATGATAGGACAGCCGGATTTTCATTACAGTCATCAATCATAAGGAAAGAAACTCCAGATGATTCTTGAAGTGCAAAAATGACATTTCTATCATCTACCATAACTTCATCAAGATAAAAATTTTCACTTACTTGAACGAAGATCCCATCTTGTTTTTCATCAACTGACTGGATTACCTCTTTATGAAGGTTCTGTTCTGATGGCATGAGAACATCTGGATCAATACCTCTGTTGTCTTCTGCATTCCAGATGACCTCAACAGCAGAGTTCTCCTTTATGGGTTTCAGCACAAGGTATGCTTGGTCATCACAAACTGAATGTAAATCTGAAAAAGCTGACTGGACTCCATCACATTCTGCAATCTGCATGCTGTCTTCTTCTGTGGGCAGATCTAAAACAGAACATTCTCTTTCATCATCCTCAGCCATATGAAAATCTTCAACCTGCTGATCTATAAAGCTGCTTACAAGACTGTCATCCTTTTCAGAAAAGGAAGAAGTTTCACCATCACCCTCTTGACCATGTGCACACTGCAGATCTGTGTTAACTTGGGCTGGAACATGACCTTTCAATAGCTGATCTATCTCATCTTCAGACAGAGGAGATAATGCCCTTTGTTTTCTTCGGCTCAAACAGTGATTGTCTTCATTGATTTCAAGTGAAGGAGTGTACTGATTCTCCTCATACTGCTGATCCATTTCATGTAATTCCTGTTGACTGTCAAGATTCAAAATTCCTTCATCTTCCACCGCACTAAAATCTTGATTCTATTGCGAAATTTCCTGAGCATCTTGATGGGTATCCTCTAGGTTCTCTTCATGTTGCTGAAATGGATTCTCGTACAATGCTTCCATGATCTCATCATCCATGAAATTATCATCTTCATAATATTTCTCAAGGCTTTCAATAAAAGTAGAAGCATGTTTGCAACAGTCATGAACTAAATTTAATGATGGATAAGATGTTTGATATCTTTCAATGAACAAGGCATGAAAATCCTTTAAACAGTAAATACAAGCCGGCGGCAAATTTTCATACCAAGATTGGGCTTCACCTTCCAGAGTGGCCAGGAATATCTTCATCAAGCAATCTTCAGGAAAATCCACCTTCAACTTGCGAATATGCATGTGAAATCTAACCAAATGTAAAGCAGCATCTTTCTTACCATCATCGTTAAACGTAGGCAGATTCCTCGACCAATCTACCTTGGGCATCTTATTCGGAAAACCTGGAATGTGATCTCGGCTCATGGGAGCATATCTTCTCGTGATTCGGTCCATCTTGAAAATCTCACAGCTACTGATCTCCCTGCAGTGAAGTCACCATGAAGCATCGATTTCTGGATTTGTTCAGTGAATGAAGTCACCAGGTGAATGATTTCAGCCTTGCGATGTATGACCGTTGTTCACCATCAACGATCAGATCTGAACTTGATACATGTACTGGGGCAATTTACAAGTTAAATACTACGATTACAAATTATACCGGAGATCGACTGAAGCAGCTTTTATCTACTATGCACTCGCAGAGCAATGTGCAGTTCGAAGGCTACCTGGCGTGACTTCAGACTCCGTCTATAACAAGTGACAGTAACAAGCAAACCATTTTCTTCCCCAGTATGGTTGCCACTATGTTAGCGCTCAAATCTACCTTAGGCTGAAATAAGGTAAAACTCAAGGCTACATCAAACCACGCTCAACCTCGTAGCTAGCCCTACGAGGACAGGAGAGGGCTCTCTCCGGGTCTATCTCGGCAAAAGGTCTTCAAAGGGGCTGAGATGACTTATAACGAATACTGATTTTAGGCTAGTAAAGAGATAGGAAAGTTTGATTTTGATTTTTTTGGTTTTTTGTTGAAAAGATGGGAAAAACACTTTTGGGTCCGGGGATAAGGCCAGATCTTTGTAGAATTCGAGTTGGGGCGAGGTAGGAAGTAGTATTGATGCTTTTGATCAGGTGTATGGATGGATCAGAACGACAAGGAGCTGAAGAGGGCAAGGGAGAACATGGATCCTCTCCAAACAGGCGAAAACATGTAAAACTAAACAAATTTAAAGGCAGAGCACTGAAACAATGGATTCAACCCCCTTTACTCATTCATTTAGTTTCAGAAGCATAAGAAGGGAATGACATACATTAAAAATGAAAGAAATTACAATAAACTAAGAGAAAACACCATCAAGAACTGAAAGCCACAAGAATCCCAACAGGTGCTGCAAAACCTCTGATCTTTCCTTAGCCAAAATATGAAAAATATGTACAATAGTGTGCTAAAGTTTTCCCAAGAGTCCAACCTATCCAACCTCTGAAAATGATTGAGAAATTACATCATATAGACCATCCTAACCCCTTTCCATGCCTCTAGGGGTCGAATTCCTCCTTCTAGGAGCAGTTTCAACTAATTCTAAACAAGGAGCTAGAATCTAGGCAGCCAAACAACTTGCCTCTAAAAGGAAGGAAACTGATTCTTACACTTGATTTTTACATTTTTAGGAGTGAATCTTCTAGAATAGGTAAAAGTGAGTCCAAGTTACATGCAAACCATAAAATTACATCAATATAACTCAAAAATTACACCCACAAGCAAAACTGGTCCAATTGGCCGAAATCCTGAGCTGGAAGATGAAAAATGGACCAAAAATTTCTATGCGTAGCACGCCTGAGCTCTATGCGTGGTGCGCCTTTCAGCCTGCTTTTGGGGCACTTCTCGGAGTCCAAATTGAGCTCATGATAGCTCGTTGGAAATCCCTAGATGTTGGATATCCAACCCAAGCGGAATTTTTCAATGTGGAGCTCATTTTCCCCTCCAAAAATTCATTCTCCCAGAAGTACTTCCTGCTGGTGCAAAAGGTGGCAGAAAGGTGATTTTCATGGTGTTTTTTGCCCTTTTGATCATCCAGAACTTGATGAAATGCTTTGGTCCAACTGGAGCATGCATAAATTACCATGAAAAATCCAAAAATATAAATTTTTCCTCCAGCAAGTGTCCCAATCATAAGCGGTGAAATAAGGCAATGGGAAATGGAATGTACTCAAGTGAGATTGGCACAGTAAGTGACACTCACTTTATTGTTTGGGAACTTGGGTTTCGAGGGACTTACAAATGAGATGGGGAAATGGAAATGATAGGGAATGAAGTGACTTGGGGATAGGAAAAAGGGGTTTAGGAATAAGTCACTTAGGATGTAAGGGGATGTAAGGGGATAAGGAAAATAGAATATAATAATGATATCATGGGAGATGGAAAAACAAGGTGGGAAGTGACACCAAAACTGTTTTAAAACACCAATTCAAAAACCATGGAGAGGCATTTCTTCAACAAGATAGAGCTGGTTTTTGACATTCAACTCTCATATACGATTTTCAAACTACACCAAACCTTGAAAAATAGCAATTACAACACACATAAACTTATTTGGAACAAAGGGGACTGATTCAATTTGATCTTTGGTGAAGAAATGACAAAAATTTTGAGTTCTGGCCCAATGCGTAGCGCACACTTTTCTATGCGTAGCGCGCTACATAGTGCATTTTACAGGAGGCTTTTGGAGGCCTTCCCGGTGTCCAAATTGGGCGTGTGATAGCTCGTTGGAAATATCTTGGAGTCTAATTTCCAACCCAAGTGGAATTTTGAAATTTGGAGTTCATTTACCCTGTCAAAAATCAAATCTCCCAACACTACTTCCTGCAGGTGCATCAATTCTCCTGAGGCAACGGTATTCTTGACATTTCTCCAAAAAAATTACACCTGTGTAAAAAGTGAAGGAGGTTTTTCTTCCTTGGCCTATTTTGGACAAAAACCTCTCTCATTTTTCCAAAATTCATCTTTTATTGCTTTGAAACATCATTTGAGTGAAACCTATCCCGATGTGTGGAACAAGGGATTTGTCGAAATGAAGCGAAATGAAGGGGATAAGGGGCTTCTAAATTCTTGAGAAAATTTTGGGAAGTAGGGAGGGATGTTAGGAAGTAGGGGACAGTTGAATTTTAGAGATTGAGGGAGGGGAAGGGGTCCAAAAGGGAAAAACACAAAATGAATGCCTAGAAAATTGCCAAGTCAAGGCAAGAAACTAGGTTTGTGCAAATGAGGAATTTGGGAATCTCTAAAAGATGGAAGTGTTTAATAAGGTACATTAATGATAGGGGAAGGTGTATGAACATCAGGATACAAGTTTTTCTAATGATTTGACCATCCAAGAGAAATTACCTCCAAAACCCTAGGAGAGGGAAATGGACCTTACCTAGGCACAACTGAAGCATGAAAAAGCTGTAAAATGACCCAATGGAACTTGAAATGATGATAACAACCCACTGAATGATGGTACACTCAGCTGAATGGTGACATGGACCGACATTTGGACAACTTTGAAAAGAGTGAAAACAAACTCTAGACCTAATGCCTAGTGACCAAATTTTGCTTGAAGACTCAGTGAAATGACAAAATTTGACCTCTTGACATCTTAAAATCACTTTTTAAGAGCATGTTGATCACTGGAGGAAAGCTACAAAGGCTGACACTAACAGTTGTAATTCTTCATTCTTTCTCTATATCACAATAAGTTTTTAGATTTTATTTTTCTTCATATATGGTTTAGGATTGTTTTGGTTTTGTAATCTATGTTATATAGGATACTTTGTGAATTGTAGTCTCATAGTCTTTGTGACTTCAAGAGATTTAGAGTATTGCAATAACTATATATAATCTAATTATATCATGCTCTGTAGAAGAATTTTAATAGTTGTTTAGGATGTTGAATAGAGTTTTATGTAGCCTGCAGAAGATAGAAGAATTTAGGGTTTGTATATTGTCTTGTATGCGTATATCATAACGTCCTCCTATGGACAATATGAAGATAAATTTTATTAGAAGGTAAATACTTTTCATTTTCTTGGGTTTTAATGTCTATGAAAAAAACGACGTTGTCCCATGTGAAACTATATCCAATGTTATCTTTATCTTATAATAAAAAAACGAACATGATTTAGACATCTGGCAACCTCAAAATTGGAATTGGTAGAAAATCTTATTATGAGACATTTTATGATACCTCCTTAAAAAAACTTATGAATACACTTAAAGATATATTTTGAAGCATTGATTAATTATTTTATATTTTGATTTTTTTCATTGAAATTTGATGATATAACTAAGATATATTGTAGATCAAACATTGTTAATATATCTGAATTATACAAATTACAAAACTTATCTATCCAAATTCAAGAAAAATAAACTGAAAAATATAACAAGACAAGTTCCATAAAATATTTCTTATTACACTTTCAAGGAAGGCAGTTGTTAGTCTTAAATTATGTTTCTCGGTTCTCGATAATGTTTCTCGCTTCTCAATAACATTGTGTCAACTCTCAATTAAATCAATACACTGTGGAAGTGGAGTGAGAGTTAAGTTTTTTTGGTAGATATTTTGTGTTGAGAGGATTTATAGTGATGTCAAATGGAGCACCTAATATTGAAGGATATTGGATTTATTTCTTTAGTTTGACAACACTCATATTAATTTAGGGACATTCAGTCCTTCAGAAGGATCTGTGTATGTACATTATAAAAGAGGAGACTGACGACGTCTGTTTGGAAAGGGGATGCTACACAACTAGAACCAAGGTATTTATTGGAATTATGGATAATGTGTTGTCCTTTATGGAAACCTACTTAATAAATATCTCAACATGGAACTCATGTAGACTGGTACAGATGTTACAGGTGATATGTAAAAAGGAATGTTAGTTTAGATATAGATGGATGGTAAAGGTAAAGTTTGAGAAAGTATACGTGGGTTCTGAGAAGCAAGGTCACGTACACACGTAAGCCTTGTTAACAAAAGTCACACATATAATATGAACCATGGTAATCTGGATACCAGTGGTCTTTACCATGGTAATTTTCCCATAGTAATGGGAGTGACAATGATTATTTGATCTCATCAAAGAATATTACTAACGACATTACCAAGGGATTTGCCTAAGGTATTGGCTAAGGATAAATGTATATAAGAAGATGTAGATCAAGGTGTTAAGTGTGAAAGTAATTGGCTATACATGTGTGATCTGATTTAGAATAAGTGTGCTCTATGGAGCATGGAGAAGACTCATATCTAAAAGATCTGAAGATATGTTGACATATATGCTTAATTGATTTACTTGTTTCAAATGTCTAAGTAGCTAACATTGATGAAACCGTGATGATGGTGATATTGAGATCTAAATGTATTATTCATAAGTTTGTAGTATTGACAGTAAAGGTTGTGGTGAAATTGTGTTTGCAGCAAAAATTTTCAAGATCTGTATGTAGGTGTGTTTGGGAACAGTTGCGTACATACGCAGATCCATCCTTGCAGGGTTGCGTATATATTATGAGATGAAGTTTAAATTATGTTGAGATATGTATGTTGTTATGCATGGTAAGCACTACATACATTGATCAGTCTTGTGGAAGTCACATATATGTACTGGGGTTTATAGTATTGTTTGATAATGACATTCGATGTCTAATATGCTTGTTGTTGTCTGTTAATGATGTCCCTGTCTTGATGATTTGTGTCTGAAAATGTTGATTGCATTAAATGTGGAATGGAATACTGATTGGTAATGATGCTATAGTATGGGGATTTGTGATTAGTTCAGTGATTTGTGATTGGTTCAATGATATATGTATGGTTCAACGGTTAATTCAGTGTCACAATGATTCATGATGTAGTAGTCAGTGATTTGGCACCTGTACGCAGGTGTGATACAAAGGGAGCACATATATACACAAATGTTCTTTAGAACAATAACGTATATATTCCAATGTATGTTTGATCAAGGTTTGCAGGAACAACACTATGTTTTTGTAATGATTAACAATATATGGTTTGGTATATTGATGAATGGTTGTGCATTAGTATAATATGATGGTCTATATCTTATATGGATTGGTTTGATCTAGTTGCAATGGTTGATTGAGATTCAGTTCAGTGATTGATATTACAATGATTTAGTTGGTTCATTGATTGCTTTAGAGAATCAGTATTCAGTTTCGTATTGAGCTTAATGATGGGTGTGGGTCCAATTTGAAAATATGATGAAAGGTGGCCTACAAGTTTTGATGTTTTTGAGTCCATTGGATCTAGTTTGGAATATTATGAAACGTGGTCCACAAGTGGTGTTGAGGTTTGGAGCCTTCAGTGAGGGAGTCATAGCTTCCTTCTAGTAGTAGTTGGTAAATTTGTACAAGGGGTAGGTGCCCCCTTCCGGTATTATCGGGTAAACGAGATCATGGGGTTGGAGCTCCCTTCTAGTGGATGTTGGAGAACAAGTGGAGGTTGTAACCTCCTGCAGGTGGGTTCCTGTTTGCTAGTAGAGTATATGTAAATAAAAGATGTAGTGAAGTTTTCATAATAATAAAAGAAGAAGACAAAGACGACGACAACATTGGTTTTCTCCCACATTGGGTTTCCACCTAAAGTCATGGTGTTCAGGCATGTTGATATGTTTCTTGTTTGTTGATGATATATATATTCTTTACTGATCATGGTTTATGCTTAATGAATGAATAATGAAATAATGATGCACTGGTTAAAGATGAACATATGCTGAAATTATGAAAAGTTAGTTAACTAGATATATGTTATTTTATTTCACTAAAGTCACATACATACTCTAGTTGCAAGAATGACAGTAACATATTGAAATCAGAAAATGAAATTAAAGTTTAAAGTGACTTAAATTACTAATTAACCCCCCTCTTAGTAAATTAAAAGTTTAAAGTGACTTAAAATATTCACGGCCCTCTTAGTATTTTTCCCAACAATATTAACAATGCTTGCATAATTAATAAAGAATATTTAGACCAATATATTTCAAATAAAAACATCAATAACATGAGCTTCTTCACACTAGTTATGTTGAGTGTTTATTTTACTTTTGTTTTAAAGGTTATTCTTATTTTATAATATAAATAGAATTTAAAATTTATTTATTTTTAATAAATTATATATATATATATATATATATATATATATAAAACATTTTTTTCTTCATTTATTTTATATTAAAATAACTAATATATAAATAATTTAGTTGAATTAAAGCATCACATTATATAAAATTCGAAGGGATCAATAAAAGTTGTTATATATATATATATATATATATATATATATATATATATATATATATATATATATATATATATAACATTTTTTCTCATTTCTTTTATATTAAAATAACTAATTTATAAATAATTTAGTTAAATTAAAGTATCTGAAGTAATATAAAATTTAAAGGGATAAAATATTTTAACGTGCAAAACTTAAAAAATAATTTTCACCTAAAAAAGAATTGGTGACCTTAATAAATGTCGATTTAAGATGAATTTTGCATTGAATCAGGTGTGTGTGTGTGTGTGTGAAATGGGGTTATCTCGGGGTGGTTGGGAAAAATATCTTTTTATTTGCATTGGATTTTTACATCTGTGTGTCAATTGAGGTTATCTCATGTGGTTGGGTAGAATGTCTGCTATTTTCCCCACCTAAATTCAAATCGTCAATACACACACACACACACACACACACACACCATGCATCAACTCCATCTTGAATATTGAAATATCTCCTTCATTTTTAATAATACACAAATAAAATGAAATTGCAATAAGAGTTCATTATATTAAGAAGTAGCTATTCCTCCCTATGTAATCACTTGTGTGCTCAACTTGAAGTGACATGTGTTCCATTTAAGACAAAAGTAAATATTCTCAAAAAAAAAAATGAATATACATATTTGGTTAGTTTTTGAGAGAGACATGCACATTATATATATATATATATAGTAAACAAAAAAAATGTATGTTATAATAACAATAATAATAATTGACTATACATTTTTAGTTAGTTTTAATTAAAGCATTCTAAAAGATCAATAATCACACATTCATTATGCTTACACTACAAGGAAAAGACCCTCTAGCAGATTTTTTTGAGGAACCCCACAGAAAAATACCCCATACATCCATTTCTAGCGGAGGTTACTAGAGGAGGTTGGCGGGCGGAGGGTTTTGCAGATGTTTTCCTCTCGGTGAACTTATCATTAAACATCGCCTCGATGCTTTGCAATACCAAAAGCACTGGTGTGCACAAAAACATTGGCACACCGGACACCGTGCACTCCGTACACACCCTCCCGGTGCGTCGTATTATTCTATAGCACCGGTGCGTCTCAACTCTTCCGCACCGGTGCATTATAGAACACTGCAACAAAACTGAAACTACCCGGTGCGGTAGAAAAAACCATACCAGTGCATCATAAGACAACATGCCAAAACACAAACCGACCAGTGCGTTTGTATGAAAAAGAACCGGTACGCATATAAACCACGCGCACCAGTAAAGGGTTAAATTAAAAAAAAAACTTACGACAAAAAACCCGGATTTTTCATTTTCCAGTGCTCCTGAGCTCTCAATTACCGGTGCGTGCTCTACCATAGAATGCACCAGTGCGCAAAAACCATTGGCACACCAGACAATGTATGCAACATACACACCCGCATGGGGCGTCCTATTACGCTCACACACCGGTGCTTCAGTACTCTTTCGCGCTAGTGCATCATAAAAAACCGTGCCGAAACAAAAATGTGCCAGTGTGTTCTTATCCAAGAGTACCAGTGCGCCTATAAAATTCATGCACCGGAATAACGTTAAATAAAAAAAAATTAAGGCCAAAAAACCGGTGCTTTAAGACTATTGCGCACCGGTGCATTATGAATATTTCACCTTGGTGCATCATCAA